>JAQPPZ010002094.1:0-573646 GCA_028583015.1 Wollemia nobilis
CTTTTTTATTTTCTCCCTAGCAACACCAAGAGTTGAATAATAGGTTTTATCTCCACTCCTCTGAAGAACACAAGCTTATATTGAGAGGGGGGGTGAACAATATAAGAGCACTTTTTACTTTTTCTCTCAAACCAATATATGCAATGTAAATATAGCAATATCAACAACAATAATCAAATAAATGTACACAACACCACACACAATAGAGACACAATAATTTATGTGGTTCACCCAAAGATGGTTACTTCCACGGAGAAAATATTTTACTAAATTTTCTCAATCAATCTCTTGGGAATCCTTCCCAATTACAATATTTATGGAACGCTTTCCAAAGGATATGTTGATCCCCTAAATCTGGTTTGTGGATCTTTATCCATAGGAGAACTCTTTCTCCTCTGCTCTGGCTGGTGATCCTCTAGAAGACACTGCCTCCACTGCATTGACTAGTGGATCTCTCTCCACTCGAAGACTCTTGTCCTCACTCAGAAGACATGTCCTCAATGTTCTGGTTGATGGATATCTATCCACTAGAGACTTTGTCCTCTCTGCTCTATCACCTCCAAAGCTCTATCTCAATTCTACATTAAACACAGTCCAATCAGTCTAGCATAGTTCTCAACTCTTGCACTAAACACAGTCTAGTTGGTCTAGCACAGGTCTGCTTAATAAATCTTCTCAAGTCTATACTAAACATAGTTTATTTAGTCTAGCACAAATCTACTCAATCTATATCTGTAGTCTGGCACAAACCTATCCTCAAATCTGCAACAAAAATTTCTCTCAAATTTGCTCTAAACATAGTCTCGTCAGTCTAGCAAAAATTTGTATTCAATCTCTATTCTCAAGCCCTAACTCAAGGCTTGACTCAACTCTACTAGATCTGCCCCAAACCTTAACTCAAGGTTTGAACAAATCAATAAACTCTACTCTCAAGTCTTATCAAATACTTATATCACATCTGCCTTGCAAGATTCCTCAAAAGCTCACACTAAACTGTCCACAAGTCCTCTTTAGAACTTGCTCAAATCTACTCAATAGGTCCACACAGAACCTACTCAAATTTGCTCAATAGGTCCACTCAAAACCTGCTCAAATTTTCTCAATAGGTCCACTCAGAACCTATCCAAATATGCTCAATAGGTCCACTCAAAACCTGTCCAAATCTGCTCAACAAGCTCACATAGAACTTGTCCAATCTCATAGAAACATAAAGAGAATTATTAGAGACTCAATATGTTCTATTCTCAAAAACTCAATCTCTTTCTCAACTCAATCTCATAGAAGCATAAAGAGAATTATTAGAGACTCAATATGTTCTATTATCAAAACTCAATCACTTTCTCAACTCAATCTCATAGAAGCATAAAGAGAATTGTTAGAGACTCAATATGTTTTATTCTCAAAAACTCAATCACTTTCTCAACTCAAAATATAGAATAGTTTATTTTATGGAACTTGAACAATCACTTCATACATCCACTTGACTAGGATCAATCAACTCTACTCAACCAATCACTTGAAGAAACAATACTTGATCACAAACCCTAGTCCAATCATATATCATACAACTCAAAATATTTCCAACAATGCTCAATAAAAAATCTCACATAACAATGATACTCATGATCTTTTAAAACCCTAGTTCAAGTTCTTTGCATAACAACTCACTTCAAAAACCATGCTTATCAAACAATGTTTTAATCACAACTCTCAATTTCAGAAAACCTTGAAGCATTAACTCAAACACTTCACTCAACCAATTATCTCAACAAAAATGCTAATAAAACAAGGTTTTAATCTCAACTCTCAAATCAAAAAACCTTGAAGCAATAAATCAACCACTTTCGAAAAGGAAACCCTAATCAAGTCCTTTTCACTCCAAACTTAATTTTCAATAAATTCAATTAATCAACTCGACCAAGAAGGAATTTGCCCATACCTTTTTTATTTCAAGGAGTTGTTCTCACAAATCTGCCACTCTCATAAATTTCTCTTTCCAATCACAAAAGGGTTAGAAGACTTGAGTAATACCACAATACAAAAATAATAACTCCATAACACCTTATTACTCCAACTCAATAATATTTTTCACCATAGTCTTCTTCTAAAATAAATAACCCCTTTTATGAGAAATTAATTCACAATAACCATGATTCTCAATAATGTCAATACTATCCTTCACAAACTCCTCATAACCTCTAATGACAAGTTTTAATTAAAATTGCCCCACTAAAAAAAATCCACATTAATAAAAAAAACTGTATGCAAGCCTTATATAAAATTAAATCAAATCATAACCCCTTGTAATTTCCCTAAGGCTTAACACATCATATAACACCCTTATAACTCCATGTGGGCAATTAAAAATACTTTACAAAAATTAAACTTGCCTTGGAGGGTTTCGAACCCTCTATCTCCTCCTTCCTTAAGCGCCTTATCCATGGCCAAATCCATCGTCGAGCCATGTGTTCGCACAACCAACAAGCACAATGTGCTTGTTATCCTTTGTGAAAACGTACGCCTTCAATAAAAAATCGTGTGCGCCTAGGGCGCCAAACACATCTTCCCTTTTGCACTACCTGGGATTCGAACGTGGGACCTCCTACGTCCAAACAACTCAATGCACCGCTAGGCCAAGCTAGACTATGTACCCTCAAATCGTGCACCTTCTGCTTTTCTCCTTTCCACATCGAACAAAAATGTTTTTCATGAGCTCTTTCCTCTTCTTCATATGTAATTTGATATTCAAGCAAGGGTAATTGCCAATGGGTTTTGGAAATGCTTTTATATTAATTTCTTGCCAACCTTAATACGTTGGTGCTAGCTCCTTCGTGAACGTCAACGAAATTATAAGGCTTAAAAGCCTTTTATTTTTAAAAACCCAACTTTGGGTTTATTAAAATATCTTTAGACTTTATAAAACCCACTTATGCCTTATAAAACATTATAATAAGAATTATAAATGTTTTATTTGGGTTTTCACCATGGCATATGTAATATTATAATAACCACTATTATAATATTATACCTTTGGTAAAGTACCTTTAATATTTATTTATAAAATTTAAATTCACACTGAATTTAAATAATTTATAAAATAAATATTATCTCATTTTTTGCTTTTGTATTTTGCAATGTTTCACTTGATCTTTGGCCTTCTTCCTAGATATCAAATAACCATTTTTATCCCCTTTATTTCTTGATGAAATATTTGGTATTAATAATGACTTCATTTGGTGACATCAATGACAACTTTGACTTAGGGATTCAAAATGTCCAATAATCTCCCCCTTTGTCATTGATGGTAACCCATACTCTTCTTACCGAAACCTGACATTTATTTTTTTTTTTGCTCCCCTTGGGACATTTCTCCCCTGGCTCAATGCTCTCTCAAATATCAAATCTCTCCCCAATACACAAATCTCTCCCCCTTTGACATCAATGGCAAAGGGTCACATTTGGGGCTCGGGGCTAAGAATGAGCCTCTTAGCTTAGCCCCTCCCCCACCTCCTCATGAGGTGGTTAATTCTGGGGTGGGAGTATTTCTACTCCCCAAAAGCACTGCTCTTTACCTTTATCCTTTTCCCTTATTTTATGAGTTTTCTGAATCCTCTAACTTTTTCTATCCAAGTCATCATCCCTATTCCTGTCATCATTCCTGTTCCTGTTCCTATTCTCATCCATGTTCATTTTCCTGTTCTTATTCATGTTCATGTTCTCATCTATATTTTTGTTCATGTTCCTGTTCCTGTTCCTGTTCCTGTTCCTATTCCTGTTCCTGTTCCTGTTCATATTCATGTTCATGTTCCTATTCGTGTTCTTATTCATGTTCATGTTCCTATTCATACTTGTTTCTAGAATGTCTGCTTTACACCACTTTGTTGTGTGACCATCATTATTGCACTTATAACACTTAATGATATTATTCCTTGGAGGTGCAAATATCTTAGGATTTCTCCTAGTGAATTCATATCCTCTTCTTTCATCAACCCTACAATTCATTTCCTTGTGACCAAACTGATTACATGAGTATAAATACCCATGGAAAAACTTTCCATTCCCATATTCCTGTCTTTCATGTGTCCTGCATTGTGAAGCCATGTGTCCCAACCTGTGACATGAAAAAAATCTTCCATTGAAGCTTCCTTGTTTTGACCTCATCGATCTCCTGTTCTGATTGTTGTTCCATTTGTATCTTCTATGTGCATTGTTCCTATCTTTGTTGAACTCTCTATTTTCCAACTCTTCCTTTGATGTCTGAATTTCTCTTACATTGTCTTCTTCTAAAGTATATTCATCTGAAATTTCCTCTTCAGAACTTGAAGTTAACTCTCCTTCCTGTTTCTTTTGAGTTTGTTCAAAACCAAGACTTATTTTGTTTGTTGACTTTCTTTGTACCTTGACTATCTTATCCATAATATTTGAGTTATTATTGAATCCTTTCATCTTGATCTTGGAGTCCTCTAAATCTTCTTTTAGTAGTGCCAATTCTTGTTCTATCTTCTCACATTCCAAGATATTTACTTCTAACTTATATTTGAACCTTTTTGCCTTAGACTTTGATTTTTCTAATTCCTTTACGAGCAATATTCTCTTTTCATCACATTCTTGAAGTTGAACTTCAAGTTTAGAGTGTTGCTTTATTACCTTTTTTATTGTGTCAAAGGCATAGATAAGTTCTCCCTTGAGATCGTAACCATTCTCTACTAAATAATCCTCTATTTTTTTACCTTTGTCCACATCATTACTTTCTTTTGTCTTATCTTCTATAGGATCACTTACTTCTTCTAAAGACATTAGAAGATTTTCATCTGGTCCTTCAAGTGCATTCTCATATTCATCATCACTAAAACTATAACCATTCCTTGTACAATCATCTTCAAGATGTCCAAATTTACCACATCTAAAATACTTGAGAATAACTGAAGTCATTTTCTTAACTAGTTCTTTTTCCTCAATCATAAATAGGACTTCATATCTAACATTATCTGAAGAACTAGCATCACTATCATTTGAGTACTTACTTGCATTCTCCGCATAGTAGCTCCTATTTTGTCTTTGGAAGAACTTCCTTCCTTATCTGCTTTGTCCATATTTGCTTTTCTTTTGGTTTCTGTGATCCTATTTTTCTCCACCATTGTTGTTCTTTGGATCTTTACAATGTATTGCAAAATATCCATACTTTCCACAATTGAAACACTTAATAGATCTTAGATCTATGGGTCTTTTGGAACCTTTATCTCTTCTACCATAATTTGCTTCTTCATCATTGGATGACTCACTACTTGATTCTAAATTCTTACACTTTATCTTCTTTTTCGCTTTGAAAGCAACCTCTTTCTGAAGGATAGGATATTTTGTTCTTATCTCAAAATTTGTAAGCATACCAAGTAAATAATTTTTTGTCAGACTTTCACTATCAATTGAAGTTTCTATCGCAGAGACCTTTTCACTATACATTTTTGGAAGAGTTCTCAAGATCTTATTACAAGCATAAGATTCATCGACCTTCATTCCAAGACCTCTTATATCATGTACAAGTTCATCAATCTTACTGAGATAGTCATCAATGTTTTCATCATCCTACATTCTTAGATTTTCAAATTCTCCTTTGAGATTTTTGATCTTAGCTTTCCTAACACCTTTATCTCCTTCATATATGTCATGCAGTAGTTCTCACATTTCTTTTGTTGTTTTACAATCCATAACCTTTATAGATTTCAATCTACGCAACCCTTTTTATAATTGCATTCATAGCTCTTAAATTTGCATGCATTAGAAGCTTACCTTCCTTATCTGTAGGAGGATTGACTGTTGAATCATATCCAAGTTCCACTACATCCCAAACTTCATTGCCAAGTGCCATCAAGTGAAACCTCATCAGCATACACCAATACAAGAAGTCACTTCCATCAAAGACTGGTATTGTATTATTGATGGACCCATTTCTTTGATCTTTTTGATCCATTGTGTTCTTGAACACTTTTCCTTAAAGCTATCAAAATTTTCTAAAGGAACCCGCTCTGATACCAATTGAAGAACACAAGCTTATACTGAGAGGGGGGTGAACATTATAAGAGCAATTTTTATTTTTTTCTCTTAATATATGCAATGTAAAGATAGCAATATCAACAACAGTAATCAAAGAAATGTACACAGCACCACACACAATAGAGACACAATAATTTACGTGGTTCACCCAAAGATGGCTACTTCCACGGAGAAAATATTTTACTAAATTTTCTCAATCAATCTCTTGGGAATCCTTCCCAATTACAATGTTTATGGACCTCTGTCCAAAGGATATGTTGATCCCCTAAATTTGGTTTGTGGATCTCTATCCATAGGAGAACTATTTCTCCTCTGCTCTAGTTGGTGATCCTCTAGAAGACACTGCCTCCACTGCATTGACTAGTGGATCTCTCTCCACTTGAAGACTCTTATCCTCACTTAGAAGACCTATCCTCAATGTCCTGGCTGATGGATCTCTATCCATTGGAGACATTGTCCTCTTTGCTCTGTCACCTCTAAATATTTGTCTCAATTCTATACTAAATATAGTCTAATCGGTCTAGCATAGTTCTTCTCAAATCTTGCACTAAAAATAGTCCAGTCGGTCTAGCACAAGTATGCTCAACAAATCTTCTCAAGTTTGTACTAAACATAGTTCATTCGATCTAGCACAAATCTACTCAATCTCTATCTCTGGTCTAGCACAAACATGTCCTCAAATTTGTACCAAACTTTGATCTCAAATCTGCACTAAACACATTCCAGTCGATCTAGCACAAATATGTCTTCAATCTCTATTCTCAAGCTCTAACTCAAGTCTTGAATCAACTCTGCTAGATCTGCCCCAAACCTTAACTTAAGGTTTGAACAAATCAATCAACTCTGCTCTCAATTCTTATCAAAGACATGTCTCACATCTACCTTTCAAGCTTCCTCAAAAGCTCACACCAAACTGTCCACAAGTCCTCTCTAGAAATTTCTCAAATCTACTCAATAGGTCCACACAAAATCTACTCAAATATGCTCAATAGTTCCACTCAGAACCTACTCAAATCTGCTCAATAGGTCCACTCAGAACCTGTCCAAATCTGCTCAACATGTCCACTCAGAACCTGTCCAAATATGCTCAACAAGCTCACATAGAATGTGTCCAATCTCATAGAAACATAAAGAGAATTGTTAGAGACTCGATATGTTCTATTCTTAAAAACTCACTCTCTTTCTCAACTCAATCTCATAGAAGCATAAAGAGAATTTTTATAGACTCAATATTTTCTATTCTCAAAACTCAATCATTTTCTCAACTCAATCTCATAAAAGCATAAAAATAATTGTTAGAGACTCAATATGTTCTATTCTCAAAAACTCAATCACTTTTTCAACTCAGAATATAGAATATTTTATTTTATGGAACTTGAACAATCACTTCATACATCCACTTGACTAGGCTCATTCAACTCTACTCAACCAATCACTTTAAGAAACAACACTTACTCACAAACCCTAGTCCAATCATGTATCATCCAACTCAATAATAATTTTCACCATAGTCTTATTATAAAAGAAATAACCCCTTTTATGAGAAATTAATTCACAAAAACCTTGATTCTCAATAATGTCAATACTATCCTTCACAAACTCCTCATAACCTCTAATGACAAGTTTTAATTAAATTGCCCCACTAAAAAAAATCCACATTAATAAAAAAAATTGTATGCAAGCCTTATATAAAATTAAATCAAATCATAACCCCTTTTAATTTCCCTAAGGCTTAACACATCATATAACACCCTTATAACTCCATGTGGGCAATTAAAATACTTTACAAAAATTAAACTTGCCTTGGAGGGTTTCGAACCCTCTATCTCTTCCTTCCCTAAGCGCCTTAGACACGGCCAAAGCCATTGTCGAGCCACATGCTCGCATAACAACCAACAAGAACAATTTGCAAAAATGTGTACCTTTAATAAAAAACCTTGTATGCCCTGGGTGCCAAACACGTATTTCCTTTCGCACTATCTGCGATTCGAATGCGGGACCTCCTGTGGCCAAAAAACTCAACGCACCGCTAGGTCAAGCTGGCCTATGTACCCTTAAATTGTCGCCTTCTGCTTTTCTCCTTTTTGTAGTGAATGAAAATGTTATTCACGAACTTTTTCCTCTTCTTCACATGTGATTCGATATTCGAGCAAGGTTAATTGCCAATGGTTTTTGGAAATGCTTTTATATTAATTTCTTTCCAACCTTAATACGTCGACGCTAGCTCCTTCGTGAATGTCGACGAAATTATAAGGCTTAAAAGCCTTTTATTTTTAAAAACTCAACTTTGGGTTTATTAAAATATCTTTAGACTTTATAAAACCCACTTTTGCCTTATAAAACATTATAATAATAATTATAAATGTTTTATTTGGGTTTTTACCATGGCATATTTAATATTATAAACCACTATTATAATATTATACCTTTGATAAAGTACCATTAATATTTATTTATAAAATTTAAATTCACACTGAATTTAAATGATTTATAAAATAAATATTATAACTCCTTTTTTACTTTTGTATTTTACACTATTTCACTTGATCTTTGGCCTTCTTCCTAGATATCAAATAACCATTTTTATCCCCTTTGTTTCCTGTTGAAATCTTTGGTATTAATGATGATTTCATCTGGTGACATCAATGATAACTTTGACTTAGGGACTCAAAATGTCCAACATCCTCATTCCTTTTGTTCAAAATATAATAATCATAATAATAAAGAACATCCTTTTCACTATCTCATGCCCAATATCAAATATGCAACTAACTCCCATTATTAGTCCCAACGACGCCCTTCTTTTTCTCACTTGGAAACATGATGGGAGGTTAAAAATATCATGAAATCTTATACACCAACCATTCAATTTGCGGCATTCAAAATATTCAATATATTTTCTTATTATAAAAAAATAATATGGTTATTTTATTTATATATGTATATATGTGCTTACTTTAAATTTTAATTCTCTACGATTGTGAGTTGTGCAAATGATTCTGGTTGACTCTCTAAAACCTTGCTTCGACAACATAGTCTATCATAGTGGTTGTACGACCTAGTCTTACTTAAATACTAACAAAGAAAGAGAGTGGATAAACTAGAGCAATTTTATTCTATTTTTTACTTTAATTTTATATTCATAAATTAATTGGTACATAACATCGAATACCTTTTTTGGGTTATGATCATTGCAGATGGTCCTAAGTGGACGAGATTGGCCAAATCCTATAAAGGTGTCTTTTGTGATTCTATCCTTCTCACTCTTTGTCTTGGTGAGAATCCAAAATCATAAGTAAAGGTTATCCTCTAACGCCCATAATACTTAGAGGATGGATGCATAACTCCCCTTAATATGTGAAATCTTAAATTTAAACTTATTCATATGTTCCTAAACATGTAAGGGCATTCCATTATAATCATTTTCTTGCTAACTAATAAGAGAACCTATTCTAAAACAATGTGGAAACCAATTGAATTTTAGAACCAAAAAAAACCCTTTTCTTCTACAATTTAATATGGAAAGATTTTACATTAAATATTCATTTAAATTCTATGTTCAGATATAGACAAAAGAAGAGCTACTTTTCTTTTATTTAAATTCTATATTTAGATATAGACAAAATAAGAGCTTATTTTCTAATTAACACAGAAATATAAAATGAACCATAAATAATAAAACTTTTCAGCATATTGACCTTTCCTGAGATAATATTTGAAATTTAATACACAATTTCATGAACTTGCTCGTTGTTAAAACTTATTAAGCACATCACATTAAGCTCATTTGGTAGTTACAGTTACTTTAACTCTATCTCAGGTACCATAGATGACTTGAATATCTTATGGATAATTTTATCTCAAAGTTTTGCCCTACTCGATGCTTCTAATCGCATTAGCTTCTTCCACGGTCTCGTAGTAGTTCAAGAAAAAATAGGGATCAGAACGGGTTGGTTATCCTAAATACTTCTAAATGCAACTAGTGATAAATTCCACAATTGTTTTCATTCATTTATCATATCCATGCATCTTAAATATTTTCAATATTTTAAAGCAGTAAACATGCCAATCTCGAGAAACTATAGAACTGACAGTAAATCATACCCGAGTTTAAAGACATTTTAGATTCTCAGGTATAGAGAAGTTTTTAACTAAACACTAGGTAATAACGAACAATGAGGGTGATTATAAACTATTATTATATTCTATGTTTACAATGACAAATTAAAGATATCAATGTCAAAAAAACAACAAAGTAAAATCATTATGGAAGGTCCATGATGCTCAATGACAGCGGAATAACCCAACTAAACTTTGAACTATACTAGTGTATATATATGAAAAATATAAAATCAATGATACCTACCAAATAGAAAAGCAAAGGCGCTCAACAAAGTCAAAATTACAACACTTGAATTGTGAACCAAATATTTGAAAATCGGATGTTTTTAGCTAAATAAAATTTTAAAGAAGCAAAGGATAGCAAAATGTTTTTATATATACAACTAAACATAAAAACATCATGAGAAGCGACAAGATCTCAACAAAAAAAGAGTAAAATAATGGAATAACAATAGTTGGTAATGAAAATAATTCAACAAGGTGGTAACATTTTACCTTGGTAGAAGGCCATCTGACAATAAATAGAAAATGAAGTAAACATAACAGTGAACCTGGTAATAGTTTTAAAGTGGTAAAACGGGACACATACCACTGTGTTTCAGAGATGTTTTTAGGTATTCAGTAATAATATAAATATTACACAAAGGAAAATAAAGGTATTCCTACTCCATGAACATCCATCTACGTTCCATGTGAATAAAAATCAATTTTTTTAATCAGAAGATAATTTCATTTTGAAATCTCACTATTCTTTAGAAAGAAAAGAACATAAGCATACATATAAAATTTGCGTATGAAAAGAATACGATTCAATCAAAATAAAAGGAAGCAACTTCACTTTTTTGCAATGCAGTTCCTATGTTTTTCTTCAAACCTTCATCTACTTCTTTTTCCTTCTATCCTTTCCTTTTTGAAATGGTGATTAAGGATTTAGAATGGAGATTAGGACACAAGTGTTCGATCATGCAACACTTCACTCTGCGACTGTTAGGACCCTCCTAACGTAACTCTTAATCATATTATATATTATATTGTATTATAAAGGGACACATTCCTTCACCATTCACACCTTTTAGATAAGATGTAAATAGGACAAAGAGGATGCTCCAAAGATCATCCAAGAACATTAATTTATTATATTGTGGGTTTCTGCCTTTCAATACAAACTGTGATTCTATTCAAACAGTGATTCTTTTCTGCATTCAATTCAGATTTCAAGTTGCAGGTTCATAACAACTAGATCAGAGCTAAAAAGACCTGAAATTTTTTTCCCCACCCCGCTCTAGTTACTGACAGGCCATTACTAGGCAACGTTTTCTTTTCAGCACACATTCTAACCATTATTGACGAAACTGTTACACAGTAGGCCATAGTCGCCAGAAAAGGTAGCATACAAAATTTTTTGGATAGCATCACGCATTATCAGAGTTAGAAAACCCCAACAGCGAGTACAGGCGAGGAAAATATCATTTAGTGTGAACAAAGAGCAGCAAGTATGCAAAATTAAACGCGACGGAGACAGATAATTTTTTTCGACAAAACTAATTTTTGCATATTCAACTCACTTATAAACCAACCACACCCTAAATGGCCGAGGGAAGACGATCTCAAGACACAACGAAGGAGATTGCGAAGGAGGTTTCAAAAGAAATTACAAAAGAACTCTCGCAGTTTTCCAAGGAAATGAGAGACATGATGCAAGGAATGGCATTTTGGAAGGACAATTTAGAAGATAAAATCGCTACCAAAATAGCAGACCTAACCATAAACATCACCAACTCGAATACAGATATATCCACTAAATTGGATGCTACAACCCATTCCATGGACTTAGTACGACAAAATTTGCTGCTCATGCAAAATGGACAACAGAACACTATGCCACCACAACAAACATTAATAGGGGGACCACATACATTAATCCTTCCCCGTACCACAAAACTAGATTTTCCAAAATTTGATGGAGGTGACCCCACAAATTGGATATATAGGGAAGATCAATATTTTACCTTATATCAAATTCTGGAGATTCAGAAAGTCTGTATCGCATCATTTCACTTGGAACAAATTGCTACCCAGTGGTATCAATGGTATGAGAAAACAAAAGGTCCGCCCACATGGATCAAATTCACAAAAAACTTAATGTTGCGATTTGGTCCCACTAAATTTGAAGACTTCACAGGAGCCCTCACTAAACTGCGGCAAACCTCCACCGTAAGGGAATACCAAGCACAATTTGAGAAATTGGTGAACCTTACAACAGGATTAGATGCATCATTCTTCCAAAGTTGTTTCATTAGTGGCCTAAAATAAGACATTAGGATGGAGGTACAAATACAAAATCCTATCGATATGATGCATGCAGTGGCATTAGCACAAATGATAAAAGAGAAGAACAATAACCAAAGGCGAATAGGAAGAGTTTTTTTAGGAAAAACACCAAATATCTACACCAGCCAAAAATTGAATAAGATCATGCCAATTAAACGAATTACCCAAGAAGAGCTAAAATAAAGAGGAGAAAAGGGCCTATGTTTCCACTACAATGAAAATTTTACCCCAAATCACAAATGCATCTCACCAAAATTATATATTTTGGACATAGTTGATTGCACTCCCAAAGAGTAGGATGACATAGAAGTGGAAGTAATAATCGAGGTTGCAGAATAAAACCAAGAATATAAAACAAAAATATCCTTTAACGCATTAGCAGGATACTCGATTCCACAAACAATGAAGGTAAAAGGCTATTTTAAGAAACAAAACCCTATTGTGCTCTTAGACTCTGGTAGCACTCACAATTTTATAGACCCCATTTTAGCCAAACAAGCTAATTGCTTTATATATCCCTGCAATAACTTCGAAGTCATGATTGGCAATGGAGGAAAAATTGCATGTAAAGGCAAATGCAGGAATATCAAACTCATGATGGGGGAATATAACATGAAAGCAGATATGTATGTACTACCATTAGGAGGATGTGATATTGTTTTGGGAGTACAATGGCTACGAACGCTTGACAAAATTCAATAGGACTTTGAAGAGTTATGGATGCAATTTATACAAAATAACCAAACATACACAATTCAAGGTTTAAAAATAGGTCCCACACAAATCGTAAGTTCCCATAGAATGGAAAATATTCTTCAAAAAGGAGAAAGAGGCATGGTTGCCCAACTATTTTCCTTGCAAAACACCACCGAAGAGCAACCAGAGGCACCCGAATTAATAGAACTCCTAGAGAAACATGATAAAATATTCAAAGAACCAGAGGGATTACCTCCACAACGAATCCATGATCATGCTATTCAATTACTTCCGGGACACCAACCTCCAAATATTAGACCTTACCGATATCCATACTTACAAAAGACGAAAATAGAAAAATTAGTACAAGACCTACTAAGGGTAGGGGTCATTCGACCTAGTGGAAGTCCCTAGTCTTCGCCAGTCATACTAGTAAGAAAAAAGGATGGATCATGGCGCCTATGCGTGGATTTTCGCACTCTCAACAAAATAACGATTAAAGACAAATTTCCTATTCCAATCATTGATGAACTACTCGATGAACTAAATGGAGCCGCATATTTTTCTAAACTTGATTTACGATCAGGTTACCACCAAATTCAAGTTAAGGAAAGCGATATACCCAAAACTGCTTTTTGCACCCACGAGGGACATTATGAATTCTTGGTGATGCCTTTTGGCCTCACCAATGCTCCATCCACATTTCAAAGTCTTATGAATAAGGTATTTTCTCCCTTCCTTCAAAAATTTATTTTAGTTTTCTTTGATGATATTTTGATTTACAACAAGACATGGGCAGAAGCACTTAACACATATAACGCAAGCACTCAAAATCTTGGAAGAAAATCAATTATACGCAAAGCGATCAAAGTGTTCCTTTGGGAAACAGGAAATTGAATATCTTGGACATATTGTCTCCAAGGAAGGAGTTAAAGTAGACCCTTGAAAAATTGAAGATGTGGAAAATTGGCAAATTCCAAAAACTCTAAAAGGGTTGTGTGGGTTCTTAGGATTAACGGGCTATTATCGCAAATTTGTTAAATATTATGGGAAAATAGCAGCACCTTTAACAACCCTACTTAAAAAGAATGCCTTCATATGGTCTCCAAAAGCGAATGAAGCTTTCATGACTTTGAAAAAGGCCATGTGTACCACCCCCATCCTAGCTATGCCAGATTTTTCCCAACCATTCATTATTGAAAGCGACGCTTCCGGATTGGGAATGGGAGTGGTGCTCATGCAAAATGAGAAGCCCTTAGCCTTTACTAGTAAAGCATTTTTCAAAAAGAATTTAGCACGTTCCACTTATGAAAAATAAATGTTAGCTATGGTCCATGCTATCCAACATTGGAGACCATACCTTATTGGAAAACATTTCATTATCCGCACCGACCACCATAGCCTAAAATACCTTCTTGAACAACGGATAACCACTCTAGAACAACAAAAGTGGGTAACAAAACTATTAGGCTATGATTATGAAATCATCTACAAAAAAGGGAAAGATAACATGGTTGCGGATGCACTTTCAGAAAGTTCGAAGAAACTTCACAATTACATGCTTTTTCCTACCCCATCCCTACATGGATCGAACAAGTCAAGGATGAATGGTATGCGGACCCTACTATACACACCATAATTCAACAGACTACAACAAAATCCCATGAGTAAACCCCACTACTCTTGGCAAGGTAACATGCTCCGTTACAAAGAACGTTTGGTCCTCTCACCTACATCGGTTTATCATCCAAAGCTTCTACATGAGCTACACGCTACACCTACTGCAGGCCACTCTGGATTCCTAAAAACCTACAAAAGAGTGACTAAATCATTTTATTGGCGAGGGATGAAAAATGATATCAAGAAGTTCGTCAATGAATGTGAAACATGCCAAAGAAATAAAGGTGAAACAGTAGCAACACCTGGCCTTCTTCAACCTCTACCCATACCAACCAGGACATGGGAGGATATTTCAATGGATTTCATTGAAGGTCTTCCAAAATCCGTAGGAAAAACGATGATCCTAGTGGTGGTAGATCGTTTATCTAAATACGCCCATTTTTTTCCAAGAGCTCACCCCTATACCGCTAGTACTATTGCTCAAATATTCCTTGACAATATTTTTAAATTACATGGCATGCCTTCTACCATCGTTAGTGATCGTGATCCCACTTTCACTAGTAATTTTTGGAAGGAATTATTTAAACTCCAATGTACGCAACTTCGGATGAGATTCGCTTACCTCCCACAAACGGATGGTCAAACTGAAATTGTCAATAAGTGCTTAGAAACCTATCTTCGATGCTTTATTTCCACCAAACCCCTTCACTGGGTTAAATGGCTTCCACTAGCTGAATGGTGGTATAATACCACATATCACACAACCATAAAAATGACCCCTTTCGAAGCATTATATGGCCAATCACCCCCATCTCTAACCTCTTATCTTCCAGGAAGTACAAAAGTACCAGCTATAGAGATGGAGCTAGTCACTCGAGATAATATCATTCACGCTCTGAAGGACAATCTACATATCGCTCAACATCGCATGAAGCAACAAGCGGACCAACATCGAACTGAAAGGGTTTTTCAAGAAGGGGATATGGTATTTCTCCGCCTCCAACCATATCGTCAAACTTCATTGAAAATAAAAGGGTCGCAAAAATTAGCACCAAAATTTTATGGCCCTTATAAAATTCTATAGCGTATTGGACCTGTTGCATATAAACTTGAATTACCATAATCTTCCAAAATCCATCCGGTATTTCATGTTTCTTGTATTAAAGCCGTAATAGGCACTAACATCGTTACGCAAACTCAACTTCCAAAATTTTTAGATAATGGAGCTCTTGTGGTTGAACCAGAAGCTATCCTAGATCGACGTATGCGTCGCCTCCGTAATCGCACCATCACCGAGGTATTGATTCAATGGAAAGGTCTACCTCCAGAGGATGCTACATGGGAGATGCTCTACCAGATTCAACAACAATTTTTGCAATTCCAGCTTTGAGGACAAAGCTTTTTCAAAGGAGGGTGGCATGTTAGGACCCTCCTAACGTAACTCTTAATCATATTATATATTATATTGTATTATAAATGGACACATCCCTTCACCATTCACACATTTTAGATAAGATGTAAATAGGACAAGGAGGATGCTCCAAAGATCATCCAAGAACATTAATTTATTATATTGTGGGTTTCTGCCTTTCAATACAAACTACGATTCTATTCAAACAACGATTCTTTTCTACATTCAATTTAGATTTCAAGTTGCAGGTTCATAACATCAACCATGTGGAACATGTTAAACTTTGGGTTTTATTAACCATTAATGACATATTACATATAAGCTTCCTCTCCTTTTTGAAACAATTAAAATCCGCTAATGCATAATCTTTTAATACTAAAAATAAAAAATTTATAATTTATTTAATTGTTGAAAAAATAATTGAAATAAATAAACACAAATAAAATATGTAAGAAAACAAACAAATTATTTAGATTATCGACTATACCTCCAATAATTCTTCTCATATCGGTAATCCTATCAGACAAGAATAGCTCACATGTTTGTGGCACTTTCCTTCTTGTTGGAGGAGGATTTAAAGATAAGCATATATTCATTTTAAATAGTATAAAACATGCATCCATGATGTATCTAAATGAATGTAATAACTCAAGTCTACTCACCTAGTTGCACCACAAAAATAAGCCAAGCAATTTCTCAGGGTAATTTTTTTCTAAATTTAATGTTTTCAACTCTATAAGTGCTTTCATGTTCATAGCAGATACTTTCAGGTTTATAGCATTTTGTTTCACCCAATAAATTTTTAGCATATAGTTTTGAATCAGTACAAGCATATCAAACCACTTTTGGGTTTAGGATTGTTGCAAACAACCACCCAAGTGGACAAGATTGGTCAAATCTCATAAAATATGTCATTATGTGGAGTCAACTTAGCTCATTTACGTCCTTTGGTTTCAGCTTGAAGGTCAAACCATAACAAGGGTTATCCTTTAGGGCCCCTAACACTTAGAGGGTGGACCCTTACTTTCCTATCCCTTATCATACTGAAACTTTGACTAATCGATCGAATTGTTCTAATAATTGTATGAAAATAATTAGTGTATATATGCCTAGTATCTAGCTGATTATCCCCTACCCAAAGTCAGCTAGAGTCATGTCAATACCCTAACCTTGGACTTGATCACTCTTACCCATTATGACTCACAAAATTTTGTCCCATACCAAATGTCATGGCTAATTAGCTAAGTCAAGTGGACATGGAACTTATCATAGTACTACATGGGTAGCAACCTAGAGGTGGCATCCCATATCGCCCCTCATTACCAGCTCTGACCAAGTCACATGTTCTGACCAATTCTATCAGACTACGGTTGCTCTCGAGACTCATTGTGTGCATACCCGCACCTCAACGACATTGGGTGTTTAAGCCATTCATTTTCACTATTAATAACCTTTGTTTATCTTTCTCGATAAACTATTATTTGGGTTTTAGGTTGTTTCTCATGGTTTAATGGGTTCCCTAATATTATACAAGATTAATAGAACCTACTCTCAATACTAGAGTTACAATTCAAACATATTAGTTTTCCTATATTAGTTTAGAGTTACAATTCAAACATATTAGTTTTCCTATATTAGTTTTCTCATCATAGTTACAAATCTTCTCATTCATATCGATGTTTAAAAACTCACCCTTTCTCATAAGTTGGACTGGACTGTAAGTTTTCCTATTTGTCCTCAATATTATACATTTATTACCTGCACTAAGTCTATGTCTATCCAATTTACATATTTATACAAGAATATAAATCATAAAACAACCAAGAACACATAAACAAAAAAATATTTATTAAAGGAACCATTCTCAGCTTAAATATCCAAAACAAAACTTAAGTAAATATTGATTACTTTAACCTTCATTAATTAATTAAAATCTTATACAATATCCAATGTTGACAGTTCTTGGTGACATGCCATAATTGAGAATGTTTCACAAAGAATCTAATAAGACATTTTGAAATAATTCTTATTGCTCACGGCTACGCCCATCAACTAAACAAAAGGCTCTTATTTTATTTCCATACTTAAAACATAATGAACCTTTTCTAGATAACTTGAGATTGTTGTTTAAAATTTAATACTTTTCGTTGTTCCCAAATAAGGGTATCCCAAGTCACTTTTCGCAAATCAGAGAAGGCATGCATTAGCTATTATTGAGATTAAACTCGTCTCAAAAGCATTGAAAACAAAAAAACCCATCAATGCTTTTGATAAGAGTATAAGACTCGAGTGGCAAATTGTAATAGCCAAGTTTCAAGCTTTCCGAGAACAACAAAACCAAAAAGTTATAAAGCATAGTTCCAACAAATCAAAAGTATACATGTATTTGTACTAAGTTTGCACTCATCGTACAATGCTACATAAAGCAAGGCTTTCATCTAAAAACCAAGACACATTCGTATTTTAACATTGCTTAGAGACATACTTACGAATAACCCAAAGTCACTTATCTTATTTGATTAACTTTGCGGTGACATGAAAATAGTCTTGTAATACGGCTTCACTCTACTAGGTCTAGTAAAACCTCTTGAGAAAAATATCCCTCGACTATTCTTATAACAAATAATGAAGACCCCTAACTGAACAAATTCCTTTACTATTACATTCTTATAATTCTTCGGTTTGGGTCTTATTACAGTATTACCGAACTAAGCCACTGTCAGGGTTATAAAATCATTTGTTGATAATCCATATAAAACAAGTTACAATTGATGAACATGTTTTTATCCTGTTATTTCAATTTACTAATCACACATTCGGCTATAGGCCTAGGCGCCAATCAAAATCTCTTTTTTTCTACAAAAGGTAATATTCAAGAGCAAGCCGAATTCATTGTTCGTTGTTCCAGAATTTTTTTTTTGAACTTTGTAGCAGCCAGAGAGCTTCAACCTCGCCGTCTACTTGTCGTTGTTGTCCTTATAGCTCAAAAACAACCATCAGTCTCCACTTTCACCGCCTAGGTTAAATGGTGACCACACAGGGGACCAGATACAGCTCCTATATTTATGATATGCACACTAAAATGCATTCAAAACCGTTTTCTTAACCTCTCAAGCTTATACAATTTTATCAAGGAATCAAACATGCATACAATGTTATATGCAATCCTTTTCAATTCAAACATAGACAGTTTTAAAAGAGTTCATTGTTTCATTTCTAAACATGAAAGGATTTCCATACAACAAAAACTCCATCTGCACTTGGTCATCTCCCATACAAGGTACAATATCAGGGATACGTTTACATTTGGACATAGCATTTCAAAAGGAATTTAACACATGTACTTTCAGATTCCAAATACACAATGTTGAACTCGAACTAAAATATCTTACTTCCTTTTTTCGAAATACAAACAAATACATTCTTTTACATATAAAGACATCTCAAAAAATTTATTTTTAAAATATTAGAGAGCCAAAACTGCCATGCTTACTTGTAATCACCGCTACAGAGTTGAATCCCTTTTCCTAGATGCGTCTGTTTCCACTATTAATTCCCTTCTAAAAAACACGTGAACTACCCAATATATCCCCCCAAACGCAATTTTTGTCAATAATAAGAACGAAATCCAAATATTTCTCTCATCCAAGACATGCAAGGCATAACGTTCCACTACTTCCAAACCCAAGTCATACAAAATGCCAAACCGGAGTAAGTTTTAAAAAATTACACACTTTTCGAATCATTATGGCAACCTCACCCAGTAGCCTTATCCATCGAACGCAAACAAAACCATTCAGTAACATTAAAACATTATGACATACTCCAAGTATGCTTTATGATTTCTATTTATTATTGTCTATAGTTTTCGCATAAGTTAATTACATTTCACACATATATTATATATTTAATATCAACCATAATTTCTGCACTTTACTTTTAATATATTTATACATAAATTTTCTTATGCTTTAATTTTTGGTTACATGTATAAACATTTGTGATTCACCACATGAATTAGAAAGAGAGTGGCTCCCATGTTTATAACTTTTTCATTGCCAACTTAATATGCAAATGCATTATTTTCTACCTTCAATCAACCAGCACTCAACATAATTCATGCAATCAACAAGTACTCAACATAATCCATGCAGTAAAACAAATCTTTTGCAATGTACCTATATAATATAGAAAATGCGAGCTTCCGTGTACTCACAAGCCGAATCATCACTTTCT
Source organism: Wollemia nobilis (assembly GCA_028583015.1). Classification (NCBI taxonomy): domain Eukaryota; kingdom Viridiplantae; phylum Streptophyta; class Pinopsida; order Araucariales; family Araucariaceae; genus Wollemia; species Wollemia nobilis. The sequence goes on from JAQPPZ010002094.1 coordinate 20,468, forward strand.
CCATTTACCTTTTTCTTTCAACCATTCTTATGTTAATCGAAAGAATTTTCCCTGTCCTATATACACAAAACCATTAACAGTACTACATTTCAAAGAAAAAAGTAAGTCAAAACCATCTATTCAATTTAATATTAAAAGTTGTGCAACGAAGGTCGTTACAATAGGGCTTCCATTACCCTTAAACCGTTGATGAATATTTCACCCAGGGCTACGATTTTGGGTCGTTACAATAGGGCTTCCATTACCCTTAAACCGTTGGTGAATATTTCACCCACGGCTACGATTTTTTTGTTTAGTTTTTCTTAAATGAATATTTCAAAGCATGACAATATTAATTTACATCGTCAATCATTTTTCATTTATTCTTGAAAAACTTCAAAACACCTAATAACCAAAAATAACAAAATAATTTAAGAAAGCTAAACATTAAATACAAAAAGCAACATTATGAAACATGTTTTGTTTTTGGAAGGGTCTTGAAACTTGCAAGAAGACTACATTAAAATCTTTAGAGTTTTAAGTTCCCCAAGTGATTCTGGAAGACACTCCAACGCTGTGCACAACCTTAAATCTAAAAATTCTAAGGCTGCGAGTTGTCCACATGATTCCGGCAGATGCTCCAAAGCCTGGCAGGAGGACAACACTAAAAGCTTCAGAGATTTCAGTTCCCCAAGTGATTCTGGAAAAGACTGCAACGCTGTGCACGAGCTGAAATCTAAACCTTCTACGGCTGCGAGTTTTCCAAATGATTCCGGCAGACGCTCCAAAGCCTGGCAGGAAGACAACTTTAAAACCTTTAGAGCTTTAAGTTCCCCAAGTGATTCTGGAAGACACTGAAACGTTGTGCACGAGCTTAAATCTAAAACTTCTAAAGCTGAGAGTTGTCCACATGATTCCGGCAGACGCTCCAAAGCCTGGCAGGAAGACAAATGTAAAGCCTTTAGAGCTTTAAGTTCCCCAAGTGATTCTGGAAGACACTGCAACGCTGTGCACGAGCTTAAATCTAAACGTTCTACGGCTGCGAGTTCTCCAAATGATTCCGGCAGACGCTCCAAAGCTTGGCAGGAAGACAAATTTAAAACCTTTAGAGCTTGTGATTCTGGAAGACATTGCAACGCTGTGCACTAGCTTAAATCTAAAACTTCTACGGCTGCGAGTTGTCCACATGATTCCGACAGACGCTCCAAAGCCTGGCAGGAGGACAACACTAAAACCTTCAGAGCTTTCAGTTCCCCAAGTGATTCTGGAAGGCACTTCAACGCTGTGCACGAGTTTAAATCTAAACCTTCTACGGTTGCAAGTTTTCCAAATGATTCCGGCAGCCGCTCCAAAGCCTGGCAGGAAGACAAATTTAAAGCCTTTAAAGCTTTAAGTTCCCCAAGTGATTCTGGAAGACATTGCAACGCTGTGCACGAGCTTAAATCTAAAACTTCTACGGCTGCGAGTTGTCCACATGATTCCGGCAGACGCTCTAAAGCCTGGCAGGAGGACAACACTAAAAGCTTCAGAGCTTTCAGTTCCCCAAGTGATTCTGGAAGACACTGCAACGCTGTGCACGACCTTAAATCTAAACCTTCTAAGGCTGCGAGTTTTCCAAATGATTCCGGCAGACGCTCCAAAGCCTGGCAAGAAGACAAATTTAAATCCTTTAGAGCTTTAAGTTCCCCAAGTGATTCTGGAAGACATTGCAACGCTGTGCACGAGCTTAAATCTAAAACTTCTACGGCTGCGAGTTGTCCACATGATTCCGGCAGACGCTCCAAAGCCTGGCAGGAAGACAAATTCAAAATCTTTAGAGCTTTAAGTTCCCCAAGTGATTCTGGAAGACACTGCAACGCTGTGCACGAGCTTAAATCTAAACCTTCTACGGCTGCGAGTTTTCCAAATGATTCCGGCAGACGCTCCAAAGCCCCGCAGGAAGACAATTTTAAAAACCTTAGAGCTTTAAGTTCCCCAAGTGATTCTGGAAGACACTGCAACGCTGTGCACGAGTTTAAATATAAACCTTCTACGGCTGCGAGTTTTCCAAATGATTCCGGCAGACGCTCCAAAGCCCGGCAGGAAGACAATTTTAAAAACCTTAGAGCTTTAAGTTCCCCAAGTGATTCTGGAAGACACTGCAACGCTGTGCACGACCTTAAATCTAAAACTTCTAAGGCTGCGAGTTGTCCACATGATTCCGGCAGACGCTCCAAAGCCTGGCAGGAAGACAAATGTAAAACCTTTAGAGCTTTAAGTTCCCCAAGTGATTCTGGAAGACACTGCAACGCTGTGCACGAGCTTAAATCTAAAACTTCTACGGCTGCGAGTTGTCCACATGATTCCGGCAGACGCTCTAAAGCCTGGCAGGAAGACAACAGTAATTGCTTCAGAGCTTTAAGTTCCCCAAGTGATTCTGGAAGACACTGCAACGCTGTGCACGAGCTTAAATCTAAACCTTCTACGGCTGCGAGTTTTCCAAATGATTCCGGCAGACGCTCCAAAGCCTGGCAGGAAGACAACTTTAAAACCTTTAGAGCTTTAAGTTCCCCAAGTGATTCTGGAAGACACTGCAACGCTGTGCACGAGCTTAAATCTAAACCTTCTACGGCTGCGAGTTTTCCAAATGATTCCGGGAGACGCTCCAAAGCCTGGCAGGAAGACAAATCTAATGACTTCAGAGCTGTGAGTCGTACAAATTCTGCTGGCAGAAAAGTCAACGATGTCCAACCTGGCAAAGTCAGTTGAGTTAACATAGTACGTTGCCAGACTTCCTCCGGCAACTGTTCCATTCTGTCCCAATCTTTGCATCTCGATATCTCCAATGAAGTTAACAAATGAAGCCCCCGTGGAACCTTCCGCAGGTTTTTCAATTCTGATAAGTCCAATTCTTTTAACATAGAATATTCAACTGCGCTTATGGAAGTTGACTCCTTTGAATATGTGAGCTCGTTAAAATCAGATTGGCGCGCAGCAATTAGCACTCTCAATTCTTTTGGTAGCTGCATCAATATTGCAATTTGATTGTCACCACCTTCTCCTACATGTTCACAAGACTGTTAATTATCAGGAGATTCATACTTACAATGCAGATGACTTACCTTACACATAGAGAAACCTTTTTTGAAAAGAGGCCCTACGTAGAACGCCAATTTTGGAAGTCTCTCTAAATTCACAGGCAAGCAAGGAATGTCACCACCTACTTTAAGATATCTTAGTTCTTTAAATGTCACCTCACATCGGTGACTGACCCTCATGCGCTTTCCAAGAGCCAGAACTCGTAACTTTGTCATTGCTTTCAGGTGTTGCTCTTCAACTACACATTCAGGTTCATCCTCGTTGACAAGCCAAACTCCTCGAATATCTTTGAGCCTCTGCAGAATTGTAACAAAGATTAGAAACTGTTAGAGGAGATAGGTTTGTCATTTTGAAGTATGAAATAATGACGATGGGTACCTGCTCATTTGCAGCATCAATCAAAGATTCCACATTCATGATTCTCGTGGATTCCGCTTTGTTTCGCCCTCTTTCTCGAATTATATCATGAACAATCAATTTCTTCTTGTCGTCAGACCTTTGTACAAAAGCTGCTTCTTCGAGGGATGTCAGTTCCAGTGCTCCCACAATATACTCCACATGAGAAGGATTCATATTATAAAAAAAACAGCATATATCCAGAAAGGCTTGTTGACTGGACTCTTCCAAGTGGTCATATACGAAATCAGTAAGAGTGCTGCCCAGATCATCTTGCTTGACCTGCTCTCCTCTTTCTAAGGCTCGAAGGATCTGCCTACACTTGTCTGCCTTCTATCCCTGCTTTCGAAAATGACCACGGACAATTTTCAGAACCAGCGGAACCCCTTTGCAAATATTTAGAATCCTTTCTACATCTTCTTCTTGGATATTGTCAAGCTGTCGATCGTCGCAAGGCCTTTGAGCAAAAAATTCTTTGCCTCTTGGTCTGAAAGAGGCTGGACAGGATACTGTTGGCGCTTAATGCCAGCTTCATCTTCTATAAACATATCAGTGGCGCCTAAGTACCGAGTTGTTACGAGGATTCGACTACCCTTGGGGAGGCCTTTCATGTCCCTAGGCAGGAGCTCATCTAGCTCTTGTTTCCTTAGGGCATTATCAATGAACAGAAATATAGGTTTATTCCCTTCTTTTTGAAATGCCTCTGTCAAAACAATCCGACCTTGGCAGCAATCTGTGAACTTTGTTTTTGTCCTGTTGGGGAACAGACCATTTAATATTTGTTCCTGCATTTTTCTGATGTCCTTCTTGGACGAGTCTATGTCGAAGTTGACTCTGGCGTAGTGGTAAGGCTTGAGATCTATTTTAGCAACAACGGCTTCCGCCAGAGTTGTTTTCCCTATTCCCCCGAAGCCATAGATAACCACAGCCATTGGCGGCGTGTCTGTGGATGTCAATTGGAGCAACTCTATCACTTTTTCTTGTCCTTCCGCTAATCCAACTGATCCAACTGACAATATAACAGAAAATACGTCATGATAAACGCTACATGTAAGAGCTAATGTTAAAAAATCAAACAAACATGTACTCCGTGTTCTAATGTTAAAGAGACATTGCTGAACAAAGCTTCTGCCTCCTGCATGGTATATAACCAATATTTTTAAGGCACACAGATATCTATTTGAGACAGACAGACAGACAAATATAGAACGGAAAATCGTGCTGTGGGGTTACCTGGCATAGAGACGATTGGTGACGGGGGAAGTAGAGTGCGGATTTCTTTAATAATTTCATCTCTGAAACTCACTTCATCTTCGCCTTCCTTGAACTGCAATCCATTAATTTTACGCACTTCTCTTAAGGCCTCCTTCCATTCAATCCGCGTCTCCTCCGATATATCCTTCCATTCAATCCGAGTCTTCTCCACTATCTCCGGCCTTGTAAGATCGTCTGGGGAGATGTTAAAGAACAATGGTAATATTTTGAGGTTGGAATTTTTACCAGACTTTTTAGCTTTCACGAAAGCAGAAAGTTCGAGCATTGGCCATCTTGATTGAATAAAGTCCATAGAGAGAAGCAAGACTGCTACTCTGCATGTCTCCGCCGCTTCAAATATAAGAGGGGCCCACTTTTCCGCTAAAGGGAGGCTTTCACGACTCTCATCAAAGAAACAGGACACTCCCTTTGTTGTGAGGTCTCTGTATAACTGCCGAACAAAGTTTTTCTGCTTACCACTGTGACTGAGGAATACATCTTTACAAACATACTCGCCCTCTGTAAATAACAAGAAGTTAGATTTCCAACAGAACATAGAACATTGTAAAACAGAGAAAAGCTGTAAGCAGCTTACAATTATGTACTCGTGTAGCTTTCATTTGAGGTGGGGACCGAAAATGTGTATTTACCAAAGCAATTATATGAGGTGGGGGCCGAAAATGTATATTTACCAAAGCAATTATATGAGGTGGGGGCCGAAAATGTATATTTTACCAAAGCAATTATATGTAGCCTTCGGAACAATTATATGTAGCCTTCGGAATAGAAGAAGATATTATAAATGAAATTTTATTATAAGTTATTGGAAATCATACTAAATTGTAATTGCATTTGACTTCTTTGACTTTGTAATTGCATTTGCTTCTCTGAAATTGATTTTCTGTGGTAAAACTTCTCGGAGCCATAACTTTTGATCCGTTCACCTGATTGTCTATTGTAATATATCGTTGACCTGATTGTCTAGTGTAATATATCGTTGGAAAGCTTGTGAAATGATCTGCAATGGCAAAATATAGAAAACTCATTTCATCCACTTTATCATCTCTATTTAGGGCCTGCAAAAAATGCCAACAGCTCTTCATGCTCTTTGTCGCTTTAAAGCTCCATACTTAGGCAAAATTTTATAAAACATTTAATGTGGTAAAAATGCCAACACATTGTTATCAAGGTATATTTGATATTTTACATGTAAATTTAATTTTGGTTTTATGTAATGATGTTTCTTCAAATTGCCATGGCACATTCAATAGAAAAAAAAAGGAGCATTTTTTTAAAATCATATTAAAATTTATTGTCTTAATCTTCAGGTGTTTTATTCTCTATGCATGCTCTACTAGCAAACATGCTTATCATTTGCATTTGTTTTTATAGAGTCTATACACACTATTAGTGGGATGATAAGATGGCTAGAAAATGAGAAAATAGTGCATTCTATATGGGTTTGTGCCCATGTGCTCTTTTTTCATCATCTTTAAGCCAAGCAAAGTTCATATTATATGGAAGATAAGTCATCTTTGATATTTTGCTAAGGAATGAACCGTTGGCTAATTGAGTATAAACATAGGAACTTGTTGGAAGTCACTCCAAGTGCAAACCACACACACTCTTATCTTGCTCAGTCAAATTTATGTCTTTGGACAATGTGAATAAATAACTCTATAGATATATCTATGGTTTTGAAGCCATGGCATGAACAGTCAGTTGGTTACATCAGGTGCTTGAAGTTGTTCATGGCTATGTTGATCCATGTTCGAATTGCAATGAGAATTTATTTGCTCGAGCACTTGTGGACTTCTTTGTTACAATTAGGGCATGATTATGTGTCATCTATTTTTTATGTGGATTCAACCTCTCAATGGTGAGAGTGGCACCTTAGCTAGCATAAGCCACTTAGCTCATAGGATATTTGGGTTCAAACCCTCCTTTTGACATCGATCTAGACAAAAGCGTTTTGTAGTCTTGGAGACCAACTAAGTGATTGACATGGTCATCATTGACACCATATGAAACCCGTTTTTAATATTTAAATGTCTTAAACTAATCAAAGTGAAACAATTGTCACAGTCAATAGGTTTAAGGGCATTGAAGTGGTAAGTGATAAGTGGAAGACACCAACAAATCATAGAATGCCAAGTGGTAGCAAGCAATTGGATTTATTTTTTCTAAATTTTGGAGCTTTATTTTTTACATTTTTTTGTATTACATTAGGGCAAAACTTTTGAAGGCCATTGTTTTTACATACAAAAGCATTTTGAGCATATTTTCTTTTAAATCACATGCTTTTTCAAGCTCTACGACTAGTGGCATTAGTTCATGGACCTATTTTAGTGTTAGGATTTGAATTGTGTAAGATGGATCATCAAGCCCTAGTTACTCATCTCAATGGGTAAAATTACTATATTTGGTCAACCCAAATGATTAGCCTATCATGTTGTAAGAACCTATGGTTCATCTTTTAAGAAGATAAAGCAATGTCCCTTGATGAAGAAAGTCACCACCAAAGAGAAGAAGAAGCTCTTAGCCTATTTTCCTTATTGATTGAACCAAAATTGCTTTTCTATATCAAAGAGGAGAGTGAACCTATTAAGGTATGGTCAAAATTACATGAGTTATTTGGAAAGGTTAAACCTACTAAAGTAATTTGCTTGGAATTAGAGTTTTCTTCTCTCAAATTGGCTGAGTTTGATAATGTAGAGGATAATATGCAATATTTCAATCATTGAGAGTAGATATTGCAACTTTTGGAGGGAAAAGGGAAGATGATGTAGAATACATGAAGATGTCCTTACTAATCTCTCACATTCTTTTCAAATTTTTAACCTCAAGGTTTATTTGATTCCTATGTTCTTGGAATCTTAAAAACTCTTACTCTTGATCAACTTTTCCTCTCCTAGTTCATTTTTAGGTGGCAATGAGGAATTGTGGTGGTACTTCACAAATACAAGCTCATGCAAAGGAATTCAAACCTAAGGAAGGTAAGACCCAAGGGCCTAAGGGCCAGGATAAGTCTTCCAAGAAGTCAAATTACATTTATGAATACCATAAGAGAGGACATCTAACAAGAATTCCTAACTAAAATTGCAAAGGATTAAAGTGAGTTTCTAAAGATATATGGACGTCTTCCAAATGATGAGAGGCTTTCAAACGGATCTACCTCAACTATAGAGGCCCCCTAGAGCATCCATCATGGGGGTGAAGATATTATTATCACAAATGTCTTCTCTTCTTAGCCCCCAAGTTTAGATTATGAGGGGATGTTGAAGGTGTAATTTGATTTATGGCCAAGGTTGGCATTGTATAATGTAATCTTGGATAGACCTAAGTGCATTTCATTGTACCATGTATTTAATTTATTTTAATATTTTATTATGTAGTCCCTATAAGCCATAGTTAACCTTGTTATGGTTAAACACATCTTACAACTTATAATTTACCTTAATACCTCTTGTTATGTTGGTTAACCACACCTTTTCAGTATAAATAACCCCCACCATTCCATCATTTATCATCAAAGTGTTCTAATTCTTATCCATGGATAATATAGTAATTACTTATGGTGCCTTTGGGTGCCCACTATATCTTTCTTTCTTTCATCTTATTTTATGCTTTTTGTATAAGATTTGAATGGATGAATTATTTCTATTTGTTTCTAGAAAATGTTATGAATTCCAATAGAGGTTTAGATTGAGAGAGGAAATAGCAATGGTCTTTTTAAATTTTTTCTATCTTTATAATATCATAGTTTGCTTGTGATGTCTTCATTTTGTATAATATGAAGATATCCAAAATTAACATGTTATTTTTAGAAACCTTAGCATTTATATTATATAGAATTACAATATTTTTTCTTCTTCTTTCTATTATTAGATACCATCAACAATGTATTTAATTTACTCTTATTATTAATATATTTATAAAAAAATGAGTTTGTGTAAGCTTCCTTAAATTTGTGGCATCAATATTTAATGCAACAATAGTCCTTGCATTTATCTTCATGTGCCTTATGATGTTGATAACCATTGTACTTGTCTTCATATTTGTATGATGATATTAGCCCTTCTACTCATCTTTTTTTCCAAGAGGCAATAGCCCCTGCACTCATCTTTTTTATCTACATGATGATGATAATCAATATGGATGATATCCACATGATAATATTGATTCTTACATACATATCCATGTGAAAATGATGACCTTAATATTTATCTTATTTGGAATAAAATCCTCATCCTTCATATGTTAAATTATCATATTTTCCTTTATTTTGGATGGATGATCAACCCTAGTCTTTGATGGAACTATATTAGATACTTGTGTATGGGATAAACATGAGTCAAATAGTTTGATCTTTGATCAATAGTGTAAGATAGTCATATGTTGGATGATTGGGTGCTAGATGACCCATTGCTAAATCATTGGTCCTAAATAGCACTCTTGATTCTTGTTTCAACTAGCCTTTGATCACCATATGTTATTCTATTATAGGGAAAAAAATATAGGTCACTTGGATGGTATGAACTTAGAGATTATTAAATCAAAAATCCTAGTAATCGATGATATAAACTTGAATGACATACGTCTAGATGGTATGAACTCAAAAACTCGATCTCATCTAACATGTTATTCAAATTGGTCCTAGATAATCATTACCCAATAACCCTCCTATTTATCCTTTCAATAACTATTTAAATATGGTAAGGAGTATTATTATAAATGATAAAATAATATATCCCTCAAAAGATATGAATTTGGATGGCCTTGTGCTATATGGATAGATTCTAAATGACTATATGCTATATGGGTTAGTCCCAAATAAATTGGTCATAAATGTTCTAGTGTCAAATGACTTAGTCCTAGATAACTATTTTTTTATATAATTAGGTGATCTCTTCTTAGATGACTATATAAAAAACCATTTAAAGAGTCATGCTTTAGTAAAACCTATAATGACTTCATTAGATGATTCTATCCTAGATGATTTTGGAGAGGTTAAAATAAAAATGTATCTATATTTACTCTTATAAAATTGTTTTGTAGCTATCCAATGACATTGAAATCTGACTTGTGATAATGTTTGGCTCATAAAGATCCCACTAGTGTTCAATTACAATGAATTCTAATCTATGAAAAGTAGGGTTTTCTTAGAGTTCCAAGGAGCATGATGTCAATTCAATCACAACTTACAAGCCTTGGTGCCTATGAGGACTCTTCACTAGACTAGTCAACACCAAGAAAAACTATGGCATCATGACTTCTTTGATACTAACCCTATTGATAACAATGTACAAAAGATGACAATCATAGGTGCTAATGTTATGTTCCATCATCTAGCATCAAAACAATAGAGGATATTATAATGTTAGATGATTGACACCTCTCCACACTAGACCAATTCAGCCACTTGTACATTCTCAAATTGGCATCATTCATAAAGGAAGCTAAAGAGGTAATTCATGAAGTATTTTTAAAACTACTTGATAATTTAGAATCTAAAATAGTTCATCTTCCAATTGATTTTTCAACTCATTTATAAATCTTGTATAAAGCTTAGGGTTGGAACTCCTTTCTATCTCCTTAAGTCTTCTCTAGTCTTCTTGGTCTATCTTCTTCCCTCTTTCCTCTTCTCTTCTTGCACTGCTTTATAGGCTATTCTTTCCACACTAGCAAAATAGAGTGCCCTATACCCTATATTGTTGCACCCATATATTAAATATTGTATAGTTACTTCATATTTATTAAAATAGCCTTATATTATATTGTGCATTTGCATCATCATCTATAAATATTTTTATTGTTTTGTTGACATATATTTCTTTAGTGGTATTGAAAAGGAGAACATTATTGTGGGTTGTTTCTTGCTCATTGATTTTCTCCATTTCATCCATGTTCTTTGTAGTCATCCTTGTCTATAGAAGAACATTCTTATAAGATTTATCACTAGATTTACATTCATATTTGCTTTTGGTACAAGAAGCAAGGAATTGCACTAGGTTTTGAGTTTGAATATCATGAAACACATTCTCCCCATAGAGGAATGTCAAATATGGATAAATTAACCATTCCATCAAAGACCAAGATATAAGACATCAAAAAGATGATTTAAGATGCCATGGACAAATAGAAGAACACACTTATTGGGTAGTTCCAAGATCTTATGATTAATATGGAATATTATAGATCCACATCCCTCCAATAGTTCAGACTAGCATTAGCATTCCAATCTTCTTAGGATGGATAAATGCCAAAGAGTTGTACACTTGGCTTCAATAGCTTGAGGCCTACTATGTTGCCAATAAATGTGTAGACTCTAATAAGAATGTATTTGTGATAATAAGGATGTCAAATTTTAATTGGCTATTAGTGGGAAATCACTAGCAATAGGTTCACAGAGGAGGAAACATAAGTTACCTCTTGGACAACCTTCTTCAAGTTAGTGCAAGAGAAGTTATATCCTCTACACCACTATGAATATGAATACATGTGTTTTTAATAGTTATGTCAACACAAAGACCTGATTACTAAGCAAAACACTATTGATTTAAATGAGCTTCTTAGTTGCCTATGCATCAATAATGATGAAAAACATTAAGCGCTCAAATACATTAATGGGATTTAATACCATATTTGCTCAAAGATGGAGTTCTTTCTAGTGGAATCCTTGGTGCAAGCATTCCTATTCACATCAAAGTTAGAAGGGAGGTCATGAGACAAACAAAAGGGATTGAAATTATCCCATATAAAACACTAACACCAAAGCATAAGTACCAATTGCATAAATTTCTATGAATCCAATGCCCAAGGGACCCATAATTCCATCTAATTCCAAAGCACTTATAGCATAGGGAAACAATAAATAGAGAGTGAGTGAATGATGTAGCCATTATAAGATGCACATTCACTATTGTGTTGAGTGTTAGGTGTAGCAAAAATGCTTGTGGTACATTTAGAGGAGCATGATTATTCATCCTCATGAAATAGAAAATAAGAGGTAGACATCACATGCTTGAATGCCAAAGCTCAATAGGCAAGAAACACTTCAACAATAGACCCGTTCAAAGAATAAAAGTGTCTATTTCACATCCATAACTAGATAAGGGCACGTATATTATCATTAAAATCTAGAACCAAAAAACATCTTTGTGTAAGATGTAGTCAAACACCACGACTTCCAAATCATGATATATCCTCACTCTTATTCTCTAGGTGGGAATTATCTAGGTAAAGGCAAAGAGGTTCAATGTTAATATACCCTCAAGTATGATATCAAACCAATGTGTGACATAGCCCTATGATGTGGCATCATTTGAAGTCTATGATTTCTTACTAGGAAGACCTTGTCTCTTTCATTTCCAAGTGACCTATCAAGCCTATCGATAGTAATGGTTTGGCATTAGAAGGATAGCATACAAAGGTTTGGAGTACCTCCTATCAAAATAGGCATCTATAATTTTTACAATGCAATAATATCTTCTAACATTCTTAGAATTTTTTTTGCTTATGGGTTTACCTAAGATCCATAGCCCCAAGAAGCACACCCTCACCATACCAACTATAGACTACTCAACACAATCTCAAAAAAATGGATGCCCTACTTTATTCTTTGGTGTAAACTCAACTACAAGAGACCAACAAAATGGACTCCAATCACATAACACAAATGCAATAATGGAATAAAACTATAAATTGATATTCTTATCATTCCTTAATTCACACCCATTCTACAAAATATTACAATCCATCATATAGCAACCAAAAACTAAAGAAACCCTAAAAACATTTTTTTCTAAAACATCTAAAAATATATCTTCTTTCTAAAAATTTTGAAAAATACAAATGAGTCGGATTGCACCCAATTCGGTACACGCATCCCTCTTATAATAAAAAACCTTACTTTAAAATATTAGGTCTCAAATTAAGGTATAACAAAAGATAATAAACTTCTAACAGCCAAAAAAATCCCAAAAACCCAAGAACCTATTCTAAAAGCTAATTTTGGGACACTACATGGAGGAGTTAGGTCCCAAAAACATTTTTTAGAGAGTCAGGCCAATCGGAGATTCACCTAATGCATAACACACACATAAAACCACCTATTAAATTTCAAGGCCAACGGGCATATGGTTCACAAGTTATGGCTTCGACAAGGTGTGTCATTCTCCTCTGGTGAAAAAGAACTCAACTCTTGTGAGTTCAACTGAATTGAAATCCTGTAGCTTTTGGTTATCAATTTTCTTTAGCTCTGACTCTAAAACCCAAGTGTTATCCGACTATGGTAATCCTTCCCACTGAATCAAGAATTTGTTGTAGCTCCCATGTCTAGTGGTGATCACCTTCTTATCAAGCACATGTGCAACTCTGTCTCTTTCTTCTTAGGCATCTGTCGTGCCCAATTTACTGTCTCCTGTAATTTTCCATCCTTGGTAGTACCAAGATACTGAAATAAATCAAAAACATTAAAAATGGATGAAATATAAAATTCATCAGGCAGCTCCACTTTATAGGCATTATCATTGATCTTCTTCAAAATCCTACATGACCCAATTTTCTTAAGTTTTAGTTGTTATACTTTCCCTTAGGAAATATTTCTTTCCTAAGATGAACCATGACCATATCACCCTCTTCAAACACTTTCACCCTTCTGTGTGCATCAACAGACTCTTTGTAGTGAGCATTACTACTCTACAATTTTTCCCTCACTAACTCTTGCACTTTCTGGATATGCTTAGCAAATGCTTCTACATCATCACTAACTTGTTCCCCAATTGGTAACTCAACCAAATCTAATACACCTCTAGGATTTTGACCATAAATAATTTTAAAAGGAGATTTACCTGTCGACCTATTCACTGAACTGTTGTATGTAAATTTGGCTTGTGACAAGGCTAAATCCCATTGTTTTGGTTTTTCTCCAACTATGCATCGTAAGAGGTTTCCCAAGCTTCTGTTCACTACCTCTGTTTGCCCATCGGTATGTGGGTGGTAAGCACTACTAAACTATAGCTTGGTGTTCAAATTTTTTCATAACGTCCTCCAAAAGTGACTCAAGAACTTAGTATCCCAATCAAAAATAATAGTCTTTGGAACACCATGCAATCGCACAATTTCATCAAATAATAATACTGCAGTCCTAGTTGCATCATTAGTTTTCTGGCAAGAAATTAAATGCACAATTTTTGAAAATTTGTCTACCACAACAAAAATTGAATCCTTACCCCTCTATGTCTTGGGAAACCCTAACACAAAATCCATACTCAGATCGGTCCATGGTCCTGTAGGAACTGGTAGTGGCATATACAACCCTGTATTTTGCACATGGTCCTTAGCCATTTGACATACTTTGCATCTATAGATAAACTTGATTATGTCTCTCTTCATTTTTGGCCAATAGTACTTCTCCTCTACAAGAGTGGTAGTTTTGGCTACTCCAAAATGATCAACCAAACACCCACTATGTAATTCCCTCAAGATGTTCTCTCTCATAGAGCCATTGGGAATGCATAATCAATTACCCTTAGACAAGTAACCATTCTAAAAAAAATACTCTTCAAAAATAGTATGGGACTCGCCCCCTACCACTCTTTTGCACTGTTGCACAATATTTCCAAAATCTACATCAGATTCATACAGATCTTTAATCCCCTCAAATCCTACCACTTCATTATCCATAGTGGTCAACAACAAGACTCTCCTACTCAATGCATCAACAACCTTATTATGTTTTCTTGACTTGTGTTTCAAGACAAATGTATACTGTTACAAAAATGAAACCTATTTGGCATGTCTGCTATTTAACTTTTTCTGAGAATTTAAATACCTCAATGCTTCATGATCAATAAACAACACAAACTCCTTTGATATTAAGTAGTACCTCCAATGTTGCAATGCTTGCACAATTGCATAAAATTCCACATCATATGTAGAATAATTCTTCCTTGCATCATTCATCTTCTCACTAAAAAATGCTATAGGTTGGCCCTTTTGACTTAAGACACCACCAATCCCAACAAATGAGGCATCACAATCAAACTCAAACACCTTACTAAGATTTGGTAACACTATATCAGGGGCTTCTGACACTTTCTTCTTCAAGAGTTCAAAAATATTTGTTGTTGTTGTAGTCCATACAAACTCTTTCCCCTTCGTGCACTCAGTTATAGGGGTAGCTATACTACTGAAGTTCCTGATGAACTTCCTGTAAAAGGTAGTTAGTCCATGAAATCTCCTTACTTCTATTATAGATCATATAAGAGGCCATTCCAGAATTGCCTTCACTTTCTCATCATCCATCCTCATGCCATCTCTCGAGATTACAAATCCCAAAAACACTAAACTATCTTAAAGAAGTCTACATTTCTTTAGGTTGACATACAATTTCTCCTTCCTGGGCACTTCTAACACTAATTTCAGGTGTAACAAATGCTCTTCTTCAGTTTTACTATAAATAAAAATATCATCAAAATACATAACCACAAACTTACCATTATATTCTCACAGTAATATGTTCATCAATCGCATAAATGTATTGGATGCATTAGACAACCCAAATGGCATCACCATCCACTCATACAATCCATATTTTGTCTTAAAATTTATCTTCCATTCATCCCCTTCTTGAATTTTGATCTGGTAGTAGACACTTCGCAGATCAATTTTACTAAAGTATTTAGCTCCAGCCAATCCATCCATCATATCATCCACTCTTGTCATAGGATACTGATACTTTATTGTGATCTTGCTTATGGCTCTACTATCCACACACATTCGCTAGTCACCATATTTCTTTGGGATTAGCAATGCTGAAGTCACACATGGACTCACACTCTCCCTAATTAATCCCTTCTTTATCAACTCTATCATTTGTCTACTCAACTCTGCATTCTATGTTGGGTTCAATCGATAAGATGTCTGATTTGGGAGCGTTGATCCTGGAATCAAATCCATGTGATGATGGATATCCCTTTTTGATGGTAGCCTATCTGGTAACTCCTCTAGTGTGTCATATTTATATTCACTTAGCAACTTAGCTACTGTTGTAGGCATAACCACTTCCTCCATTTCTAGCTTCCTAGTGGTTAAGGCATAACATAATCTAGCATCCCTAATCTCTGCAAGAAACTCCTTCATCGTCAACAAACTCTCACTCGGCCCATCCTCCTTCAGAGGCACAAGAACTACCTTTACACCATCCTTCCAAAATTTGTAAATATTATTTCTCCCATTATGGTTTGTATCCCTGTCGTACTACCAAGGTATTCCCAATAGAATGTGACATGCATCCATCAAGATTACATCACACCACACTTCATCCTTGTAAGTGATCCCAATTGAAAATTTAATTAAACACCTCTGATCTACTATTACCTCATTCCCCTTCTTAACCCATGACATGTGATATGGATAAGGATGTTTTTCATATTTCAAGTGCATTTTTTCAACCATGATATTTGACACCATATTCTCACAGCTACCACCATCAATGACAATGTTACATACCTTCCCTCTTGATGTACACCTTGTTCAAAATATGTTCATTCGTAACTAAGAATCTTCACCATCTATGGTCTTCCCCTTTGCTTTGCTCTGCACCATCTCTTTCTTAGGATAAATCAACGTCCTCCTTATCATAAGGGCTTCCCCAATGTCAGCAAAAAATTCATCCTCATCCTGCTCTTCCATCTCAACCATATTGACCCTTCCTTGTCGTCCTTGACCCCTTTCTTGGACATCAAATTGGGGACATTAAAATGCTCTATGCCCCTCCTCACCACATCCATAATAGGTATACGACCTCCTCGGATCATTCCCATTTCGTCCACCACTGTAACCTCTACCTCGTTGGTATCCTCTTTCTCTCATATTCTTCCCATCTTCTTCTTGTTTAGCAGGTATTGAGGATTCTCCCTTGGGAAAATTAGATCCACTTTGACCCCAACCTAAAGAGGGCCTGAATCCCTTCTTACCTCTTCTATTAATCCTTTTCAATTTCTCCTTCGCCTTGAGGGCCATTTGATACACATCCTTCACTGTAAGAGTGCGATGCATGCTCATATCATCTTGAACAACAAAATTTAGGCCATTTACATACCTGGTAGCCTTTTGGTCCTCTATCTCATTGTGCTCCACTCGAATGGATAGCTTGTAGAATTCATTAGTATAGTCCTCAATGCTTTGATCCTTCTATCGAAGATTCTCAAATCCACAAAATAGGGTTTGGGAGTAGTCTACAGGTATAAATTTTTCATGTAACTTCTTCTTCATCTTTTTCCAATCCTTGATCTTTTCCATTCCATTCCTCTATCATGTAGTCTGTAAATGATCCCACCAAATAAATGCATATCCCTTCAAATTTGTGCATGTGAGCTTAACCTTCTTCTCCTCAGCAAGGTTACTCCATTCAAAATATTTTTCTAGGCTATTGATCCAATTGATCAACTCCTCTAGTTTCAACCCACCAGCATACTAGGGAACCTTGATCTTGATCCCATCTTGATTCCCCTTAAGCCCCTCTAGAGATCGTATCATTCAATTTTCAAAATCGTGTTCTTCTTCCTCTGGGCCCTCTGGTTCTACTTCTCTGTGGACCTCATATTCACGTTCCTCGGGTATGTTTTCATCATCATATCCTTGATCTGCATGTGCACTAGGACGTCTCTCTCCCATGTGATCAGTCACACCAGTCAACCATGCTATTTTTGGATTCAGATCCTTGATCTGCCTATTCATATGGGCATATCTTCTAGGTGGTATATTCCCTTCACTAGCGAGATCACACCCACTCTAATACCAAATGGTGTAAACTCAACTACAAGAGACCAACAAAATGGACTCCAATCACATAACACAAATGCAATAATGAAAGAAAACTACAAATTGATATTCTTCTCATTCATGAATTCACACCCTTTCTACAAAATATTACAATCCATCATATAGCAACCGAAAACCAAATAAGCCCTAAAAACATTTTTTTTTCTAAAACTACTAAAAATAGATCTTCTTTTTAAAAACTTTAAAAATAGAAATGAGTCGGATTGCGTCCAAATTCGGTGCACACATCCCTATTACAATAAAAAACCTTACTTTAAAATATTATGTCTCAAATTAAGGTATAACAAAAGATAATAAACTTCTAACAGCCAAAAAAACCCAAAAAACCCGAGAACCTATTCTAAAAGCTAATTTTGGGACACTAGATGGAGGATTTAGGTCCTGAAAACACTTTTTTAGAGATTCAAACCAATCAAAGATTTTCCTGATGCAGAACACACACACACACAAAACCACCTGTTAAATTTCAAGGCCAATGGGCATACGGTTCACAAGTTATGGCTCTGGCAAGGTGCATCATTCTTACTCTAATATCTTTTAGGATCTTGATAAAATCCCATTGCATTGCTCAATTAAGCATTATATTGATTTAATCCATAGATTCATGTTCTCAATAGCCTATTGTATCATCAATTATTCTAGGATAATGATGGACTTAATACCTATGTATTGACTAGAAGGATTGGACTTAATGCCTATGTATTGACTAGAGGGTGCTCAATAAGATAATTGTGAGTAATATATATCTATTATTACACATTGATAACCTATTGGACTAGCTCTAGAGGGATTAAAAATATAAGATAAAATCCCAAATCAAGTTATCATAGGTAGATATTAACCCCTTGACATATGGTAGATGATATTTAAGACTACATAAATATTGTAAGGATGGTTGGTTATGCATTTTGGATTAAAAAATACCCTAACAACGTTTATGCACTTGATGAAAATATATTATATTCATTCATAGGATCCTTTGTTATTGTTTACTGGGATGACATTTTGATGTTCAACAAGACATAGAAAAAACACTCATAACATGTGTGCTAAGTTCTGAAAACCTTATACCAACATAAAATTCAAGCAAAACTAGGTAAGTGTACATTTGGCATTACATAGGTCATGTACCTATGATACATCATTAACAAGTAGGGGATACATGTTTATTTAGAGAAGATAAATGTCATTCAAGAATGAACAACACCTAAGAATGTAACAAAGGGTAAAATATTCTTTGGCCTTAACAATTTCCACCATAGGTTTCTCATAGATTTCTCACATGTATTATGGCCTTTCAACTAGGTAATGCATGGGAAGATGAAGTTTCATTAGGCTTCAAAATAGTAGTAAGCATTCAAAGAAATAAAGTAGTGCCTCTATTTAGTTCCAATAGTAGTCATGTTAAACATCATTGAGACAAATGCATCTAAGTACATACTTGGAACCATAATAATCTAGAATGGACACCTAGTAGCATACAATTTTGAGATATTATCTAATACAACTTGTTATTCTATATCTGAGGAGTTATACTCAATTTTTCAAGTTGTATGATAGTGACACTACTACATCATGAGTAAGGAAACCATTGTTCACTTAGACCATAGTCATTCACAATTTCTTCATTCCTAGACCAAAGTAGTAAATAGCAAGCATATAACATGGATGAATTACCTACAATAGTTCCACCTTGTTATTAAACAATGTAAGAGAAAGGAGAATCGAACAATAAATTATCTAAGTTTTTCATTCGTAAAAATACTACTATTCATTCTCAATAACAAAGTACATGGATCCAATGACTAACAATTGCTATACCTCTTCAACATATACTTTGATAATATCATAAACTAACAAAACTCAAGTCAATGCAAGATCATATTTAAAATAGGTTGTTGCACCATCGTGGAAAGCTATGTATACCATACAATACATAGTGTCACCTAATGATTCAATAGGTACACCATTCAAAGGTAGTTAGACACTTTGGTTTTAATAAAATACTTGTGGTGCTATAATGGTTCTTTTATTAACCACACATGCACCAAGTGATAGAGCTTTATATTTGTTCATGTGCCCTATGCAGCATTGCTAAATCCACTAGCATGATTCTTTCTTAGGATTGTCAACCATTAAGCGCCAACATAGCTATGTTTTAATGGTCATGGATAGGTTCAACAAGATGGATATCATGACACCATTTACCAAGATCATTGACGCTATGGATATGATTTAATTTTTCTTTTAGTAGATCAAGGTTTACTTTATCCTACATGACTTAATTGTATAAGATAGGAACATCAAGTTTTTGAGCAACTTTTGACATTATTTGCAGAATCTCTTAGATATTAAGATCCAAGATTCTACTATATTTCATCCACAGATTAATGTAAAAATAGAGTTGATCAATAGAATGCTCATGCATTTGCTTAGGATATACAACCACAACCACCCTTACACATGGGATGAGATTTTATCTTATATCTAACATTCCTTTAATAGTGATATTTACATCTCCATAGGTCATTTCCTATTTTAGGCATGTTTGGATTTCCATTCTAGTGCTCTAATGGATGTGTTATTTCATATATTTACTAATGCCTTAACATTATCTTATGTTAAATAGGCATACAAGGCTAAGAAAATTCTCTAATGGGTGTAGAATATTCAAACTCATAAAAAATTTTATAGTTCTATGAATAAAGTATAAAGAGTGCCATGAATATCACTAAAAGTCATCTTTCAGGATGGAGATAAGGTTTGACTCCATCTTAAGAAGGAACAGTTCTACATCCCACACTAGAATATCAAACCATTATAATATAGTCCATTTATCATTAAATGCTAAGTTAGGTGAGAACTCCTTTGTCCTTGACTTGCCACCTTACTTACGAATAAATCTAGTTTTCTATGTTGAACTCCTCAAGCCATACTTTCCTTTATTTATAGAGCCTATGATAGTATGACATATGGTAGACTTAGATCTAACTCAATTGGACAAGGCAAAGTGGTACATGCTTGAAAAAATATCATTTTCCATAGTTAGAATTGATGCAAAGAAAAGCATTATTTTCCAAGGGGAATGAATGATTTGAGCAAAGAATGGATTAATTGGATTTCCATAGATTATGATTCCAATGCCATCACAACTTGAAGACCTTAGTGCCTCTCTAGACTATCACAAAAAAGATCAATGCTCAGTCATATACTATGGCACTATAAATTCTTTGGTGTCAACCCCATTAACATCAACATATAGAAGATGAAAAATCATTAACACTAATCTACATATCATCATTTGATCTTAGAGTGACGAAGGTTCTTGTAACTCCAAATGCTTGACATCTCGCTGCACTAGACCAATTCAACCACTTATACATCCTTAAATTGGCACAATTCATATATAAAGTTAAAGTAGTTCATAAATTGTTTCTAAAATTACTTAATTTGTAACTCATGAACAAATCTTATATATAACTTAATATAATAACTTCTTTCAACCGTGGCATGGGTGAGTGTGTGAGGGGGTGGGTGTGTGTCTCCCTGGTGGAGTTGTTGTAACAGGTTGGGGGATTCCTGGTCAAAACCCCCATCTCTTAATATTACCAAAAAAATATATAAAAACTCCTTTCTATATCCATGATTCTTAATCTCCCTTCCCTCTTCTCCTCCTATTCTTCTCTATAGACTATTCTTGCCACATTAGTGGAATAGGGTTCCCTACACCCTATAGTGCCCTATCCTTGTATTAAACAATAGTATAATTACTTTATATTTAATACATATCCTTATATTTTATAATACACTTATATTATTGATATATGCAAGATACATATTAATACAATTGTTAAACATATAAATATAAATCTTAAAATACTATAAACTATTTTCCAAAGAATCATAAATAACTATATAAACTAACATAGTAACTTATAAAATAAATTATAAGTGTGTGAGGGGGTGGGCGTGTGGTGGTTAAATTTCATATTGATAAACATAACCCTTTGGTTAGGGGTTTCTCACAATAACCAAATAACAAAAAAAAACTTATAAAATAAATTCCAAAAGTAAATATAAAAATATAAATTTTCTTACAAACACAAATTTAACAATATAAAATAAAAACTAAATATAAAATCATAAATTCATATTAAAATTTATAATTTTACAACCCATTAAAACTAATTTTTTAAAAAGTAAGATAAACTAAAATACAAACACTAAAACATAAAACTAAAGCAATTATCTACGTTTTCTTTACCTGCTCTTCGCTTTACAATAGTCAAGATGAGATCTATGTCTCTGCCAAAACTTCTCAAATCTTGAACGCTTACCTCCAAACATCTACAACATTTTAAAAAGAAGTACAGGAAGGTCCAAAGTGAGGATTCACACTAGAAGAAGAAAAAGTGACATGCGGTGTTTAAAAAGAACATCAATTAACCTGGATAACTTATGGGAGGACATCTGGGAAGCGCACAATATGCATCCGTTAACAATCATCACGATGTCTCCTTTCACTTTTTCTTCTTGGTCTTGGAGACCTAGTCTTTTAACATGATCAGAAAGATCAACTAATTTTTGCAACAGATCCAAGCATCTTTTATAGTTTTCGGACATTTCATCAGCTGTGTGTAACATATACCCTATCATTGACAGCCCTGCCACTAACCAGTGAACATTCCTGAGCTTCTCGAGTACATCTTCTATTATTCGTGGAGCAGAGTTCACGATGTCTTCCTGAACATTGAAAACTAAAATTAACAAATGTTGTCACGTGGGGAAGCCACACTTTGAGATCTTTCTGCCTTATCTTCCCAAATATAACAAAATTTTAAGAAAAAAGATAAAAATATAAATGTAAATAAACAATTTACACCCGCTAAAAGAAAATAGAATTTCTTTACCTTGTTGCTTGATTTCTCAGCATGATCGTTGAGAAATTTAAAAATTGTTTCCCCGCTGCCAATGAAAGGCGAAGCCACACTTTGAGAACTTTCTGCTTTATCTTCCACAGACTGGAATGCCAAATATCACACAATTTTAATAGAAATAAAAATAAGAATAAAAATAAAAATGTTATTATTGCATTAAAAAGAGAAAACCCAAGTTCTATACTAACCTTTCCTGCAATTCGCCATTGTAACAAATCTCGAATGATTTTGATTAATTCATCAACGTTGTTTGCATCATTTACAACTTTTAATTGATCTTTGACTTCGTCCAAAGACTGTGGTGGTATCTCATGGGATGACCTTCCTTTCACAGCCGAAAAAACAGAAACCAAAACAATTGCGGAAACCAAAACAATTACCCAGCCGAAAAAAGAGAAACCAATTGTCGAAACCAAAACAATTGCCCAGCCGAAAAAACAGAAACCAAAACAATTGCCCATAGCGAATGCTCAGATATTGTGAAGCAAAAACGAACTTAGGTACTTGATATCAGCTCTCTCTCCTCTTTCTAAGAGACCCCTTGTTCAAAATCACCGAAATTTTAAGCTGGATTACCCCTTCAAAGATACCCAAGAGCACTTGAATGGCTACACTTTGAACCCTAAAAAACTCGGTGACACAGCAGTTGAATGGCTTCCCTTTGAACCCTAAAATGGAAGAACCATACTTTCCGTGACAAGTAATATTATTTTATTACCTAACAGCACTTAAATATTAATTTTTATTACCACAACAGCACTTGAATGGCTTCCCTTTGACTATCGGTGACAAACGATAATTTTTTATAAATTTTATAAATTTTTTTATTACCCAACAGCACTTGAATGGTTTTCCTTTGAACCCTAAAGTACAAGAACCATACTTTCGTGACAAATAATATTTTTTTATAAATACTTTTTAATTTTTTTTAATAAATATACCTACGTAGTGTAGTTTTAATTTTTATTACCAGCACTTGAAAGGTTTCCTTTGAACCCTAAAGCAGAAGGACCATCTTTTGGTGACAAATAATAAATTTTTATAAATGTTTTTAATTTTTTTATTACCCTAACGATGGTTTCCCTTTGAACACTAAAGTAGAAAGACCATCCTTTCGGTGACAATCCATTCCGTGACAAATAATGATTTTTTATTACCTTACCACAATAGCACTTGAACGGACCATACTTACGTTGACAAATAATAAATTTTTATAAATATTTTTTATTTTTTTATTTTACTACTTTTTAAATTTTAAAATATAAAAAATAAATATTTTTTATTACTATTATAAGAAGATAATTGAGTGAATGGTATTGTGAGTGGCTTTCCGTGCTGTTAAATAACGTCATTATTTTAAAATATATAGTGTGTTTAATTTTCAAAGGAATATGTGATTGGTTTAAATAAAGTTATTATATTTAAAATATATTTAATATATTTAAAAAATAAGTTATGATTTTATAAATATTTTATGGGTATAAATTAATTAAATGTTAAAAATAAAGTGTAAAATATTGTAATAAATTATAACTTTTTATTTATATATTTATTTTTTTAATTTTATAAAAATATATTTAAAAATTTAAATTTTTATGTGATTAATTATTATAACTTTTTGTAACTTTACAAAAAAAAATTCACGATATTGTTTAAAAAATATACAATTTGCTCAATAGGATTATAAATAGTTGTTAGCTTGGTAGATTTAAGGGTGGGAAAGTCTTGTTTGCTATATTAACATTGTTTTGAGACGGTGTTAGTTCACCCTTTTTAATGGTTGTTGTTCATACAGTTAGCTCAATTTATTTTGAGTTTGTTGGAGAGCTCAATAGCACAGCACAAGATCGTTCTGAAATTGTATCGCGAAGTAAAGGTCATGTTCTTGAAGCTGTTATTCTTTTGCATCAATATCATTTTTTGAGGGATAATGATTTTTAATTTATAGAATCCATTAAAAACAACCGTCTCATGCTAATTTCATACGATGCGATTTGTCGAGTCATAACGCATTCCTATTGACAGCGCGTTTTAGTGTTATATACACGCAAATTCAATAGTTTATTTTTATAGAGAGTTTCTTCTTCTCTTCGATAGAAGATAGATAGTGGGGACTGGTGTGACAATATCTCCACTGGTGTGACAGTATCTCCACTGGTATCTTAAAATATCAATAATGACATGGTCCAGTGCGACATGATAGGCTTTGTGGGGCGGTGTGACGAAGTGCAAATTATTACATTCATGCTCTACGTATTGATGTGTGCTCCTTTTCAATAAGGACATAAGGAGATGTGAGAAGCCATGTAATATAAGTGAGGAGACCATCACAAATGCATAAGGATTGACAGCGCGTTTTTAGTCGTATATAGCCCCAAATTCAATAACTTTTTCCCACGTCAATGTGAAAGTTTATTTTAAAGAGATTCTTATCGAACCATGTAATATAAGTCAGGGGACCATCACAAATGCATAAGGATTGACAGCGCGTTTTTAGTCGTATATAACCCCAAATTCAATAACTTTTTTCCCACGTCAATGTGAAAGTTTATTTTAAAGAGATTCTTATCTTCGATAGAGACTAGAGTTGGAAGGCGTGGTCCAACATGAGGGTATTGGTAACTTTTTCTAAACAATCCAAAGCAAACAAGACGTACAGTGTTAAAATTTTATTTTGAAGGTCATTTATTTGTTGTTGATAGGGATTGTTTTTTAATTTTTTTATTAGTAAAAAGGTTTTAAAAGGATTTTTGAAATTTTTTATAATGTTAATTGAAAAGAGGTAATCTAACTAGGATTACTTTTGAACAGCAGATAAAATGAATCATCATACAAAACAAAATTCAAAGATAGACTTTGGGAAATAGGTTTATAAAACTGGATTATCTTACGAAGACAGAATCTGGAGACAAAACCAGAACAACACATCCACGCAAAGGGGTCCTCATTTGGGTTTGTTGCGTCTTAAATTTTTTTTTCATGAGGCAAGCAACGCACATATGAGGGGATTATCACTTGCAAAGATGTGAGAATCGTTTCCCTTGCATTTTTTTTTTTTTTCTTTAACCAAAAAAATTTTTGCGGGGTCGTCTTGGTCTGAGAAACCACGAACACGTCAAACTCATCTGGGAGTCGCACCCAGCCCTGCCCGCACCAACATTATCAATTAGGTTTTGGATACCCAATTCAGCTTTTTGGTAAGGTGAAGATTCGAACCTGAGAGACCTCTCTTGGAGGATTGCCCTCTCCTCTCCAACTCACCTACAACACCTGGATGTTTCCCTTGGATTTATAATTCAAGGTCCTACCTCTTTTTCTTTTTGAAGAAGCAGGGCATCTTTCCGAGGCTCCACAAAAAGAGGCTTAAACTAATTAGCCTCGCTAACTGGGCCTTTGTTGGACTTTTCCCTTCTCAATCGAAAAGCCTCCTTAAAAGACTTCTTCTTGAAGACTGGGCTTACACATGAGCCTTCGCCATGTCATTCGGACTCTGGAATTCCATGTCATCCAAATTCTAGGTCTTCTGTTGGACATGAAGGGTCATGCCTTCGTCGAACCTTATATAATTATAACTTTTCATAAAACGATAATATTATAATTTTTATATAAAAATTTTAAAATTAATTATTTTTAAATTTATATTTTATACAATTATATAGTGATATAATTTTTTTAATATATTAATTTTTTATTTTAAAAGTATATTTTATTATAATCTTTAAAAATCTTATATTTTGATGGTTTAGTAAAACATTATTTTTAAGAATGAAAGTTCACAAGCACATTTGGCAATTTAAAAAAATAAAATTATCAATATATCAAATTTTGTCATCCCCTAAAGTTTCACAATATGCAATTTTATTTGTCAAGAGAAACTTATCTATAGCATAAATGTTATCCATGGTTAATTTTATTAGAAAACATTTGTTTGCAACAAAAAAATCAAAGTAAAAAAAGATACATAGAATTGGGATATCAAAAATAATAGTTTGTTCCTTTGTTCTCGAATGTTGGAACAGAGCTTGGAGAATACAAAATAAAGTATGATTTGACATGCGTGAAAGGAGTAAAAATTACATTACTTTTACATTAATTACTACAATATCGTTTTCTTGTTTGAGATGGTTTTTTAAACAATTGGTAACGAAATCTTATCGATGATGAGATCTTTGGAGAACGGATCGATAAGATCTTTGGAGAACGGATATTCTGAATAGGGTCCTGAAGAGCTCTTTCGCGACAATGTTTGTTTTCAGGCAGAGCCCTTTCGCGACAATGTTTGTTTTCAGGAGGGCTGACGATTTTAGCTTCAACATACCAAAGGTATTTTCCTTCCACCAATGAATATTTTAAAGTTTCCTAAAAAATATAGGACACTCTTATGTTAATTTTAGGGTTTTTACTCTAAGAGTTGAGATTTTTGAAACAACAACGCATATTCTGAATAGGGTTTTTTGTGGTCACTTTTTCTTTATGAATAGGGTTTTTTGTGGTCACTTTTTCTTTATGAATAGGGTTTCGTAGAGCCCTTTCACAATCACTTTTGCTTTTAGGAGCGCTCACAATTTTAGCTTTCAACTTTTTGAGGGCATTTTCCTTCCATCGGTGAACATCCAAGCATTTCAAAGATTTGTAAAAAAAATAGGGCAATCCTGTGCTATTTTTAGGGTTTTTACCCATCTTTAAATTTTTTTGAAAGTTGTGTATATTTCAGGGCTTAGAGTGAAGAATTGGGACAATCGTTGTCATCCGACAATAAGCCCAAATTTGCAGTAGAGAAGCATTGGGGTACAGAAAAATAATTTGCACGGGACGTGAGGTTACTATAATGGATAAAACTCCATACTTCAATGATCTTGAATCTCAGGTTCCCTTAACTCCCCTTGGGAACCTTACAAACAATTCCATAGAAAAGCCTGCAAATCTGGAGAGTAAGAAGAGCATACTAAAGGGCTAGACTATTGACCCGTCAAACCCTAATCTAGCAACACCTCAACCATAGGCAGAGCAAGGTAAGACCATTTCAGTTGTTCTCTTTAATTCCTTTGTTGAAGTAGTTAATGACTTGTTTGAACGTATTGTCATTTTATTTTTTTACGAGGGATACCACCTGAGGCTTAATTTCTCAAATGGGTTAGGGGGGTTTGGTAAAATACTAGAGGTTGGATAGTTGAGGCTATTTGAGGGTTGGGAAGGGGGTACATAGCAGTCTCCTTTGCAAATATCGAACATGCCAAAAAAGCCCTCCAATATGGAACTTAGGTTATTTTGGGGTAAACTTGTTATCTACAAGGCTGGTCTGTAGATTTTCATCCAGAGGGTCCTTCTAGGGCAAAATACCCTCTATGGATAGAGTTGCCCTTTTTATCTTTTTCATGTCGCCCCTTTCTCAATAAAATTGCTATTGCTCTTGGTAAGGTTTTTGGTCTCATCCTATGTCAAAAAATTATCTAATTATTGAGTGCACCCTCGTATTTGTATAGAAATGGATATATATGAGTCGTTGCCCCCTCCCTTGACCTTAATGGGTAAGGTTTCCATGTTAGTCAACCTCTTGTATACCTAAAACTACCTAATGAGTTTATACTATATAGAAGTTGGACACTTGATCAAAAAAATTTCAAAAAAATTAACCAAAAAGGAACAAATGGAAGAAACCACTAAAATTCTAACTAATGGCCCTCATATGGAAGTTGCAACTAAAACTTTAGCCGAGAAATTCCCTCCTGATGGCCCTCAACACCCCATGTTGTTGAAAAACCTTCTCCTTCTCAGGTCATTCCCCCCAAGAACCCTCTTGCCTCTTCCACAACTCAGACTAAATACTTAGATACTCCTATTAATCCCCCCAAGAACCCTCTTGCCTCTTCAACCACTAGTCTTGAGTTAGCTCTCGTTCCTTCATCGTAACTCTTGAAATAAATTCTTATGATAGATGGGTGGAGAATGGTAGGCAAGTGACAATGTTCATCAACCCCTCAAGATCACTCCATCCATACAAAGGAAAAAACTCTTTATCAAAGATCTTGCTAGATCCTTCTCTCAAGTGTCTCAAAATAAGGTTCTTCCTTAGTAAACCCATTTGGACAACAGGTAATTATTGCCAATCAGTGAAAATATATTCCAGGATCTAATTCATGAGGTTGAGCAACCTCTAAATCACCCTCCATGAACTTACATCTTCTATCTTGGAATGTCAAAAGGCTCTCCCTCCCTTATCGTAAGTTTCAAGTTCGAAAAATTATTGCTAAAAATCATATTTTTGTTCTTTTTCTTCAAAAACTAAAAGTCACTGGTCACACTCTCACCTATTGTGTGGACATCATTGGTGGTGGATATGCACATGCCTTTACTACTTCTCATGTTATTGGTAAAGGATGTGTTGCCCTTTCCATAGCCAAGTCTCTTTGTTATGATATTCTAGACCATGATGAAGACCTTGCTCATCGTTGTGTGTGAGTTATATTGGCTCTCAACTCTCAAGTTATTGGATTTTGTTTTATCTATACTCTCAAAGACCCTCCTAGTCATATATCCCTTTGAGAATGGTTATATGTTTCTCTCCCTCCTACAAAATGGATCCTTGGAGATGACTTTAATATGATTGAGAATCCTAGTGATAAAAGTTGGATTGGTAGTAGACCCCTTTCTAATGCTGAATTTGGTAGTTGGTTGTTTTGTCATAATAATTTAGGTTTGCATGACCCTCTCTTTGGTAAATCCTCATCTCATAGAGATAATTGGTTTACGTGGTCCAACTATCGTCAAGGTTCTTCTAGGAAGCTTGTTTGTCTAGACAGATTTTATTTCAGTAATTATTTCCTGGATAAATTCTCCATCCACGAGCAAGTTCACGTCCTTTCTCACATAACTTTGTCTGATCACCTTCCTATATTATCTTCTATTCAAACTTCCTCTATCTCTTTTAATTCCATGTCACTTCCTTTCAAATTAAATGTGTCCCACCTTGACATTCCTACCTATTGTTGCCTCGTAGAGAATTTTTTGGAATAGATTTCCTAGACCAACTAGTAATACCGGATGGATCAAATAGTTTGAAACAACTATTTCCAATACAGTTTCATCCTTTAGATGGTATGGGTGCTCTGTTTCCAGGAGGAAGAAGATTCAAGATAGTCACCTTCATAAGGAGATCTCTCATTTTCGTTCCATGCTTATGAAATATCCTACTAACTGTTCAATGCGATCTAGCTAATGTTGAAAATTAGGCTAGAGTTTGAGTCTTATCGTGGTAGAGGGACACATGTTAGATCTCACCTCAATTGGATCTCCCATGGAGATAAGGGAACAATTTTTTTTTACTTACCTCAGACATAAGAATATTTTGAAAAGGATAATTGAGTTGGAGGACCCTTCAGGTCATTCTCTTTTTGACTCTAAAGAGATCATGAATCTTTTTGTAGCTCATTTCTCTTAACTTTTTACAACAAATCCAAGGGATGAAATCCAATGTATCTTAATGGAATATGTGCAAGAACATATTCCCTCCCTAGTATATCTTATTATTCGGGATCAAATTGAATATCCTATTTCTATGAACAATCTGCAAACTGCTCTTTTTTTATGAAGAATGACAAAGCTCTTGGCTTGGATGGTCTTCTAGTGGAGTTTTATAAAAAAATATTGGTATATTTTTTCCTCTGATATTCATCACATTTACCTAGAAGCTCTCCATAATAGTTCCCTTGGAGCTTATATCAATGCAGGGCTTATCAAGCTAATTCCTAAAGGTACAACTCGTAACCAAATCTTCAATTGGAGACCTATTACCCTCCTCAATGTTTCGTACAAGATCATAGCTAAAGTTATAGCTTTAAAAATAAAAATTGTTGCTCAAGCGATTGTTTGTCCGAAACAATATACTTTTTTTAAAGGTTGTTATATTTTAGATAATCTTATGATGGCTTGGGAAACTTCGCAATGGGCTATCGACTCTAATCAATATGTCATCTTGGTTAAGTTAGATTTTTACAAAGCTTATGATAGAATCAGATGGGATTTTATTCTTAGTATACTTTCTTGGCTTGGTTTCGGTCCAAAATTTTGTAATCAAATTGGTATGCTCTTTGGTGATGCTTCAACTTGTGTTCAAGTTAATGGAGCTCTTTCCCCCTCTTTCCCTCTTCAATGGTCTATCAGACAAGGTTGCTCTCTTGCTTATTTTTTGTATGTTTTGGCTACCGATGCTCTTGGTTATCTTCTTCATAAGGCTCATTCTAATGGCCTTATTCAGGGTATTAAGCTTCTTAGGGATAAGCATGCTCTTAACTCACATTTTGTTGATGATTCCCTTATTTTTCTTCAAAATACCCAACAAGAGGTGGAAACAGCTAAAGAGATTGTTCAACTATTTTATGATGTATTTGGCTTTCGTATCAATGACTCTAAAACTAAAGTCTTCTATACATATTCCTCTCCTCGTGGATGCAACTCCTTTACTAAGTGGAAGATCATCCCTCATGGTATGATTTTGCATTATATAGGAATTTCCTTTGGGATTAATATCTCTCCTAAGGATATGCGGAACTGGGTTATGGAAAGAGTTCAAAAACATTTAATGCTTGGCTAGCTCAATTTCTTTCCTTAGTAGGAAGAATTCAAGTTGCAAATAAAATTATGGCAACCTCTCATGTTTATCACTCCTATTGTTGGATGGCACCCAAGGTAGCCTATAATAAACTAACTTAGGCCATTCTTATTTTTTTATGGACCAAATAGGATGGGGAGGTGGGAATGACACCCATCTATTGGAAACTTTGTACTCAACCTAGGTTTTAGGAGGTCTAGGCATCATTGATCCTCTTACCCAAAGCAAAATTTTGGCTACAAAATAGGTTGCTAGAGCCATTATTAGTGATGAAAACTGGAAACACCTATTTTGTAATAGAATCTCTCTAGCTACTCACAAAGGTAAATGGAAAGAAACACCTTGGGAGGATAAGGTCCTTAATGCACCTTACTTTACGGTTAAAGGATCTATTCCAGTTACCCAAAATTGAAAATCTTGACAATCGGTTTCTCATTTATTGGCTTGGAAGTCTGAATCCTTGAGACATGGTGTAAGCATCGATCTAAACAATCTTTGGTGAAATAAATTTATCCTCCATAATGATAAACCTTTAGCTTTATGCAAATTTATTCATGGTCTAGCTTTTTTGAAGAAAGGAATTAATAGAATTAGAGATATCTGAGATTCAGGTAGCTGCTCATTTCTTACCTGGAACCAGATCTACAATTATTACTCCCTTCCCTCTAGGTTCAAATATTGTTATGGCTCAGTTGTGGCTTCCATCCCTTGTGAGGTCCTTACAAGTTGGTAATAACTACCCATAATATAGGGAATGACTAGAGATAGCTTAATGGTCATAGAATCTCTTCCATTACTTTTAGGTCCTTCTTTAGATGCTAAGATCAATGTCAAGTGGCAAGTGAATTTTACCAATGCCCAATGAAATTCTCTTGCTACTCAAATTTTGAAAGTTCCAATGGAATCCAAAACTCAACTTCTTAGATGATGTATTTTTCATCAAAATATTTCAACTTCTAAAATTCTATCCTCAATCTTACACATTTCCCCTAAATGCAATTTTTGTAATGATTTAGAAACTCTTATTTACTTGTTTTGGTTTTGTGACATGGCTAAAAAGTTTTGGGATATCTTCTACACTTTTATTTTTCCCTCTTTCACTAGATCTTGGAAGCTTTATTTGCTTTGTTTTTCTTAGTTGGATCAATACCCCAAACTCTCATATGTTTGTAGACCCATCCTTCTCAAGAACATTTGGAAGTGTAGATGCAAAAAGGCGTTTACTGGATCTGCTCCTCCATGGGATATAGTTTTAGTAGACTTGAACTTTGATCTTTTGTTACATGTGGGACACATTCATTCCCAAGTCTATGGGACTTCTAGAACATCTCAAGACGTTATTGATAGAATTCATCAACTTTCTTATATGGTTTAGGATTTTTAGAAGATCCAACAGGGAATTAAAAAGAAGATAATTAACAATGATGAGCAAGTTCAAGTTTTGATTACCTTTATTTCTTCTTTGAATAATTCAAAATATATCACGAAAGACACGCCTATAATTTCTCCATATAACAGGCTCTCCCACATAAAAGTGTTGATATCTGGTGTATTACAAGATATAGCTATAGTCTTTTTGTTTATTAGCTTTTGTGAAGACAAAAATGTGACACCAAATAACAAGATATAAATTAAACTCAAAAAGACAATATTGCACAATGAATGATTTTATATTAATGGGGGGAGCCTCAAAACTCCATTATTACAATAAGAATCTTTGAATTCTTTGATACAAATATACACAATGCTAGGGTTCTCTAAAATCCTAGCTACAACAATGGTGGTGTCTCAAAATGCATCTCTGCTCCCAACAGAGTGAGTGGGCTTTGAGTTATCCGATGCCAATCCACTCCAACTTAAGCAGTTGTCCAATGCTTGAGTATCTCTATATCTACATACATAAGTTAATAACAAAGAGTTAGTAATAACTATGAGTGCTCCACTACGTGAGACCCTCATATATCAATAAAACCTTAGTTATTAATAAATAAAATTGCATACAAATATGAAAATACTGAAATAAATAAATTAAAAAAAATTTTACCTTGCTGAGCTTATTGTCTTCTAATATGATATAACTATTGTAAGAATTTGGTGTGACGATGCCCTAGCATTTCTCAACAGCTAGTAGAGATTTAGAGCTTTTGGTATAAAACGCTCATAGGTGCTCCACGATTGTATAAAATGCCCGTGGGTACTTGGGAATGGCATAGGACCCCCAAAGACACTCAACAATGGAAGGGAGGCACTCGAAGGTGTTTAGGAGTTGAAGGGAATATTTGTAGAAGTAGATCTGGCTAGGCGAAAGGGACGGTGACTGGTGTGAGGTTTACAGCAAGCAAAGATGGAGGGCAAGAGGACATAGATTTTAGAAGGAAACTCAGGTTAGCTTAGGACATGAATTACTCAGGTTTCTTAGGATTCTCCAAAGACTTAGGGGTTGAGCCATCAAAATAGCTCCTACTAATAATCCAACCTAGGGCATTCTAGGGTTTCAACAAAACTAATCATGTGGCTAAGATAAAAGAATATTGGAGGGTTGATATTAAATCTAGGGTGTGGCATGGATTGATATGGATGGATGGATAGGATTAAATGAAATCGGATGGTTGGGATTAATTCACTTATATAATTATATATTTATTAAATATATAATATATAAAATATTAATATTTAAATATACATAAAATAAATATATATAAATATAAATGAATAGTGGGAAAAAATAGCAAGAAAGCATAGATGGAGGACAAGTGGCTAGATTTTGATGTCTACAGATACCCCTTTTTATACTGCATTGCGTAAAACACAATGTAGTGCAAAAACACAAGACACATGTTTGGGCAAGGTGTAGAAGCAGCTTTCTCTTGGGATGACAAACGAACTTTGAGATAAAATAATTAAAGAAAAATGGATTTTGCGTAGCTTACCCCCTAAATTGGAAAATGAAGTTGTAGATGAATCTCACAAGCCAATTAAAAAATTTGTGCAAATGAAATGTGGACGATATGAATGTTATAAATGTGATACCATTTTTATCCCAATAGGAAAAGGGATTGGTGAAAAATGTCAGATGATTGTGTCTATTTTTGCCCTAACATATGAAGGGTGATGTGATAATGTGTATGTTTTTACCCCAACATATGAAGGGATTGGTGAAAAATATGAGATGATTGTGTTTGTTTTTGCCCTAACAGATTAAGGGCTTTGTGAAAATGTGATGTGATAATGTGTTTGTTTTTTCCCCAATAGATAAAGGGAGTTTTACCAAGTACAGATTCCATAATCATGTAAGATGTATCTTTTTGTGGGAAAATTAAAACCAAATGTTGTTACCCCAAATTTGGGGTGATTCGATGTTGTTGAAGAATGTGCTTTTTGAGCGTCATTGAAATGCAAGAATGGAGATGCAAAAATAAAGAGTCAAATTTGGAGTACTTGCTAGTGACTGTCATATAATTACTATAATCGGAACCAATCACCCTAGCTAAGGCCTATCATTGTGATGACTATAAATAAAATTTTAGAGTGATGAAAATTTATTGTTTCCATGTTTTAAGACCCACGAACTAGGCCATCAATGACAACTTTTGTGCAAATTATTCTTGGCAAGGTTTCATGCAAAATGTGAAGTACCAAATGTGATGTTGATTTCAAACAATGAAATATGTGATGATGACAATGGTCAAGTGTCTTTATGGTAGCTTATTCATCTTACCAAATTATATGGATGCAAATCACTATAATATCCAAGTATATAGAATAAACTACTAGATACGAGGTTCACTTGAATGTTGTTTGAACTTGGAAAATATGTAAATGTGATGATTGATGATT
This sequence comes from Wollemia nobilis, assembly GCA_028583015.1. Classification (NCBI taxonomy): domain Eukaryota; kingdom Viridiplantae; phylum Streptophyta; class Pinopsida; order Araucariales; family Araucariaceae; genus Wollemia; species Wollemia nobilis. The sequence continues at coordinate 55,406 of JAQPPZ010002094.1, forward strand.
TGAAAATGATGTGCAAATGGTTTATTGATGATGAGAATGATGATTATGGTCGTTTTGTGAATATTTAGACCATTTTGGAGTGCTTTTGTAACTTGTGAGGAAAATTTATGATTTGTGGTCGTAAACAAAACTTATACATCCAAATTAGTTGGAACCTTCATAAAACCTAGTAATCTGATGAAAAATACATGGATGCAATATGAAGTGATTTGGTGGGGATAAGCCACTATTTTGTAAAAAATTATCGTTTGTCAAAATTGATTCCAAATGCCAGTTTGTGCTTTTGGCATGTAGATATGCCCGTCGGTGTTTGAGTGCTCTGAAAATGCCTTGGTATGCTTCAGTGCACTAGGAAACATCCATGGGTGTCTCAAGGCACCTAAAGAAACTATAAATAGCTTATTGGGTGAAATTTGAGCTCATTTATGTGTTTGCAAGATTGAGAAGCTATGTTTGGGGAGTGGAGTGGAGTGAAGTGAGGTGAATTTGGCGTGGAAGATATGGTAGTGGTGGGAATGGATGTGGAGGCTGGGACTAAAGCTAGAGTGTGAGCTGCTGAGGTAATTCACATATTTTTGTGCAAAATTTTTTGTGATTTTGTTTTTGAAGATGTGTTAAAAAATATTTGTGTTGTGCTGCAGCTTAGGATTTTGGAGGCTCAACATCGGTTCTCGCCTTACATTTATGGAATGAGGAAGGCACTGGTGAAGGATGATTGGGATCTGTTGGAGACGATGGGGTTAGCGAAGGTAGCCTAGATAGATGTAGTGACAGATGATGAGGGATACCACTCCACCTTAGCGGAGAGGTGGGATCCTAATAGAAGAACCTTTCAACTTCCTATGGGAGAGGTGACCCTTACCATCGAGGATGTATATCGCATCCTCAAGGTGCCAGTGGAGGGAAATCACATCGAGGTTGGACTTGATCGAGGGACAGAGATGAATAAGATGTTTAGCGATGACTAGCAAAGTGTTAGGGTGGATATCAATGGCATTCCCTACTTGTCCATGTATGTGGACAAGTATCTGTATGCCCTACAGGCATTGGTGATGTTCATTTTGGCCAACATCATGGCCTTGAATAGTCGAGAGTTGTATGAGTTGATGTGATGAGGTAGGAAGGGTTTAGGATATAGTTTGCTACTATAGTGCTAAGGATGGGAGCACTTCAGCGTGGCCTGATCGTAGGGTCTACCAGCTATAGACTGGTATGATGAGCAGCCCTATGCTAGGAGATGGATAGTTGTAGAGGAGGTACAGTCGAGTCATCCAATATACATGATTCAATGGTACAGGGATTTATGGGCTAGATTAGCATCTATCCAAATGATATGGAGGTTATGGTGAGGTAGGAGGTGGACCATAGATGAATAGAATTTGTGATGGGTACAACAAGCTAGGTGGGTGGTTGGTAAATATCGAAGTGAGACTGAGTATTTTTATTTCTCATGAGTTCTTTGATAGTTTGACCTAAGGCAAGGGGTTTCTGATGAGCTAGTGCTCTATAAGAGGTATCGGGAGGAGACAAGGTTACCATGTACAAAGCCATGGAGGGTGGCCTATGAGGATGACGAGGAGATAGATCTCCTAGATTTGGATGATGTGAGGACTACCACATAGTACAATGCATGGTGGGCTACACAGCCACCATGGACATCATCTCGAGTAGTGGTTAGTGGAGATGGGAATGAGGCTGAGGTATAGGGGACCCATGAAGCTCCCAAGCAACAATGATACCTTCGATCGAATAGTCAAAGGAGGAGGATTAAGGGTGCAACTAGGTAGGATACCAAGAGTGGGGGAGACAAGGAGGATGGAGAGGATACGTAGGAGACTCCAGATGGATCTCCAATATGAAGTGAGGATAATTGGGTGAGGTTGGAGCAACAGGTGGCAGAGCGGGACATGATGGTGATGGCTTGGGATGAGAGTGTCGCAAGGCTCCAGGAGGAGATAACAAAGGGAGAGCATTATCATAATGTTGACATAGTGCACCTTCGGTCTTGATAGAGGTACATCGAGGATTTGGAGGATAAGTTGATAGAGCATCATATTCCTCTTTCAGATCCTTCATTTGCATCTGTATCTGAGGCTAGTAGGCATAGTGAGTCTAGGTATAGCTCTAGGTCTAGGGCTCCTTCTAGGTCACAGGGGCCCTCTTTGAGGGTATAGCTAGTGTATAGATGGACTTTTGTATATGAGCCTTGGTGATTCATTATATGTAGCCTTTTGGCACTAATTTTACATGCGATATTTATATATATACATGGCTTTTACTTTTTATGTGTGTTTGTGAATGCTTTGTGTGAAATGCAGGTTTATATGGATGATTAATGCATATGATATGTTATGGATAATTAATGCAAGTGTAAATGTATGGATGATTAATGCAAGTGAAAATGTATGGATGATTAATGAAAGTGGAAATATATGGATGATTAATGCAAGTGAAAATATATCGATGATTAATGCAAGTGGAAATGTAAGGATGATTAATGCAAGTGAAAATGTATGGATGATTAATGCAAGTGGAAATGTATGGATGATTAATGCAAGTGAAAATGTATGGATGATTAATGCAAGGTATGGAATGCAAATGTTCTAATGATCATTCATAGTTTAGATTTTGTTTGGTCATTTTCTACCAATGTTATTTAAGCAAGGGCACCAGACTTGGCGGTATATGGAATGAATGACTCATGGAATGACATGGATGTTGACATGGAAGAAGATATAGATGTTGATATAAAAATTTGAAAAATGACTGTCTTACAAAGACTCGAACATACTAATGGCATCAAACAAACTCACTAAAACTGCCTAATTCTTCTAGGACCAAACATGCGTGCAGTGGATTCATTTACTGAATCAAGAGCATGGTAATGACTCGAGGTGATCAAGAACCAATGTGTGTACAAGTGAGATCATTAACTCATCTTGAGTAAATTGGGTAAACTTGTTATGGATGAGACCAAGAAGCTAGCTTGTCCTTATGTGGGATCAGAGGTCTCTTTGAGGGAGATGTGTCACAACGCATGAGCGTACTCCACTGCTAGTTAAGCATCTATAGCTTCGATGGAGGCTAACTCCATAGTCCACGATTTTTATTTTTGATATCTTGAATTTTGGGTATGACTACCTAATCGTCTGACTAGAAATGTAGTATGATCCTTACAACCCAATGATCAGTGATGTGTGATGTAAAATATTTTAGAGTTTTTGTTAGGAATTTGTCCCTACTCTGTTCTCCTATTTTTGAAATTGTGATAGTAGTGAAAACCATTATTTTTATGGACTATGTTGCATGATGGGACTAGCAAGGATATGCCCTATTTACTTCGAGGTTCAAACCAAGTATGGTTTTATCCCTCTTTGACACAAGATGTTTTTAAATATGTGAAATTGTGCTTGGTTCATGAATGTTTTGGAGTCAATTCCCAAAAATCAAGATTTTTAGTGAAGATGTGCAATGGTCCTAAAAGAGAACTTCGACATGTATTTGTGGTTTTATTAAAACATTAGGAGTGTTTGAGTGACTAAAAACACGTAGGAATTATGAATAAAAATGATAATTTAACTTGGTGAAATTGTGTGGGTGATGTTGCTAAGGTGCCCCTGATTAAGGCAACATGACTTTGTTGTACCAAGGAAGACCTTGAACTTAATAAATGATCCCTAATATGAAATGTGCCATATGGTGAGGGAATGCAAAGTTGTGAAATGAAATGTGTGCAAATGCAATGTTTTTGAATGCCATGTGTCCAAATGAAATGTAATGTTGTGAATGAAATGTATGCAAATTTTTTTGTGTATTAGCCATGTACATATACATATATATAAATCCAATCATGCATAGAATTCTCTCAAGTGTATAAAATCAAGTGGTTTGGATTCTTCCTCTCCCTCTAGACTAGCAAGCCTATAAGTACCGTTACCCACTTTTTGAGTGATAATGTATGGACCCAACCAATTAGCCATAAATTTATCACAAAGATGCGAAAAGGCATTGGTGTTTTATTGGTTCTCTTTAAGGACAAGATCTCCTACTTGGAATTCACATAGATGAATTTTGGCATTGTAAGTATGCTTCATGCGGTCTTGATAAACTTGTTAATGCTCTAAAGCATTAACTCACCTCTCATCAAGAAGTGTAAGTTGGTCAAGACATACTTGTGTAGCAGTATCGTCATTTATGAATTCCTGTAAAGAAATTCACGAGGGTATCTCGAGCTCAAGAGGCATGATTACTTTAGCTTCATAGACCAATAAAAATGGCATTGCTCCTATAGGCATGTGAATGCTTGTTCGATAAGCCCATAATGCCAAGGGAATTTGTGTATGCCAATCTGTATGATTTTCTTTGACAAGTTTCTTGAGAATAGCAATTAAGGTCTTGTTGGAAGCTTCAACTTTTCCATTAGCTTCTGGGTAATAAGGAGTTGAGAAACTATGTTGGATGTTATATTTCTCACAAACTGCTTGAACATCCTTGTTCTTGAAAGACTTGCCATTGTCTTAAATAATTTTTGATGGAATACCAAAATGACAAATGATATGGTGAAGTATAAACTCCACAATTCTAGATCCTATTGTATTGGTTAGAGGAATTTCTTCAACCCACTTTGTGAAGTATTCAGTAGCTGTGATGATGAATGTATGTTGTCCCAAAGAAGGAGGTAAAATTTTACCAATTAGATCTAGACCCCATTGTGAAAAGGGCCAAAGGCTTTGTATGGGTTGTAAATATTGTGATGGTACATGAGTTAAATTAGCGTATTCTTAACACTTTTTGTAATGTTTAACATATGTGAAACAATCACGTTCCATTGTGGTCCAATAATAACCCATGCATAAAATATGCTTTGCGATGGCCATCCCATTAAAATTACCACTACAAGTACCATCATGGGCTTTAGCTATGGCTCTTTGTGCCTCACTAGATTCTAGACAATGAAGGAGAACTCCATCATAACCACGTTTGTACAACACATCCCCCAAGAGAACAAAACAAGTTGCTTTTTGCTCGAATGTGCTTTTAGCATTTTGAGACATGTCAGATGGGAGTGTTCCAAACTTGAGAAAGACTACTATCTAGCTTGACCAAGGCTCATATGGATTCGACTGGATAAAGAAAACATCATTTTCATCTTTAGATTCAACATGGTTAATTGTAGATTTAGAGACCATTGAAATGATAAGGGGTTGTACCTCTCCAAAGGAGTCTTTTGGAATCAATGATCCAAGAGAGGCCATTGCATATGCAAATCTATTAGTCAAACATGGAAAACTATTTATTTCATACCAATCAAACTTAGAGAACAAATTCATTGCTACTTCATGGTAAAGCTTAATGGTAGGTTCTTTGCATTGGTATTCTCCATTGATTTGCTTAACTACAAGTTGAGAATCACCAAATATCCTAATACGCTTAATGCTCATAGCTATAGCTGATTGAAGACCTAATATTAAGGCTTCATACTTTGTGGTGTTGTTTGTGCATTGGAAATTAAGTTTGAATGATAAGGGGATAGGTACCCCTGGGGTGTATGAAACATGACTTCAACACCTTAACCTTTTGTGCACTTAGAACCATCAAAGAATACTATGATATTGACGTCTTCATCTGGAATGACATCTTCTTTTTATTAAATGATAGTAAATATCGAATCATATAGGAGCTCAATAATCAAAGGATGATCACTAGGTAGTGGAGCCTCTACAAGTTGATCGACTATGACCTAATCTTTAATGGATTTTTGGCTAATGAATTCAAAGTCAAATTTAGTAAGGAGCATTATCCATTTAGTGGTGCATGTGTTATTTTAAGTGTGAGACATCATATAACATAGAGTATTTTCTCTAGCTATGATGTATGTTATGTGGCTAAGCATGTAATATCAAAGTTTCTTAGTGGTGAAAACCACTTCTAAGCACAATTTATCTACATAAGCGTATTGAGTTTCATAGCTTACTAATGTTCGACTAATATAATAGATAGCTTGCTCTCAATTTTCTTCATTCTTTTGTGCAAGCATTGTCCCTAGTGTAAATTTTTTTGTTGATATATAAATATATAATGGGATCCCCAAATGAGGAGAAGCTGACTAGTGGAGAAGCTAGATATTACTTAATGTCATCAAAGGCTTTTTGATGCTCATCTGTACAAGAAAATGGCACCCCTTTTGTAGTAGGTGATTGAATGGCCTACATTTATCAAAAATTTACGTAATGAAATGACGAATCGATTGGATCTTTCCTTATAAACTACACAATTTATTTAAGTTAGTTGGGGAGGCATCTCCGTGATGGCCTTGACCTTGTTTGGGTCTACCTCAATGTCTCTTTTGGAGATAATGAATCCTAGAAGTTTACCCGAGGTAACACCAAAGACACATTTATTGGAGTTCAACCTTACCTTATGCTCTAACAGACGATCAAAAACTTTCTCCAATACACCAATGTGCTCTTGTCGAGTTTTGGATTTAGCCAAGAGATCATCCACATAATCTTTGATAATATTATGCATGTACTCGTGGAAAATGTATGTCATGGCACGTTGATAGGTGGCACCTACATTTTTAAGGCCAAATGGCATCACCTTGTAACAAAAAGTCCCACAAGGTGTAGTGAATGATGTTTTGTGTTGGTCATCAGGATTTATTCGAATTTGGTTGTATCTTGAGAGACCGTCCATGAGGGAAAGTATTTTATGGCCAGCACAAGTGTCGACAAGAGTATCAATATTTGGGATAGGAAAGTCATCCTTAGGGTACGCTTTGTAAAGATCTCAAAAATCAGTGCAAACACGTATCGCCCTGTTAGGTTTTCTAAAAAGGTACCATGTTTGAAAGCCACTCAAGAGAGTCGATAGGAACTATGAAGTTCACATCTAAGAGTTTTTGAAGCTTTGTTTTTACTATGAGGGCTATGGTAGGATGCATTATCCTAATTTTTTGTTTGACCAGCTTAGTATCAGGTTGTAAGGTGAGATTATTGACAACCAAGTTAGGGTCAAGACCAGACATATCCTTATAATACCATGCAAAAATGTCCTTTTTCCTCTTGAGGAGAGCAATTAATTGCTCTTGTTCATCAGTTGATAGAATTTTTCCAAGTTTGATAACTTGGGCATTGTATTTGTGTTAACTAAGGTCCACATTGATGGTATTTTCAATGGACATATGGGAACCTTCCTCAAGCTGATGAGGTATAGCGATCAATTGAATTTCATCTAGGATGTCATCAAACTCTTCTAACTTATCCTCATTATGTCTTCCTGGAAAACCTCAGGATTCGAAGGTGAGGATGAAGGTGAAGGCAGAGGGGATGGAGGAATGTAGTTGGAGGAAGCCCTTAAAAATTCCTCAAACAAGACAAACTCGAAAAAGGACGGAGACGAAGAAATTTGATCCATATCGATGAGGTTTATGGCAATTGGAATTGGTTTAGCCAGATCGTATGGATTACGGAGTGGGGTGAATAAATCAATAGGATTCATGTCGACTTATAGGCAAAGTGGATAAAGTCGAGTGGAATGAATGGAACCTAAGAATTGGTGCTAGGAATTTTGGTAAACTTGGACAATAGCAAGTGACACAAAAAAAATGTATTTGTAATGATATATACATGCAATGCAAAAAAATATAATGTTTTCATTTGTTTGTTTTATTTTTTATTTTTTTGGTAGTGGTGAAAACCATTGTTTTTGTTTTATGTACATATGTTACAAGTTTGGCTTATGAAATGGCTTAATGGAATGGAGGTGGTGGCTCACCGGTAAGGTCAGCTTGTTATTATGGAAGAAGCAAGTAAAAAATAGGCTCATGGATGGGGAATATTCTGAGATAAAACTCATCTTGTTCAAAGTGGGGAATGATGGGCTTTGATTCTCTTTAGATTCATCCAAAATTATCGACATGAGTTTGAATTATTCATAGATTTCATCATCAGATTCATCGGGATGGAGGGCTTCTTCTCCTAAATTTAGATTACATCTTTGGAAGGCTTATTCAAGATAAGAGATGGTGGAAAGTGGGTGATAGCATAGACCTGAATGATCATGCACTTCTTGATATGGAACATCAATAGGTTTAGACACTCCCTGTTCATGCAATCCTAGGCCATGACCTTGCCAATTAACAATGTTAAAATAGCGAGATGGAAATCGTGACATATTTTAAATGTTGGCAAGTGTTGGTTCTTTGGGTTCTTCTATGATGGCTAAATTGGATGAAGACTCAATTTCCCCATATACAAAATTTATGTTATTTGGAGCTGAACCCATGTCATATATCGCTCCTATGGATAAGGGTGGGTCATGTGGGTGATAAAAATCCTTAGCATTAGGAATGGTGAATGATGTAACGGTGATGTCTTGGACCACATATTCACCAGTACTAGGATTAGTGAGGTGCACTTCAACTTGGGATGGCGTAGAAGGACCATTGTTGGATGATGGCTTGGGGAATGGTGGAGATGGAGATGTCTTACAATTCGTCAACTCGACTTATGACATGTTAGGTGAGGATGATGGATTGGATGGGGAATTTTTTTGGATGGATGACGATGATGAAGTGGATGGTAAGGGTGTTGATGATGTGGATTAACTGTGACCACATGTGCATGTAGTTAATGATGAAGATGATGGTGATATGGAAGCTTGGTTGGGTTTGGTGATAGGGAGCGCCTCAGGATTGGGATCTTTGGATGAGGAAATTGATAGAGTGGTAGATGGATTGGATAATGGTGATAGGAAAAGGCTGGTGGAAGGAAGCGTGGACTCATATGGATTTGAAATGAAATTGCAATACTTAAACTACTCAACGTCCATGGGTATGCAATGGACTTGTCTTTAATAAACATACTTTAAGTATTGGTGTAATATTGAATGGACACATCTCATCTCCCTCATCCATGATCTTCCAAGGAGTACATTATACGCCATGTATTCTTCCAAGATGTAAAATATGGTGTGCAACATTTTGACCCCTAATTCAATGGGAAAAACAATAGTGCCAACTGTTGAACATAAATCATCATTGAATGCTTTTAGGATGATGATGACTTGGTGATATGAGATGGAGGAAGGTTAAGATGATGAAGGGTGGATGTGGTAATAATATTAATAGAGGAGCCAGTGTCAATTAGAACCCTTTTGAAAGGTTTCTTGTCAATTAGAGCCATGATATGCAATGGAGGGTCGACTTGTTAGAAAATATAGCAAAATTTTGTCCAAGCAAAAAATACAATAATGCAAAAAAAATAGTAACACAGATTTTACGTGGAAAACCTACAATGTGTAGGAAAAACCACGAAGCAATGGTAGCTTGATATTTTATTAATTTTGGCAAAATTACATTCAATCATAATTTAAATGCAAGGTGTCATTCCCCTATTATAGAAAAAACAAAAACTGTTCATTTCCTCTTCCAAAGGAAGAGTCCAAAACCTGTTTGTTTCCTCTTCCAAAGGAAGAGTCCAAAAAACTGTTTGTTTCCTCTTCCAAAGGAAGTGTCCAAAAGACTATTTGTTTCCTCTCCCAAAGGAAGACTACAGAATATTGTTTCTTTCCTCTTTATAAGCTGCACCACCATGCACCTCTCTACTGAAGAACATTGGAGATCCGGATATTGACTTCACCTCCTAATATGACTGATTTCAATGAGATTGGCTTAATCTCAAAGTAATAGAATGTGATGGAAGGCTCCATGCATGTTTGTATATTCCCTATAAAGTTGTTAAAGGTATTAGGATCTTGATATTGTAGCTCAATTGATTTGATAATATCCATTAATGCATCACAATGTGGGGGAGATTGTTGAATTAACTCATAGATTGATAATTTAGCGGAAGCCATGTTTAGGCTTGTGGTTAACCAACTACTCAATGATATGATTGGTCATGAGGGGTGATTGATGGGATGAATTGGAGGATTTTATTGGATAGGAATGTAGATTGGTAATGAAGGATTGGGGGAAAATTTGAATGGGTGGCGATGTGAGAGGTTGTGACACACTTGCTTGAGGATGTTGCCTTGCATTTTGTTGATTTTTTCTTTGACCTCTGACCACATGGATGGCCCCTACAAATCCTTGGTATTGTTGTATATTATTGACTTGGTTAGGAGGAGTTTTGGTGTTAGTCCCTCCCGCATTTGGTTGCACCTCCTCATGATGAGGAAGCAGTGTTTGAAAAATACCAAGGTTTTGATTTTGTTGAGTGAGAGGGTTGTCAAGCTTGATTGCCCCCAAGTCAATAAGATCTTGCACTATGTCTTTAAATATATGACAATTTTTAATGTCATACCCATTTTGCCTATGATAAGGATAAAATAAATGTTCTTGGTAGTGTTTACTACACTTAGCGAGATCATCTGGTTTGATTTCGAGCAAAGCAAGTTTGTTTGTGTCATACAACCTTTGAAAAAAGGAAGCATATGACTCAACCAAGGGGGTGTATTGATGATTTTTTTAGACAAAATGTCGCTTGGGATGGTTTTCTTTATCTGGAACTATGTTTTGTATGGCTTGAGTTACCAAGGGTACCGCATGATATAAAATTTGTTACGGTGGTTGTTTCACGAATTGTTGTTGAGCCATTATTGTCTGGCTTATGACCACTTGATTAATGTGATTGGGTTGATTGGTTGGGATAGACTGTGTTGATTTGGATTGGCCAAAATTATTGCTTTTATATTGGCCCTTGTTTTGCTATTCCTTTTTTCTAGGCTTAAGTATGCCTTCTTGGATTTTTATTTTCTCGATGACACTAGCATGTGCTAGAGTTTCTTTAAATGAATGATATGTTTGTAGTTGAAGCATCCAAGAGATGGGTTTTAAACAACTCTTGGTGAACAATTTTATTAGCTCGTCCATTGGTAGGGTGAATGGCAATTTGGTCATGATGGGCCTCCAATGATTTTCAAAATTATAAATAGACTCCTCGTCCCATTGTCTTAAGGCATAAACATCAGACAATGAGACCTTATTTTTAACAATAAGTAAGAAACGTTTAAATAATTGATCAACCAATTTCTCGAAAATATAAATACTATGATTAGGCAATTAGTTGTACCATTCTATGCCATATCCTCCTAATGTCTAAGGAAAATTCCTAAGCATGAGAGCATTATCATTTTGAATTTGAAAACATGAGTGAAAAATGTGTTAACATGCTCTTTGGGATCCTCATTCATCTTAAAATTATCAAAATTAGGTACAGTAAATTCTATCGAATATGGCAGTGATGGTACCGAAGGATGAATGGGTTGGTTAATTAGTTGACGTAAGGTTGTCTTCTGGTATTTCAAACTAGGAGTAAGTTGGATCAACTAATCTATTTTTTGTTGCATGGCCTTTATTCTAGGGTCTTCCCAAAGAATGTGGAAGCCCTAAATTACCTGATGATTTTGAGAAGGTGAAGTGGAAAAATATTATAGGGTGACCAATTGATAATGAGATTGATAATGATGGCTATGTGAATTTTATGTAAATTGATGAAGAGGATATTGGTGATGAAGTGATGGAGAATGTTGGAATGTGTGTAATGAATGAGGGCTACGACTTGGTTTACCAATTGGAATGGGATGGGTACTGGTATGAATTGGTGGTGGTACAGGGATGGATACCACAAAATATTGTGGTGTCCATGATGGACCTTGGTTAATGAGGGTATCCTGAGTAGATTTTGATAAAGGCTTAGGGTTCACTTGCACTTGTTGTCGAGTGTTTTTATGTTGCTTAAGCAATTTTTTCAAATGTTCCCATGCTTCACTAATCTCTCTATCATATGATGGAGGTATGGATGGAGATGGTATGGAATATGTGGCTGGGGAATAAGTTACACTAGGCATGGTAAGTTGGGAAGATGAAACTTGTGAAGCAGCACTTACATGTGTTTCATACAAGGGGTTAGTGTAGGTAGATGTGTATGATTATGGAATGGAAGTGCTAGGAGCACTTGGATGTTGGGGAATGGACACATGGGATAAAGATGCAACTGATGCCTCAAAAAGAGGGTTAGTGTACACCTAGGTAAAGTTGGATTGTGGCTAAGCAAGTTCCTACTATAAAGTAGGATCTTGTCTAGGTGAGTTGGGAATTGAATCTAAGATATAATTAGAAGACTTTATAAGAGCTTCTATTCATGTCATGTTTATGTGGATAATGTGGTGATCAATGGTTAGTGATATTGACTCTACTTGGGGAACAACCATATGAAAGGTTGTGGATGGCAAGGAATGTGAGGGACTTGTAGATAAATATGTTTGTCACATTTGGGGAATCTACCACAGAAGTGGCAAGGAAGGTGGATGAAAGATCCATGGAATTATTTTGATTTAGTGCTTTCTGTTGTTTTCTTGTTAAGACCATAAATCAAATAAATCAAAATTACAGATTATGCAATGAAATGAAACATAAAATTTAAATTGCACAATAAAAATAAACAATTAATGATAAGTTTGTTTAACACATGTGTCTTACTTCATTCATTGATTATCTCATTTTTTTTTTTTGAATTTACATGGTGGAATCGGTAGCCGCCACGAATCCGGCAGGCTGTCCAGCTTTTATGGCTGCCACAGTATTATGCATTATCTGCCATAGAAGCCGCCACACAGATATTCTTGTAGTTCATCCCTATAACCACCATGCCACAATCATTTTAAACCTTTTACGCTGTTGAAAGCACCAAGAAAAGGACAAGTGTTCAGTCCAACGAGGCCCGAGATTTGAACCTTGGACCTCCACCCCCCTTATGGGGTTTGGATGAACCAATTGGTCTACACCTCGGACACTGATTATCTCATTTTTAATGTGAATTTATTTTTAGATTTTAATTTTGTGTGTTTCAATGTTCTAATTTGAACTAACCAAAGAAAGGTAAAAACTATGGCTAAGTTGGGGTAACAAGATTCTTGTCGATGATAAAATATAGCAAGTTTTCTCAGGAGTGAACTAAGGTTTCTAAGGGCAAATATTGGTGGATGGAGATGAATGCCACAATCACCAAATCTCAAGCAATGGCTAGTGATGAAATCCAACCATTATTGTTTTATGTTAAGCATGAAGTGTGTGATTATTTTTAAATTTTTTGATTTGCTACTGTGTACAGAAAATGTTAGAAAGATAACTACTTTCGATAGTCTAAATCAAAAGCCACTACTAGAGTACCAATTTCCCCAAAGGATGTAGAGTACACCTCTTAAAAACCACCCTAGACAGTTGGGGGGTTTGTCTACTCCTCCTTATGGAATCACCCAAGTACGGGGATACTTTTGGTATCTAAATAATGTTCCTACTTAGACCTAAAAAAATAGGAATCCCTAACCCTATAATGCAAACTAATTATACAATTTTTCAATTCAAATGCAATATTTTTCAATTTGTGAATACAGTGAAAAACCAAAAAATTCAAATAGAAGGTGTGGATGAATGCAAATGACTAATCTAAAATCTAAAATGCAAGCTAGTATGAATTTTTTTCTAGAATACTTAATGATGTTCTTTTTAGCTTATAAATCTGAAGAAAAAATGTAAGATTGCCAAAAAACGTAAACAAGAAAGTTAGGGTTTTAATAGTAGACTTACAGAACAACCTATGTTTCTGCTTCAACTCTTTGTAAAATACCCCTAGGTGCTTATGCAATGTACCTAGGCATTTTTGGATGACCCTCAATCACTGCCAGACGTTCTTGCACCTCTACAACTTCTTACAAGTCTTAGAAACCTTATCAGTGAAAAATGCTTGATTCATGCCTCTGAAAATCCTGCAAAACAAGACAAAAAATAGTAAATAAATTAGCAAAGCAAATCAGAAAAAGAAACCCTTAGTGGATCCCACCGTGATCGCCATTTGTGAAGACAAAAATGTGACACCAAATAACAAGATATAAATTAAACTCAAAAAGACAATATTGCACAATGAATGATTTTATATTAATGGAGGAGCCTCAAAACTCTATTGTTATAATAAGAATTTTTAAATTCTTTGATACATATGTACACAATCCTAGGGTTCTATGGAAGCTTAGCTACAACAATGGTGGTGTCTCAAAATGTGTCTCTGCTCCCAACAGAAGTGAGTGGGCTTTGAGTTATTCGATGTTGGGCCACTCCGGCTTAAGCAACTGTCCAATGCTTAAGTATCTCCAGATATGCACACATAAGATAATAATAAAGAGTTAGTAATAACTATGAGGGCTCCACTACGTGAGACCCTCAGATATCAATAAAACCCTAGTTATTAATAAATGAAATTGCATACAAATCTAAAAATACTAAAATAAATAAAATAACAAAAATGTTTACCTTACTGAGTTTGTTGTCTTCTAATATGATGTAACTGTTATAATAATCTGGTGTGGTGATTCCCTAGCATCGCTTGAGAGCTAGTAGGACTTTAGAGCTTCTAGTATAAAACACCCGCAGGTGCTCGATGGTTACAAAAAATGCCCATGGGCGCTCAGGAATGGCAGAGGGAACCCAAAGGAACTTAGCAATGGAAGGGAGGTGCACGAAGGCATTCAGGAGTTGAAGGAAATATTTGTAGAAGCATATCTAGCTAGATGGAAGGGACCGCGACTAGTGCGAGGTTTACGGTGAGTGAATATGGAGGACAAGAGTACTCAGATACTAGAAGGAAACTCAGGTATCCATGAACTCAAGGAATTTTAGGACATGAATTACTCAGGGTTCTCAGGATACTCTGAAGACTCGGGGGTTGACCCATTAAAATGGCTCTTATTAATAATCCAACCTAGGGCATGCTAGGGTTTCAATGACACTAATTGTGTGGTTGAGATAAAAGTATATTGGAGGGTGGATATTAAATCCAAGGTGTGGCATGGATTGATATTGATGAATGGACAAGATTAAATGAAATCGGATGGCTAGAATTAATTCACTTATATAAATATATATTTATTAAATATATATAAAATATAATATATAAAATATTAATATTTAAATATATATAAAATAAATATATATATATATATATGAATAGTGGGAAAAAATGACGGGAAAGCATAGATGGAGGACAAGTGGCTAGATTTTGGTGTCTACAAATTCTATTATTATGTATATTCATTTATGGATGTTTTACTCCTTATCCACCTCATTTTACTTTTTTAGATGGTGGATAGTATTAGCTCCATAATATTGTATTATTTCGGTCAATGAATTAATATAATCTAGTTTTTCTAAATAAAAAAATCAAAGTCAATATTGCCACTCTGATCAAATATCAATTATGATGCATGTGTCTTATAGGCATGTAGAGAAAGCAATTAATAACATTTAACGTACTAAGTAAAATTATTATCTCAAGAAAAGTTACACTTTAACATCAGTGATGATTGTGTCCATGATACCCATTATGTCAAACATTGCTTTGATCACTTTTATGACATCTAAAAAGAATGAAATATAACATTGAATGAGAATTGGGTGTATTCATATGGTTGTGAAGGAAAATTCAAATTGGCTTGATCATTCTATTAGTTTTATTGAATGTATAGTAAGCATTAAATTTTAATTTTGTAGAGCTTTTAAGAGGTATGACATGATAAAAGGGAATGAGATGGTGAAATTATTATGGTAAATTATTATTTTTGAATATACCAACTACAACATCATGCAATAACTTCTTTTTTATACCAAATTTGTGATTGATTATTATAGTAGTCATTTGCCATGGTCAAAAGCATCAAATTTAGTGATAACTCAATGAGTTTTTTGGCTCATTGTAGATATATCTTAAATTTGAAGAGACTAATATTTTATACTTAGTTTTTTTTAATTTAGCAAAATATCCCTTGCAGGGCCACCTTGATCTGAGAAACCATGACTAGGGAGTTCTACACTGTTAAAATCATGCATGAGTCATGCTCTATCCTGACCGCACCAACATAATCAACTGGATTTTGGGTACCCAATGTGCGTTTGGTAGGGTGGGGATCCAAACCAGGGACATCCCTTGGATAATTTCTCTACCCTCTCCAACTCACCTACAACACATGGTTAATATTGTATACTTAGTTATTTTAAAATGTCTTAAATTTTTTCTTAGTGTTTTATCACCTTGTTGTACTCTTTTACATCCAATTTAAATATGTATTTATGAGTTTATTATTATTATTATTATTTTTAAAGAGAAAAACCCCTTGCGGAGCCGCCTTGGTCTGAGAGACCACGAACAGGGGGTTCTACATCATCAAAGTCACCCGAGAGTCGCACCCGACCCTGCCCGCACCAACATTATCAATTGGATTTTGGATACCCAATTCAGCTTTTTGGTAGGGTGGAGATTTGAACCTGGGACCTCCCTTGGAGGATTACCCTCTCCTCTCCAACTCACCTACAACACTGGGTATTTATGAGTTTATTATAGACATTGATTGAGATACTCCAAAACATTGTAAACCTATAAAAAACATAAGATAAATTTAGAAGTACAACCAAGAATAATTTATTAACCATTCAAAATAAGAACTATGCATGTTATTATATTTTTATAAAGAAGATCAATTGAAAAAATGATTCTATTGCATTGGGTGAATCATATGGCATTTTATTTGTAATCTATATGGTGTATTATTTTCTAATTGGCATATAAATACAACTAGCATTGCTTGTAAAAAGTTGATTTAGATCATGCCATATTTCATTATATATAGGTTGTGTTTCAAATTGGATGTATGATATACTTACCCCTATACACATAGTGCATGTGATAGTTGATCTCAACGAGGTAATAAATGAAGAGATGTATTTCATTGACTATGATAAATCATCTAGAGATGTGAAGAAATGTATGTATATGATGTTTTAGAATTGGAATTATGTTCAATTTAAATATATTTGCATGCACATGTATACATGTACTCAAGTTACCTAGTACAATTATTTGTTTAATATGTGGCTAATCATTATATTATACACTTGTAGGTGGCATGTTTGTAGTGATTACAAAATCTATCAATGAGAAGGGTGTTGATTATTATTTATTGAGATGTATAGAATTTATGGGAATCTTGACCTAACAAATAACTAAATCTTTATGAAATGAGATCTCTTATTCTTGAGAAAATTTGAAACTTTTATTACATTAATATATTGTAATTTAATGTCAATGGGTTAGTGACAGAATCTTTTAAATCCAGGAGAGGCCTTAGACAAGGATATCCTCTATCTCCTTATTTTTTCATTATTATGACAAAATTTTTGAGTAGGAACTTAAAGAAGGCTTACAAATATGGGCTTATAAGTGGACTTAAGGTTAGTAATAACATTGATAACATCACCCATCAACAGTTTGTAGATGATACAACCCTTTTTGTAAGAGCAAGGATAAATGAGGCTAGAGATGTGAATAATTTTTTAAAAGAGTATGAAAGAGCTTTAGGGTAAAAAATTAATTGGACTAAATACAAAATTTACTTTCTTAACACTCCTGCTAATATCAAAGCAAGAATTTATAGGTTGCTCCAAATAGAGGAGGAAAATTTACCAACAACTTATATAGGGATACATTTATATGAGGGTAGAATGAGGATAAATTTATGGAATCTAGTTATTAGAAAATTTTAAAATAAACTTCCAACTTGGAAAGGTAGATGGTTATCATTAGCAAGAAAATTGTAGTTAATTAAGTCAATATTAGAAGCCATTCCAACATATTATATGTCATTGTATTCTATGCCAAAATTAGTTGAAAAAAGATTTAGTATTTATTATGTGATCCTTTTTATGGTCATGTTTACATGATAAAAGGTCATTTGGTGAATGGAGCAAACTGTATGATGATAAAACTAAGGTCTTGGTTTTAAGAGCTTTTACAGATGCAAACTTAGCTCTTAGGGAAAAATTTATCTAGAGATTGTACAAAGAGAGTCAAAGACAATGGGGAAGAATTCTTCTAAGTAAGTATGTTGATCCTAATGATCCAAGTTTAATATTTACTGCATTTGTCTTCGAAATGGTTTTGCTCTTTGGAATGGTTTAAAAAATCTATTGATCTTATGATTAAAGATTTAATATGGGTGGTGGGAACTGGAGAAAAAAATCTATTTAGATGGATACTTGGTGTGATAAAAATCCACTCAATTTAGATCTAGTTTTGAAACCTTGGATGAGATTGCTTTAATACAAATACGGTGATAGGGTTTCAAACATTCTGTATAAGGATCGAGAAGGAAGATACAAATGAAAAGAAGAATTTTTTACAAGTATACAAGACATTGATGCTATGAGGAAATTGAGTAGAAATATAACAACTATGATGATTCTGAGGGGTGCCTAGGATAAATTAATTTGGGAGTTAAATAGCTCATGATAATACACAACAAGAAGTGGATATAATGTTCAACACCATCATAATAATAATATCACTATAATATGGAGAGATATTTGGGATAGCCCAGACATTCCTAAAATCAAAATGTTTGTTTGGCTAGTAGGTCATAGAAGAATTTTATCCTGGGATGACCTTATGAAAAGAGTTTTTCATGGTCCCTCTCAATGTGTTTTCTGTAATAAGGAGGAGGAGAGTATTGACCATATCTTGGAATATTTCTCAATAGTTTGAAATTTATGGAAATGGATTCTTAATATGTTTGGTAAATGCATGGTGATGAATAAAAAAATTGAATATTGGTTAAAGCAATGGCAGAGCACTTATAAAAGTAAGGCTTTACAGACAATATGGGATATATCAAAAGATACAATACTTTGGACTATATGGCTATAAATAAATAGAAGAATATTTAAAGGAAAGTAAATTAGTTTAGGGGTAATGAAAAAGAATATATTTTTAGTCATAGAGGAGTCTAAACCAACCCTATCAACTCTCCCAATCCCTAATTTGGAAGCAGAGATTCATGATATATGAAGTCAAGTCATTAAATGGAATAATTATGTTGGGTACAAGAGAAGTAAAAATAAGGTAAATAATATAAAGTGGAAACCACTAGATTTGGAGTGGGTTAAATTGAATTTTGATGGAACATCTAAAGGAAATCCAAGACCAGCAGGAGGAGGAGAAATAATTAGAAATAATAGAGAAAATATTTTATCTCGTTATGCTTTCAATAGTAGATTTAAGATAAATAATGAAGTTGAAGCTTGGGTAGCTTTAGAATGGTTAAAAATATATAAACAAATTAAATGGAATATAGAATGAATGAAAGGTGATTCTCTCATAGTACTAATGCAATTTTGAGGAAAGCAAAGGCTCTATGGAACATACAAGAGATAATTGTGGAAATTCAAGATCTTGCTAAAGAGTTTGAAGAAATTAGGTTTACACATATATTAAGAGAATAAAACAAATGTGCAGATAAGCTAGCCAAAAGAGAGGTCTTGATTGAGGATCGTGAAGTTAAATTCTCCTTTCCATGGTTAGAGGAAGTAGAAGGTTTAGTTGAAGCTGACAAAAAATGTTGATTGCCTAAATCAATTAATGATTAGTATTTACTTTAATATTTTCCATTGGTAATAACTATTTTATTTTGTAACAACAATGTGTTTTCATTTAGACTAGTTATAATTTTTGTGGTTGCACTTGTGTTTTAGGAAGGAAACTAGCAATCCAAATTTGGTAAAGTGGACTATGATACTACGATGTTTTGGAAATATTACTCTACTAAGATGCAAGGCATAGATAGTAAAGGTGAAGTTTTGATATAGTGAAGTCTGTTATAGAAAAATTTCAAAAAATATGCTAAATTTTGGAGTAATTGTATTTATAGAGAGATTTGAAAAGATCCAAAAAATGAAAATCAAGTATTCAAACATTTTATGTAAAATTATGTAGGTTTCTAGCTATAGCATCTCAATTGAGATGAGAAGTGTATCTATTTGTAAACTCTCAAGATCTAAAGAAGAGAGATATAATTTGTCAAGGGTGAGGAGCCCAAGTAAAACCCCTTATTATCAAGCAAAAAAAAAATATTGTAATTTAATATGATTTATGTTCAAATTCAAGTTTATATGTTTACATAGGTATAGTAATTACATCTATAATAAATATTTATAAGTTTTCACATATAGGGTATATATTTTATTCAAATCCAAAAGATAAAGAACCAAAACTTATTAAATAACTACGAGGGAGATAATAAGGTGTTACAATATAGTCATCATGTCATAGGATGTTATATCCAAAGGAGAAAAAATATAACAAATGAAAAATTAGCATTAAGGATTATAAGAAGTTGACACATGTTATTTCTATGAGGGATGGCACAAAATTGGTTTCTTAGGACATAATTGGTCATTTCATATGTTATTCCTTTAGTATATACTTAATGAATTTAATTTTATTTTCTAAGACAATTAAGAGATTTTGATTTTTCATATAATTATTTTGAGTGCATGTTTGGTTTTGTAAAACAATTGATCTACAATGATTTTACTTTTGGGCATAATTTATTTCATGAGAAATTAGTTCTACATAAGAAGTGGGTTTGCAAATTATATTTTGGGAGTTTTTACAAATTTTTTAGTGTTGCATAGTTTTGGTTTTACAATTTTTTTTCAAAATAAATTGTAGCGTGAAATTCACAACATAGAAGAAGAAACAAATTTATGGCAAAAGAGAATAACAAAATTTCTTAAATAAGCTTTAAAATGCTTTTACAATTGTTTATCTCAATGTTGTTTAAAACCATGCTTGAGTTTTTAAATACTTTATATCATGTATATTATTTATCAAGTTTAAATGATAAAATAAGATATTAAAAATTAATGGCAAAAGTTATGCTTTTTTATTTAAAAATATTATGGAACTACGATTTTTTAGTTTATTTATACTATTAGTTTTTTTTATAGTTTTTACAAACTTTATTAAGCATTTTAGCAATAGAGAATTAAATATTCTATACAAGATACATATCTTGTGAGGTTACACCTATCTATATGCAATTCTTAAATTCAAAGATTTGAAATTTAAATTTAAATTAAAATGTCTATATTTTTGTTATAGTTTTCTTGTATATGTTATGTTCATATATGTGTTAAAACTTGATGACACATGTTTTAAGATCTTAATCGGATGTATTTTTTTCTTCCCCTCATGTCCATGAAGCATAACATTGACTATGCATATGTAGTCTCAATTTTTATGTATTGTTTCTTCCCTTGTGTGAAGTACAATGGGTTAATTTATCTTCTTATCTTGTTAGAATAGGTTTAACTTGTGATAACATACATGGAGGATTTACATGATTCATTGTTAGAAAATAAATATAATTTTTTGAAAGAATTACATAGTTCTTAGGAAGATTCTCACAATTTTTTATCTTAATTGATCTTAAATATTTCAAAATAGTTCCTACATTTATTGAATTAATTCTTATCTCTCTTCTTATTGAGACAAATCCTAAACACTCCAAGAATTATGGTGCACATGTGTTCTTCCCATCTATAGTAATAAGTAATCATATCAAGTCCAAATACACAATTAAAAAGGAATTTTAGCATTGATACATTACAAATTTATTGATTTCAATTAATATTTGAAATTATAAAATAATACATTAGTTATAAATGAGTGAATTGGTACATTAAAAACAAATATTTTTAGCTTTGATCTATAAAATTATAAATGAAATTTCATTAGAGAACTTAATTTTTTAGAGTAAATTATAAGCACATTCAAGTAATCTAAATCCTAAAATAATAAAGGAGTGGCATAAAGGAAGAATAAGACATAATGGAGATGACAAGAAGCATCGTACTAACAAAGGTATTAGAAAATCATTTATGGGTTGAAGTAGTTGCACCAACATTATACATCCTCAATAGAAGTCCCACAATTACAATAAAAAATATGATTCCTCGTAAGGTATGGTATGGAAAAAGGACTTCAATAAGTCAATTAAGAGTGTTTGGCTTATGCTTATGTTAAAGATAAGGAAAAGAAAAATGTTAGATCCAAATATTCAAGCATGCATTTATTATTGCTTATTCTAAAGAAAGCAAGACTAATAGATGTTATAACCCTAAATCTAGACAAGAAATTATGTTTAGAGATATGATTTTTAATGAAGGTTGAGTATATAGACAACAAAAATTAAAGATTGAAAAGATAATTGTATTAAAAATTTGGTGTGTCACAAACATCAAGTGGAGGTACAAATATTTATCTAAATACAAGCACATAATGGAAGTGAACATTACAATCATACCAAGCTACCAAATGTTGGATCAAAATTTTGATAGGAGGTTCATAGAAAGCCAAGAACACACCTAAGAAGAAAAGAACAAGGAAAAAAAAGATAATATGGTGAACTATGCACTATTGTCTATGATTGAAATTGAGCCCTCAAGTTTTGAAAAAGTATACAAGGGTAAGCCTGCAAGGTATAGACCAAACCCATGAAAGAAAAATTAAATGTGATTGAAAAATATTGGAGTGAAATAAGTTTTTAAGATCAAGTACATTATTAATAAATCAACTGAAAGGCACAAAGCGAGGTAAGTCACAAAGGGGTATATGCAACAAATTGTCATAGACTATGATGATATATATTTACCTATTGCAAGGAAAACCACAATAAAATTGGCCTTAGTCTTGATAGCCCAAAAGATATAAAAATGTACATCAACATGATGTAAAGAGTGTATTCTTGAATGGTAAGATCATTCTCTTAGCATTAGAGGTACATCAAACATATGATGGGATCTTTATTTTCCAATATAAATATGCATGTGATATCTTAAAGATGTTTGGCATGGAAATTTACAAACATATTGCTACCCCACTTGCACAAGGTAAAAGAACATGTAAGATAATGGAGGTAGAAGAGTAGATGAGAAAAAGTATAGAAGTTTGATTAGAAGCCTTATGTAATTGACAACAAGACTCATCTTGTATATGTAGTCTTTTTGTTTTCAATTTTCATGAGTGATCATTAGAAGATAATATGAGAGTAACTAAGAGAATTTTGAGGTATGTGAAAGAAACATTAAGTTATAGAATCCATTATACTTTAGTCAATAAGATTCACTTGGATGGATATAGTGATTTAGATTATGGAGGGTCATACATTAGAATATTGTTTCTCATTGAGAAATGGAATAGTATTTTGAAGTTCAAAGAAACAAACAACAATTGCACTCTCAAATAGAGATAGTGTATATAACAGTTTTATCAGTAAGCATACAAGTAATTGAGGCGTATCTTAAAAGGCCTTGGTGAAAAGCGAAACCAACTACCATTTTTACAAAAACATGAATACAGTTCAAATAATTAAATATTCTATTTTTCATACAAGATCAAAACACATTGAATTGAAACATAATTTTAATTGAGAACTATTTGAGAAAAAAATTAAACTAAAACACAATAACATAGAAAATCGGTATGAAAATAGTTTAACAAAAATAATGACACAAAATTAGGTTAATTTACTTACAGATAGAATGAAAATTTACTCGTTCAACCTCAAGAGGAAAATATTAAAAATTGATAAATTAAAAATTGAATTGCAAGTGAGGGGAAGGCCACTTCGACTTCTCCTCTATCTATATTTATTTATTTTTTATTTTTTATTTTTTATTTTTTATTTTTTATTTTGGTACCAAACGGATTTGACGATGTCGGATAACGCCAGTCCACTTCTACTTCTCGTCCATATTTTCCCATTTTTTTTATAACACGCGGATTTGACGATCGGCTAAAGCCATGGACGCGAACGTCCACTTGCACTTCTGGCCTATTTTCTTCCCATTTTTTTCTACCAGGCGGATTGTAGATGTCAGAGAAAGTGATGGACGGCTGACGTTCACTTCCACTTGCCGTCCATTTCGTTTTCCTTCTAACACGCCAATTTAACGACGTCCGAGAAAGTCATGGACAGCGGAAGTCTACTTCCACTTCCCGTATTTTTCGTCCTTTAGATATCAGAGATTAGAAGGATCAACATGACATAGGATGCTTTGAGTATGTCAGAGATTAGAGATTAGAAGGATAACTGTGGTATCAATTTCTATCAGAAATATCATCAAGATTGACTATAGGTTTGAAAAATTATCGATCTTCTGTGAGAGGGTCGTAGATTGCCTTGGCCTGCAATTTTTTAAAACAAATTTCCAATCTTATTTACCTCTTGAAGAGAAAGAAGTTGACATGGAATTGAAGAAATTAACAAACCAAATAAGTAAACGAAGGGTAGGAAATGGGCTTGGTGTTTGAGTATCTAAGTGTTCAGCATTTATTGGTGTAATGGAAAGGCAATGGCAAAAGAGATGGCTCAGTAGAAAGCAGTAAACTAACCAAATGCATGAGGAAGGACATAGAGTAGTGAATTTAGGTTGTAAAAATTCAAGTACATTAATTTTTGGAAGAGTAGTGAATAAGTTGTAAAAAGGAGGACAAAACAGTTATTGTTGTTATCTGTATCATGGAAAGAGCTAAGGTTCTATGTTAAAAAATAATGCTAGAGGTAAAATATTTTTAAAAATAATATTTAATAAAAAATTGTTTAAAAAAAATTATTTATAAAAGAGAAAAGAGAAAATATATTGTATAAATTAAAAAGAGATTATGATAAACAAGAAGTGAATTCAATCTAGATTATTATTATTATTATTTAAGATAATAATTGGTTTAAAAGAGGATTAATTCAAAAAGGAATTTCAAAGAACCTAAACAATCTTAAGAGAATACGACCTTACAATTTCCTCTCTTTGGGAGGACCATCTACCCCTCGTTGATTTAAAAAATAAATTAAAAATTTATTATTTCCACCTTGAGGCCTATCTACACCTCACACATATAATGAAAACAAAGCACATTCAGAATCTTGTATATTAAAAAATTAAAATACATTACACAAACACCAAGGATTTCGCATGCGTACATCCATAAGAAATATATATATATATAATTTAAAATATCGTAAATAAAACCAGCGGTCTAAGCCTACGACCTAGGTAGTAGCCGGCCTTGATCCGCATCTTCATGTGAAGACAAACTACGATTAACCGGCCCTTCATTTTACTGGACTACCGAGGTTCCCCACCATCACGAGACACTTAACTGCCACGTGGAAAACAGAGGAACGTTTAATATAACGTAACCCCTGCCCCCATCACATCAATTACAGGAAAAGTAAGTGAGTAAGGAAATCCCATTCGACCACGCCGGCCATGTACACCCAAAAAGAAATGCTTCGAATCTGACGGCCAATACACGCTGAGGTGACCCTAGCGGTCCGATGGATGGACGGCACGCGGAGTTAATATGTTTGACAGCTTTTGCAGGACTGAAATAATGGCTCGTGACTTTCTTCGATAATAAAGAATTAAATGCTTGTCACGGGAAAGGTACGATCTGATCGTCCCCGTAAAACACTCATAATAAATAAAAACTCTTACCGTTAGTTGACGGGAATGGAATTTACTGTGGGAATTTTTCTTTTACGTTTGTAACTGGTTCCGGAAGAGGAAACCGTTCCGTTACTTATTTTCGATGACGGAAACTTGAAAGTTACCCGCCTGTGGGCCACAGGTAAATTCGCTTTTGAAGATTCTGTGAAGGTCCGTCAATCATGGTGAGTTGGCGTTTGTGGCCGTGCTTATAAATTACAATAAAATTTGTCTGGCAGAGGCAACAACCGAGGGAATCCGAGGCAGCTTTCAGGGGCATGGAACACGTGGCAGGTGAGGGATTATGTGTCCTTGATAGAGAATAGAAAATCGTCCAACGAACGACGTCCTTTTCTATAGGGCAATTAATTAATTTAAATTTACGGTGCAATCCATCAAGATATGGAATATGCGATTTTTTAGGGTGACATATCCGCTATGTTAACATAAAAATATCAGTAATTGTTTGGTTATGTATTGGAAGATCTCACATCCAGGAGAATGTAGTAACCGATGCACTATCTCATAGTATGAAGATTATATAGTATAAAGATTATGGTATGTTAAATGTTATATTTACACCACTTCTTTCAATTAATCAATCTTAGAACAGAAATGATTAAGGATTTTAGTTTGTAAACTTTCATCAGCTTAACTCATGCTTAAGATACCCTTGGGATGGTTAAGAATTGAGATATCATGATAAATTTGTTATTCCTCAAAATTTGCAAACCCAAGAATTCATATGGGACATTATGGATTTCTAAAAACTTATGAAAGGACCAAGCATACTTTTTTTTTGGAAGGGAATGAAAAGGGATTTTCAATTTTTTTTTTGGAAGAATATGAAAGGAGTCAATGAATGAAAGGAGAAATTGTGTGTTCCCCTAGAACTCTCTAGTCCTTGCCAATTTTGAAACAAGTGTGGATAGATATTTTTACAGATTTCATAGAAGGGTTACCCAAATCAAGAGGAAAACTAGTTATTTTGGTGGTAGTGGATCATCTCACAAAATATACTCATTTTTTTTTACTTATCTCATCCCAACATAGCCTCCATAATTGCCCAAATGTTTTTAGACTCCATATTTTACCTTCATGGCATGTCCAAATCTATTGTGTCAAATAGGGATCCTACTTTTACTAGTCATTTTTGGTAGGACTATTTAAGTTGTAGGTCACTCAACTCAAAATGTTTTTTACCTATTATCCTCAAAAATGATGACTAAACAAAAACTGTTAACAAGTGCTTGGAAAACTACCTTTGTTGCTTTGCATTTGAACATCCTGCATAGTTGGCTAAATGAATCCCTTTGGTCGAATGGTGGTATAATACTTCATATCATCCCACAACCAAGGTTACACCATTTCAAGCAATATATGTTCTTCCTCCACCAACACCCTTTTCATAGATTCTAGGAAGCTCCAAGGTTCATATTGTCAACACCACTCTTAGCCAGCATGTTGTCATCCTCAGACAACTTAAGGCAAATATTGAATTGGCCTAGAATTGTATGGGTTATCAAGTTAATCAACACCATTTTGAGTGTAATTTTGAAGTGGAGAATATGCTTTTCTTCACCTACAACCCTGAAAAAAATCATCACTCCAGCTCTGCAGATGCCAAAAACTTAACTCCAACTACTATGGTCCCTCCCAGGTATTACAACATATTAGTTCAACCAACTAAAAATCGGCCCTTCCAACCACTTCCAGGATCCAACCAATATTTCATATCTTTTTTTCTAATGAAGGTTGTTGGCAACAAGGTACATGTTCAATCCACTTTACCAAAGCTGGATAAAGAAGTGATCCATCATTCTCAAGCTAGAACAAATTTTGGACTAGAGATCATCCACCGTTTGCAATCATGTCATCATTGATGTTCTTATTCAATGGTGAGGATTACAACTTGAATATACCACATGGAATTCCCTCCAGCCAAGGTTATGCGTAAGGGGTCAGACCCAATATATATTTATAAAAATGGGACGAATTAGTTTAAAAATCAAGATGAATCGTGTCTAAACTCATATAAAATAGATGGCAAATTTCCCTATTTTTTTCTCAAAAAAATATAAAATTTTTGGTGAATTTAATTTTATTGGATAACAGACAAGAAAGATAGATGACAGACATATTTATAAAACGTCTAACATGAAAAATGGATGGACAATAACATCTTCTTGTAGGTTGTTGACTAAAATTTTTGTAGTTTGTTGGCTAAAACATTTGCAGACAGTCGCCAACGATGTTCTAGGTTGTACTCTAGGTAATTTTTTTAATCTATCACCAAATTTTTTGCAATCTATCACCCACGGTGTTTGCAGTCTTTGTCCATTTTTTTTGCAGTCTATCACCATAATTTTTTGTAATCTGTCATCAAGAAGTTTTGCAGTCTATCACCAACAATTTTTGTAGTCTATCGCCCATGGTATTTATAGTTTATCGCCATAAATTTTACAATCTGTCACCCACGTTGTTTGCAGTCTATCATCTTCTTTGTTTTGTAGTCTATCGTCATAAATTTTTACAATATGTTGTCCAAATTTTTGCAATCTATCATCATAAATTTTTGTAGTCTATCATCAAAAATATTGCAGTCTACCATCTAACGATTTTTTTCAACCTATCATCAAAGTTTTTTTTGCAGTATATCACCATGAAATATTGCCATGTGTCCTGAAAGTTACCATGTGTCAAGCATGCATTGACTTCAGGTATGCAAAATTCTATAAATAGACATAAAAAATTATTTTTCACATTTTTCCTAGTGTATATAAGAGCAGCACTAATCACATCCCTCAAACCTTTCAATCGTAGCCCAGATCAAAGCTAGACATCTACAGAGCATACCCTACAATACCCTAAGCCCTACTCCAAATGGCTAGCTCTTCCTCTCATTTTAAGGTTTCTTTCAAAAACAATGTTTGCCCTAACATTTCCCATATTTTCAACACACCTGAAAAATATACCCAATGGATCGAACTCTCTGGTCTTATAGGATTTATGAAAATGGTGCAATACAACACCAATGTTGACCTAATGCAAAATATTATCAACTCCTACGACGATGATGGGTGTACTATTTAGATAACCATTGAAAACAAAAATATTTCTTTTACTATGAAACCTTCAAATATGCAAAGACTAACAAGGTTATCATATACCGATGGTCAACTAGTCACGAATTAGTACATTTTGAGCGATGATAATAGAAGATACCTAGAGACCAACTATGATCTCACAACAAAATATTTGATAGATATCTATTGCATTTTTTAAATTTAGTTTTTAGTATTCTATATTTTTTAGGTATTATATTTTTTATCCTATAATTCTCCCATAATAATGTTGTCCTTTCATTTTTTTCAGTTCACTCTACTAAGTCCAAAAGGGACTTAAATATTTCAAACGTTTCAAACGATTTTCTTCATGCTTGCATTGAATTCTTCCAAGCAAGAATTGTTTTGCAAGGAAGAACTACAAACATCTTGTTTTGGGCGTTGACCTGTTTGGTTCGATGTTTTTGGGACACCAGATTTTACTAGAGCACCTACATTTCGAACCACATTAAACATGATCTTCTTAGCGCACGAAGACAACTAAATGCATCTGTACCAACCACCAATTTTATCATTGGTCTTTTTTATGAAGCATATTACAATGTAAAAAATACTCCACCTTCAACTGCATTACACCCAAGCTTGATGACTGTTGGTATGGCAGCCCAACAAATACAAGTAAAATTATATTTTTGAATAAACTAAATTTTCTTATTTTCTATTTTTTGCTTGAATGTAGAGAAAAGCATCCAACTCTACTACTCGAAGGGATTCCGCCATAAGGGGTCACATGTAGGAAGCGACTGGAGATTCTAACATGTAATAGAAATCAACACCAATAAGTGCTACCATAATTGCAAAATGTATGAGGTCTTCCTCACCTCTTTATCATGCACCTCCATTAATATCTAGAAATGTTTCAGTTGATGTTCAAGAAGTAGATCAACCCTCACATTCAAAAGGTAACCTTACTATTCGAAACTATTGTTTAAAATTATGTATTGTATTAATTTAAAATTATAATTATTTTTAAGAAAAAACTTATATATTTTTAGAGCAATTTTGAATGGATCCATCATCCTTGAGGATTGAATCGGCTCTATAGATCACATCTTCCTTTGGTAAGTGTGGTTAAACTAAAATTATTTTTATTGCATTGCTTTTTACAATAGTTTTAGTTAAAATTTTAATGTAAAATTTTGTAGGGGAGCCAGATGAATTCCAAAGACAAAAAAAAATGATGCTTCCACTACCTCCACCATGACAACCAATAATGAGAGGCCAACAACGCATGCGTGAGAAACAATTCCTTTCACCATTGGCTCTGAGATGGGAAATAAGTCAAACATAGACCTTATTAGACTTCCCAACAATTTCCATTAGGAATATCTCAAGTATGCCAAGCATTTCATAATTACCCAATGCTCCTCTTGATGATGATTATCTTTTTCAGGATACCAATCCAGAATATTTGTCTTTCAAGACCAACTATGTGCTTTAGGATCCACAAAAGCATAATGAAGCATAAGAGGTTGTCGGGGTAGCTACCATCGCACTTAGTTCATCCCCTACCCATCAAACCGCCACCCAACATTCTCTTATTGATGATGATAAAGTTAATTTTTAGAAGATGTTTTATTAGCTTATAATTGTGAAGCAACAATTAAAGAAAGTTTACTTTCAGATATTGAAGAATTAAAAGATTGGGAATATCGGATAAATATTTTAATAAAAAAATAAATACCCGATATAAGAATTTTTCAAAAAAATGACATGTTTTCATTGGTGGAGAATGAAACGTAAAATCTTGATTTTTTGTTACGTAAGACTGAATCTGGCAAGGTGAATACCACCTCCACGTACAATGATGAAATTTTAGAAATTATGTTGAACATATTAGAAAACCTCAGAACATATTAGAAAACCTCAATGTCAAAGCCCAAGCATTTTTCTTCGAATGGGCTAGAGATAAGAAAAAAGTAGCAGTTGCAAAAACTGCAAGAGTTGTCTTTGATGTAAGTTTATATATATATATACATATTTTACTTATCTTTTGTGGTCTAATTTTGAATTCCTGAAGACACAAGTGAGAAGCCTGAAAGTGTATTTGTAGTTTGCTACAATCTATCTAAATGAAAGAAATATTACAATACACAATAAGGGAAAATAATTTTCTTAGGAAGTTCATCAGATATAATGGTTTGGACATGATGTTTTGTTAAAACAAAATGAGAAAGAACTCGGTGCACCGTTTAAGGAAGATCCTACAAAAGAAGATAGAGCATTTTTAACGGGGTTGAACACAACAATAACAAGTCTGATAAGAGCTAGTGCACTGGAAGCATATATCGATGAGGGAACACAATCTCAATCTAAAGAAGATCTAATTCATGCTTCAGGAACCTAGGAGAAAGCTGACTAATTGACTGCAACTTTTGTTGTATAGCAGTCAACAATTTTGTAAATTGTAAAAGAATGCTTTGAAATCAGTAAAAGAGACATTTTCCAAAAATTGTGTATTGTCTTTCTAAAAATATATATTGTTTTAAATCATTGAAACAATGAAATTTTAAAAATTATGATATTTAATTTGTTAATGTGAGTACAATAAATGATTGCTAATTATAAATGAATTGCTAGGCAAGATGGACATAGGTAAAAAGTTCTCTTCTATTTTATAAAAACTTTTTAAATGACTGAATTGCAACACAAATATCTACTTAGCCATAAAGGCTTTATAAAATACAAATCTAATA
Source organism: Wollemia nobilis (assembly GCA_028583015.1). NCBI lineage: Eukaryota > Viridiplantae > Streptophyta > Pinopsida > Araucariales > Araucariaceae > Wollemia > Wollemia nobilis. The sequence goes on from JAQPPZ010002094.1 coordinate 86,602, forward strand.
TATAATTTAAATATCATAGATAGATAATCCAATAACAAGGCTTAAATATTAAACATACAATTTCATGAACATATACAAAATCAAATAATAGGGCTATGATATTTAAAAATTTTATGAACATATACAAAAAATCCAATAACACGTTTATGATATAAAACATACATTTTTTTAAAATAGACACAATACAATAACAACAATATGATATCAAAACTATAAATTTATAAAACATATAAACATTGAAATAAATTTCTAAGTCTCAGTAAAACGAAAAGTTAATTCTCAAAATCTTGTAGAAAACTGATAACAAGTAATGTGAAATATATTAAAAAATTTTAAATCATCCATTTATTATAATGATGGAAGCTAAAAAAAATACTTTTCATATTGTCCAAAATCTTCTGTATACATACCCAAACTTTGTGTGTCTAAAACCTAATCAATGCAAGTATTATTATCCTCGTCATCATGAGTATTCGTGACACCTCTTCTGTCTACTAGATATTTCCAATATGCCAAAGCTCTTTCATAAGGATATTGTTCCACCTCATAGGTTGACACATATACTCTCAAATAATTTTCCAAATTTTTATCCAACCTATTTCAAACTTTAGATTTTACAAACGATAATGCACTAAACACCCTTTCATATTCCACAGATCCCAAAATCATCGATTGACATAATTCATATAAATGAAAATATTTACTCATCGTATGTTGTAGGACACTTTTGGGATGCAATTTTTCACAAAAATGAAATAGAACCTAGTTCATGATGGTTAATCAATCATGAAATTGTTGGTCAAATATCTACCTAATTATACAAACATGCATTTGTGAACCTTAGACATGGCCAACATTGAAAGGTTGGAGGAAAGGAATATCCACTGTGCCAATCTCTAGAGAGGGTTGGCTCCTTTACTAAATCCTACACTCATTGAAGTTTTAGAGCAGAAGGAAATAAATTAGAAATAACGGAAATAAATGGGAAATATGGCCATAGGTCGAAGGTGTAGGATTGGGGACAAACTAGCAGCAAGAATTTCAACCAAGTGTTATAGTAGAATAAAATATAAAGGAGGGCAAGAGAATCCACTTACAATTCTTCAAAGACAACTTCCAGAATCGCATTCCAGTACTCACACTTACACTAGCAATGCCCAAATCCATATGCAAAATTTGAACTTAACAATAGATAAAAGCCATGAATATGAAATAGAAATGCTAGAATAGAAATAAATCACACAAATAAAATTGCTTGTAAAATCAGAAGCCACAACTTCTATTTACGCAGAAAACTTGAATAGTTTTTTTCCATTACAATGGAAATTTATTAGTACTTATAGAGTATTTTGCCTCTTTCATTAAATGCACATGAAGACAAAATGTTTACATATCAGGAAAATAAGTAAGAAGATTCTTTCTCAAAAACCTTTAAAATTTATCATTTTGAAACAACGATCTAGCTTTTAAGGAGGAACTTCCAAGAAATTGACACATTTGGTGTCGGTGCACAGAAAACTACTAACCTGGTCGTTGACTTGAAACCTTCATTATTCCTTGAAAATTTACCTTTGTTTAGAATGTTTTGGAACTCATGAAGATCTCCCTGTAAATTTAATGTTGTAGTTCCTTTTACTTGAAAGCTACAACTTCAGCTTCTCCTTGCCTCAATCATTAAATGCTTTTCATTCACCTATCTTGGGTGCATTTGAAAACTTATGTTTCCCCCGAGAGTGAAATTTACTCGAAATTGAGCAAGGAACGAATGTACTTTCTTTAATTCCTAGCACTTGCTCTTTAATCACACTCCTTGGTAGGAGGAGTGACTCTCGCATTTATTTTCTTATCACAAAAATAATCCATAGGTGAAAATGACTTATTACAATGCTTTAGGTTATCTTTTGTGTTGTTTGGCCCCTAAGGAGAAAGATTAAAAATCTTTATTTCTTTTAGAGAAAAAGTGCTTCTCATAAAACATCCTCCTTATCACGAAATATATGTTCACCCCTAGAATGGGCGAAAGTCTTCGTCGCCCTTCATCATGGGCGAACGCCATTCTGTATTTTAAATCACCTGAATTTTCCACATTCACCCAAAAACAATAGAATATCTTTGACACGATGTTGAGCTATTATCTTGTAGCTTCACCCCAAGGAAGGGTAAATGGGGCTTTTGACCCTCACCCAGGACAAAAGTGCTTTAATCAATGCGCACCGAAGTGGGGGGCCCACATATATTATGCATTCGCCCAAAGGAAGGGTAAAAGTATTGTTGACTTTTCCATGCCATCCTGACGCGTTATTATGCTCCTTGCTTTCTCCCAAACGCATTATTTTATTGTGCTTTCGTCCCAAGGAGGTGCGAATAGAAATTTCACCCCTTTCTCATGGCAAATACACCTTTGACTGGTCAACGCATTGATTTGATACATCACTTTGATATTTTGAAGACGTTCGTCCCAAATTGAGGTGAACGATGCTTTTGCCCCTACTTTGGGGTGAACACACCCTTTTAATATCACTATCACATTTCAGTTTGGGCCCACTCTAAACTTAACATTTCAAATGTGTTTTCACTCCAAGATGGGCGAAAGGGACTTTCACCCCTCATTTTAGGTGAAAGTCCTTTTCAAACTTAACATATCCCTTTCATTTTTACGTTCGCCCCAAAGTGAGGTAAATGAAACTTTCACCCTACTTCTGAGGTGAATGCGCTTTTACCCTTCTGCTCAGCAATGAAATTTTTTTAAAGGATGGCCTTGCCCCCTAGGGGTAACATGATTTTCAAACTTCGTTGAGATGAAAGGGCCCTGAGGTTTTTCATTTCCCAATGAATTTTCGAGTGTTGTTTTCCTTTGACATCAGCCGATGATAACTACAAATATCTTATCTTGTGATATTAATTATTCCTAAACAAGAAATGCATGAAAAACAAAGAAGTTAATACACACAAAAATTATAATATATTATATATGCCAAAAATACTGCATCATAGTATTAACATATTTTACCGATTTTACAATCAATAAAATTTCATCAACAAAATTGATCAAAAATCCCAATGTGGCATATGTCAAAATTGAAAAAAAAATTGATGGCTCACGGGGTATCCAACTCACATGGATGTAAGCAATCCCAGGCCTTTATCCATTGGGCTCTTTAGTGGTCCTTCCCTTCAACTGCTTTGGCTAGCGCTTCTAAATTGGATGTCTTTTTTTGTGCATGCTCTTTTACCTTATCAACCACCTTCACCTCTGTTAATAATCGAAGTACTTCTGCCTACTCTACTTTGGCTATTGCTTGCTCCGCTGCTACCCGCTCTGATTCGGCCTGTTCTTCCTGCTTCTTCAAACTTGCGTTGATGATCTCATAAATGGTTACTGTGTCGGCCCAAGCATGAGTACTAAACATGGAAGGAACACTAAGTGATTCATAAAAAAACACAAGTGTTCAACATCCTCCAGGCTAAGGCGTTTAGCTCGTTTAGCCAACTTGAACAAGACTAGCGCCATGCGGGTGAAATTTTTCATTAGTGGCAACACCTTCTCCTCTGTGATCGACTCTGCCCACTTGTCAAATTTGGATGCATCCTCCATGAATTTCTTCCAGGTCGCTTCCAACTGTTCTTTTAGCAAAGGCTCTCCCCATTCAAGGGTGAAATCTAGAAATCCCATATTGCGAGAGCATCAAAATGAATCATGGAAATAGTGTGCTCTCGCTCCATCGTGTTGAGGATATTTCTGCCTTCTCTCACTAGATCTAACCACTAAAAATAGTTGCACAACATGAACTTGGAGGTTGACCAGTCTTGATCCATGTCACTCATGGAGTGAATGCATATGTTGGACTAAGCTAATGCTTGGATTTTTACAGTCATTTCCAGGTGAGGCTCCAGCATCTCCTCAATAGTGTCCACTTTCTGCTAACTTAGATGAATCTAAATTTGAGCCTCTTAGAGGTACTATAACACCTGGACTGCTCTGGCTGCTAAATTTTCATAGCTCTAGGTCAAAAAAAGGTGAACGTCCTTCACTATCTTATGGGAAAATCCTACAGCTTATGTGGCCTTCTTTGCTAGTTGATTCTGGATAGACTCAAGCTACGCCTTTAGTGCTTGTACCCATTGCTCTATTGTGTCCCTATCCTTTTGATGCACATCTACCTGTTGATGCAAGTGTTCCATCTCTTGCACCATCTTCTCTTACTACACTGCTAGAATCCAAGGCATTTTGAATTCGGTAATTTTATTTTTGACATCAAAATATCTTTGCTTATAATACTCGTTGTGCAAGTAGACCGAACTCATGTTGACCTATATATTCCTTGTTTTCTTCGTGGGGTCAATCCTCGTTAGGTCCTCCGTCACAATATCGTAAGCGTAATAGCTTGGTGTCATTTCTCCTTGCGGTTTCTAGACCAAGGGAGTGATCTTAGTCGTGTGAACCGCCATGGCAACTAGATCAAAGGCAACTTTCTTGAGAGACCAAGTCGGGGCAAGTGCCTCTTTTTGCTTGTGACTCTTCAGCCACTGTGATGAACTAAGGTGCACTCGATTGATTTTCTTTGCATCTAACTACTTTGGCACAACCTCGACTTCAAGGAGTACTTGCAACTCCAAAAATAGTGTGAAAGGAATCAGGATCTATGAATAGTCAAGCTCAAAGGAAGTAGAGGAGATAGCAAGAATAGGGGGAACTAAAATAGTGGAGTGGATAGAAGAACCAGGTTCGGCTGTAGTTACACTCACTCATGGAGGGACTTGCATACTTACAACCTCAATGGAGGTTGTGGCGACAATGGAAGGGAAAGGGCGCAAAAATGGATTCGGTCTTGACGTGAATGAAATGAAAGAAATGGAGATCAAAGAGATGGCAATATAAGGAGTAGTAGTGACATGCAGATAGAAATAAGGGAGCGAAATAGATATGGAGGGCATACCGAATGGGGGAGCTACTAACATAGAAACTAGTGGAAATGAACTAACAATCACTATATGCTCTGAAGTAGAAATAGAAGAAGAGGGAAGGAAAAATGCACCTTCGGGCACGGGCACCGTGTGTCCTGGTGATGGAGGTGACTACATATTAATTTCTTCTTATGGCTCCTTTGCTTTCACCTCAAGGTTAATGATGTGCTCTTGTTGGTCCATTGGTTGCTCATAAAATAATGGAAATATTTGAGCAATGCTAACCGAAGCAGTTGGATTCAACAGAGGTGAATAATCAGTCATTGTAGCAAGTGTAACTGTAGAAAATAAAACAACTAAAACTACAATAATAGAAGAGGAAGTAGCACCAATCCTTGACCTCTTTCCATATTTCAATAATGGAGGCACCTCTTTAACAATTTGCTTCTCCAACAAAGTTGCCTTATCTACCTTTCTCTTCGTCCATTGCAATCTTCGTTGAAACACATATTGTTGTTTTTCTTCCTCAGATGTCTCTTCCTCGGCTGTTGGGTGCTATGTTTTTGCCATTCTTTCATCGTTGTTAGAATTTTGAAAGCTTTAAGATAAAAATTTGGTAAAATCAATGGGTTGATAGGTGTTGACATACTTGTAATAGGCTTTCAAAAATGCCTCATCCATTTTCAACCCAAAATTGGACATATTTTATTTCCTATGGACCTGCATACTCCACCAATTCATTATTTTCTCTTTGGTCCACAAGGGGTGAGCTTCTTTCACTTGGATAAATAGTCTGAGCAAAGGAATCTGATCTCTGTATACTACCAAATTATACTCAATCTCCTGTTCGTAGAAATTATGCCAGGGTGGGAGCGATATCATATCTTCAATATGCCACTCTAAGTTGTGCCCATCAAAATTGTTGTGCCTCTCCTGAATATCAGGTCGTGGGCAACAATGAAAAATATTAGCCTGGATTATCTCCAAAAATTTACCCAATGGATCATATCTCCATCATTGTGGTAGTCTATCAGCCCTAGGTATTGAATTACCACTATGAGTAACTTGTTCTACCCGACCTGGTTCACCTCTATACTGCTGAACTTGAAAGGCATATAGCAAGTTGTTCTCTTACCACACCTTACTCCATACACATCATTGGCATAATTTGTTTGTCGTACCATCTCCATGGTGAACACATGCTCGGTGGTGAAGTATGGGAGAAGAAATGGCTTACCTGTGAAGCCATAAATTCTTACAACCACGCCTTATGTTAACAAAAATATCTCACCTTTCTTTGTTGTGACGACTGCCTCCTTCATCACCCGTGAAACTCTCTCACTTTGGTTGTAAATCAACTCAATTACAGACCCCAAAAATAGATGGTTAAAATTATAATATGACTCCCTCCTTGACAGAGCGGGAGTCCACGCATAAACAGGCAATAATTCATCCTTCTCATCAACTTGTCTTACAAATATAAATTAAAAATTGTTGGTGTAGATGAAAGAAGAAATACCAGACAAGAAAGGATGTATGTTTGAAGGACATATCCTCTCTTGTATGCATTTTTTCCAGTTGGATGTGCATATTTCGATAAATAAAATCGGCCCAATCAAAATAAATCAGATTTATGTCTCTTCTCATGGCCCTTGGAGCATAAAACTCCCTCTAAGATATACACTGCACCAATGTCACTTGCCACTTGTGGACTGTAGAATCTTCTAAAAGACTAGCAACCCATGTCAGCATCAATAAAAATTTATGGCTCTTAAATTTTGATAAATATTTTGGTAGATTTGGAAACTGTCCCAAGTACGGTTCCTTAATCAATTGTGTCTCCATGAACTGACACATTGTCACTGTTGACACATATATTTCTTCTTGCTCATTGATATGCAAATTTTTAAAAATTAGATCAGACGGGGGTTTTAACCCACATGTAAATGCTTCCCTCACTTCCTCGGTGGAGATAGAAAAAAACACCTCTCCATTAGCTTTTCGAATGACCCTGGTAAGTGGATTATAATGTTTGGCAATTAAATTTACCAACTTCGGGAAAGGGTGTATGGGCGTACACAAATACCAAAACAACTACACATGAAATGACACAGTTAATGGGCTCTCTACTGACACTCCTTTATTTACTATGAATTCCACATCTTGTCAGAGCTTCACTATGCCCTTGTTTGTCATCAAGCAATCGTCGACCTCTGCCATGGTGTCATAGTACGGGTCTAAGTCTAAATTCTCATTTCTTCAAGCCTTCTTGGACTTCGACCCACCTATTTTTTTCCTAGATTGTTTGGGCTTTGTAGCCTCTTTAGCTTCTTTGCTTTTCTTTTCCATTCTGTCAACTCTAGAAACCTAAAAATTTCAAAGATGTTTTGCAACTTCTGCAACCAACACACTTGAAAACGCACTGGCAAGAAAATTCTTTAAAAAATTTAACTTATGAGCAAATTTACCTATGCTCTATTTATATAACACGAGCCAACCACCAGAGTAAATGCAGTAAATTCTTCAAGTGAATTTGGGAGAGCGCGCACCTTGTTTCCCTTAATCAGCACTGATCCCAATGCTAAACGATAATTGAATGTGAGTCACTGCAAAATCACTTTCAAAAAGTGTGTCCTTCTTGCTGGATTGCACCCTTAAAAAGCATATCCTAGCTGTTAAAACTATCTTGAAAGAATAAATTCACCACCTACGGATCAATGAGTGCCTTTGCTTCTATTGGTGTGAGATTTCATTTCTTGGGAATGCCAAATTGCCTTCCAACACCAATCTGGGTGCACATTTTAAATTAAAGGTCTCGAAACATGTCTCAATGTGGATGCACAATTTTTAAAAAATACCACGTTTCAGAGGGCAAAAACGCTTTGAGAGGCTCTCCTGAAACTCGATTCGCACTTGAAAAATCGTCACACGCCCGAAGAGCAATGAGGGCGAAAATACTAGTGAAGTGCTCTTGATATTCTTCTATTTCACTCCGAAAATATTCTTTACCTGCTTGATGTGATTCCATGGTGAATTTTCTTCTTTTAAAACAACTTCTTATTCTCTTTTTTACCCAAATTTAGAAAAAGCATAGATTTTATTTTAAAAACTCAATTGATTTTAGGGCTTTTTCCATTTTATTTTCCTCTTTTCTTTATTTTCACTTGCATGCCTAAAAAAAATTTAACGCTCTTTTCTTTTGTGTTTTCTTTTATTTTATTTTTGCCTTGCATTTTAATGCAATTGCCTAAAAAAAACTGGTGCGCGCCTTTGTTCACCTTCAATATCTCTTTAAACTGTTAGCGTGTGTTTTAAATAAAATAGCACAAGTTGTAAAATTTTTCAATGCCTTCACCCCAATGAGGGGCGAACAGGAGTTTTACCCCTCATTTGGGGTGAAATCCCTTTTGACCCTTTTGTTATGTTGACTTTGCTTTGTCGTGCATTTATAATATACGTTCACCTCCCTTAGGGGTCAATGGGGTTTTTGCCCCTTTTGTTCGGTGAAAGCTTTGTTGCCCATCTTTAACTTTGGCTTTCGCACTTCATTTATAATGAAAATAATTTTTGATTATTAATCACGAGCTCTGACATTTTCTGTTTCAAAATATGTTTGCCTTATTGGGAGGCGAACGGGGCTTTCACCCTTTCTTTGAGGCAAAAGCGCTTTTAGTTTTTTGCTTTCCATACTTTCAAAATTGGGGACTTATGCTTGGATCCTTCAACTAGGCATTTGAGTTGTGTTCCAAAATATTTATATTTCACTTTACGAAATATTTAAACTTAGAACTTGCAAAGTAAAGCAACATGTTAAAACTTTTAGAGAATTTTGGGCTTATCATAATTTCCTCCTTTTAGTACAATAATTAATTTTACCTGAAATCATAACATCTCTTCATTGAACCATTTCAGGGCCAAATTGATTCTGTAAGAAAGATGGAGCATATATTTTATTTTTTATTTTTTATTTTATAAAGCAATATCAAAGAAACAATAAAAATTGCTTACAAATAGAAATATGTACATTTTTACAAATTGGTACCTCTTGAGTGCATCATTGAAAACAGGCCTTTAGATGAAGACCATTTATTGGAATCAGAAGATTCCAACCATCCATATCTCAAATATAGTATGCATTTGCTAAATTCATAGTAGAAATATAAAATGGACCTTCCCATATGGCATCGAACTTGTGGTGCTTCCCCGACTTGGCTTTGTTCTTGTTCCACTTGAGGACAAAATCTCCCACCTAAAAACTGTGTTCTGTTGTCTTCTTTCCAACCCACTTCTACGTCACTTTAGTGTGTTTGATGAAAGCTTGATATGCCTTTTCCCTTTCCTCCTCTAGCTACAACAGTTGATCTAGCCTTGCACTCATTGGGTCAAACTCATCGTCTTCATCTTTGAACAATTGTAATGTTTGGAGGATGGATAGCTCAATGTGAGTGGGTAGGACTACTTCTTTCCCATACACCAGAGAATAGGGAGAAGCTTTAATAGACTTATTTACTGATATTCGATCTGCCCATAGAGCCTGATTTAATAGTAAGTTCCAGCTTCTCTTATTGTTCCCTAGTGTTCTTTTAAGAATTCGCAACAAGTTTTTATTTGTGGATTCAACCAAGTCATTTCCCTATGGATAGTAATTAGAGGATGTTTTTAGATAGATCCCATACTTGCTCATGAATTCGATGATCTTGGAACCTATGAATGGAGTCTCATTATCTATTACAATTGCGTCTGGAACATTGAAATGGGTGATTAGTCCTTCCAAAAAGAAGATGATTGTAGCCTGATCTATTTTTTTGGTTATGATGGCATCGGCCCACCTGGTAAAATAATCTATCACCATCAAAATATATTTGTGTTCGATAGAGGAATGAGGATCAATAACTCCAATGAATTCTAGTCCCCATTGCTGAAAAGGCGCTTCCACTTGAATCGGGTGTAGGGGAAAATATGTTCTCTTATTCCTGCCAACATACCGCTGACAATCATCACAATTTTGGTTCACTTTATGTGCATCTGCAAAAATAGTAGGCCAAAAGTACCTGGATCTAATGATCTTCAATGCCATGGGCCTTCCTGCATAATGTCCTCTAGATAGGCCAAATTGGAATTCTTCCAAAAAAAATCCTTTTCTAAATCCTTTACACACCTAAGGAGCACTCCATCTATATTCTCATGGAACAATCCACTTGGCAACAGGACATACTTAAGTGCTTGTAGTTTGAATATTCATCGATGTGAAGCATCAAGATGTGGTGGACATCTCCCAATGGTAAAAAATTTGATAAGGTCCTCTATCCAGTCATGATCACCCATAGCACGATTTGCAAAAATGCTTTCACTAAGCTTTTCATTCTGTAGTAGAGCCAATGATTATGAAGCTACATTTTTGGCCAGTTCTTGGTAGAGAGCTCGTCCACGAACCAACTTAATCGATCACATATCCATATCATATTCCTAAATTTTTGAGACCCAACCTGCTCTTTTGTCACCTAATTCTCCTTGGAGAATAAAGTTTTAGATATCTGGGTGAATAACATAGACTATAGTCTTACTCTGTGAAATAAAATGTCGAAATTTCTTTACAAATTTCATAACCACGTATACTTTTTTTTCAACAAAATTATGATTTTCTTGGTGTGGTAAAATTACTTCGCTCATTTATGACATGGGTTTTATCTTGGATCTAAAATTGGTATAGTTTATTGCATCATCATGAATGAGTGAGCTGAGGTTTAGCAGGTGCGGTGAAAGTGAGGGTTTGAATTTTTTGGGTAGGAATCTCAGCCAAGGTGGCAGAGGTAGAGTAGGTACAGAAGGGGAGAGTGGGAACCTCGAGCATGGATCAAGCGAGAATCTAGAGGAAGGAGGTTAGGCTATGACAAATTTGGAGGCGATCATCACACGGGGGCCCGACCCTCCTCAGAAAGACCCCGACAAAAAAGATATGAAGGACAATGCGAGGCCCAAGAAGTGGTTGTTTTTTGCTTAGAATCTTAGAGGAAAAAGAAAGGAGGTTCTCTCTCTTCTGCCCCTAGTTCCAGTAAATAATAAAATTTTTGCCTCGACAAGTTCCATGAGCCCTTTTCTTTCAATGGAAGAATTCTCCCTGGTAGGCAAGTTTTTGGGAGGTAGGTGTTAGTCAAAAAGTGACTAACTATAGAAAAATAGTTGATGCACCTTTTTTGCATATTTTCCAAGAAGACCAAAGTGGCCCATATGCTAAAGATCAAAGAAAAAGCAAAACACCGCAAGGAGGAAAAAGTGTCACGATATCGCGACATGTTGCATTTTCATGGTTCAAAGCAAAGAGAAGGAGCGAGGAGGAAAAGTGTCGCGATATCGCAACATGTTGCATTTTCGGGCAAAAGCAAAGAGGAAAAAGTGTCGCGATATCGCGACATGTTGCATTTTTGCGGTTCAAAGCGAAGAGAAGGAGCAAGGAGGTAAAAGTGTCGCGATATCGCGACATGTTGTATTTTCGTGGCTAAGAGCAACAAAAGGGAGCAAGGGGGCAAAAGTGTCGCGATATCGTGACATGTTGTATTTTTGCGATAAAGAGAAGAGAAAGAGCAAGGAGGAAAAAGTGTCGCGATATCGCGACATGTTGCATTTTCACGGTTCAAAGCGAAGAGAAGGAGCAAGGAGGAAAAAGTGTCGCGATATCGCGACATGTTGCATTTTCGTGGTCCAAGAGCAACAAAAGGAGCAAGGAGGCAAAAGTGTCGTGATATCGTGACATGTTGTATTTTTGTGGTAAAAGAGAAGAGAAAGAGCAAGGAGGAAAAAGTGTCGCGATATCGCGACATGTTGCATTTTCGTGGTCCAAAGCAAAGAGAAAGAGCGAGGAGGAAAAAGTGTCGCGATATCGTGACATGTTGCATTTTCGCGGGCAAAAGCAAAGAGAAAGAGCAAAGAGGAAAAAGTGTCGTGATATCGTGACATGTTGCATTTTCGCGGGCAAAAGCAAAGAGAAAGAGCCAAGAGGAAAAAGTGTCGCGATATCGCGACATGTTGCATTTTCACGGCTAAAAGCAACAAAAGGGAGCAAGGAGGAAAAAGTGTCGCGATATCGCGACATGTTGCATTTTCGTGGCTAAGAGCAACAAAAGGGAGCAAGGAGGCAAAAGTGTCACGATATCATGACATGTTGCATTTTCGCGGCTAAGAGCAACAAAAGAGAACAAAGAGGCAGAAGTGTCGCGATATCGTGACATGTCGCATTTTCACGGTAGAAGGCAGCAGAAGAGCAAAGCAAGAGAAGAATGTCGTGATTTCGTGACATGTCTCATTTTCATGGCTGGAAGCGGTAGAAAAGCAAAGCAAGGAAAGAATGTCACGATTTCGTGACATGTCTCATTTTCACGGTTGGAAGCGAAGAAAAGCAAAGCAAGGAAAGAATGTCGTGATTTCATGACATGTCTCATTTTTGTGGTTGGAAGCGGTAGAAGAGCAAAGTAAGAGACAAATGTCATGATTTCATGACATGTCTCATTTTCATGGCTGGAAGTGGCAGAAAAGCAAAGCAAGGAAAGAATGTCATGATTTCGTGACATGTCTCATTTTGCAGTGGAAGCGGCAAAAGAGCAAAGCAAGAGACGAATGTCGCGATTTTGTGACATGTCTCATTTTCGCGGTTGGAAGCGAAAAAAGAGCAAAGCAAGGAAAGAATGTCACGATTTCGTGACATGTCTCATTTTCACGGTTGGAGGCGGCAAAAGAGCAAAGCAAGGAAAGAATGTCACGATTTCGTGACACGCCAGCTGTAAAGGAATAGAGTATATTTTTGGCAACTGGGGACATGCACTGACATCAGGTGCTGATTTCTGAAGAATGGTCTGTTGATTATAACCTGGCAGGTCCGTTGGATGATTGCAGAATAACAGGCTCACCTAAAATTAGCCAGAAGGAAATTTATCCAATCTACGGGAAATCCTTTGTATATTATTAGAAACTGCAGACAATTACTTGTAATTGATTGAAGAAATTAAATGTACGTAGTAGAAGATACTCTTTTTAGGGTATAAATAGGAGTGAGTCGACCAGAAAAAAGGTCGACTCTTGGACGTTTACAAGCTTGATGTACATGTACTTGGATTACAAGCAATAAAAGATTTCTTCTTCTAGCTTCCAAAACTTCTGTGTGCAAGTGTATGTATCTGGTGTTTTAACTTTTATTCACTCTAAGTTTTATAATGTATCTATTCTAAAATCTGGATTGTGCACGTATAAATCTTGTTTCTAGAGTTGAACATTAAAAGATAGTTACATGCTTTTAGACGAACATCTAAAAGTCACACTCAGGAATTCATGTTTTCTATAAAGAAGATATAAAGAAAACTCTGAAAGTAGTAATCTGCATCATCAATGTTTGCTGTTGTCCAATCTATATCGTGAGAAAATTTTCTAGCTTAGGCTATATTTCCCTTATCTCTTGTTCCCATTTTCTCTAAAAAACTCAAAGGAACCAGCCTTCTCTGGAGACTAGACAGATGATCTCAAGCAAGATCTGTCTATTCAATGTTGGCAAAGTCTAAGGCGCAACACTATTAACCGAAGGCAGATTTTGTTCCAACAATTTTTGGCATGCCCGATGGGACCAGCAATCCCATAGTATTGTATAAGTTTTGGTGTTTTACCTTAAGAGCCTTTTTGTTTGAAAAATCTCAAGAAAAACCACCTGGCGACTCCGTTGCATTTAGACCATAAAAGAAAGACCTTGTCTAGAAACCTTTTGGTTATATAGCCATATGATAACCAGATCTCGAGCTAGAAACTCTGAAGAACCTATCGAGTTTTTTGAACTACATCTCGAAAGCCTAAAAGCACACCTTGTGCTAGCCGCACGATCAAATCCGCCTGGCACCATTAGCACCTCTTTAACACCCACTGTAGGAGCATCTGCAAGCAATCCCATAGCGGTTGTAACTCCTTTAGCAATCATGGTAGCCACCCCTACCCCAGCGCATCTTGTGTGGAATCAAACTGGCCCTTTGAACTTGGGAACACACCACCAAATTCCACAAGCTGCACTAAAAGCATTACCGACCTTTGATGGAATAGGAAAAATAGCAGATGAGCACTGTTTAGATGTATCAGCGCTAGCATCTATTTACAACATCACTCAAGAAGATGTAATGGTCAGATTGTTGATTATATCTTTGAAAGGAAAGATGCTCTATTGGTACAGAGCGCTTCCCGTTGGATCCATTACTTCTTGGGAAGTACTGGCCGATCGTTTGGTCGATGAATTTAATATACATGTGGATCCTTTCACATTGCTGAATCAATTCACTATCATTGAGAGGCATCCACAAGAAGAAATCCAAGATTTCAACATCAGATTTACCAGAACTCGTGATAGAGTACCGCAAGGCCTAAAGCCCACGGAAGAACAAGCTATATGCTATTATTTAAGGGCTTTTGATTCAGATCTTAGTATGATAATAAGGCAATCCCGTGTAACCACTTTTCTTAGGATCTATGTAGAGGCAACAAAGGGCGAAGCTGATCTCATCGCTACAAAAAGATATCCATCAAAAAGTCTATTGCCAATTTTACCAGAGCTTTCCCAAGCATCAATTTCTAAACTTCCTGTACTCCCATCAACGCAGGCCCTCCCAGCTATAGCTGCACCTCCTACATTCCTTGCATTACCAGCCACACCCCTTGCATCAGCTCCCCCCAATGATCAATACACGACCATAATTGATACAATGAAGACATTGTCAAATGAAATGGCATCCATGAAAAAGAGAGGTTGAACGGAATATCCAAGCAAGAAGATTTCCATAGATACAAAAGGAAGGTGCTTCGACAAGTGGAAGGGTACAAGAGAGAAAAAATGTGGTGTATGCAAATGAGACAGGAGATAATGGAGAACCCGCTAATTTTGATTACTGGTGTACCACTTGCAACGATCCTCATGGAGAAGATTCATGCATGATTCATCAACATCATGTGCAAGCGGTTATTAATGAAAGAGCCAAAGAAACCGGCAAGGGACAGGTGAACATAATCAGAGAGGTGCACCACAATTTGGCAATGCCATCAGTGGAGCAAGTATCGGTCCTGACAAGATCGGAAAAAAAGTCATTACAAGTTGACCCTAAGGAACTCCAACCACTAGGTTTTCCTCCTGCCCCCAGGGCAACTCCGCAGAAGAACCAGTCTAGTGAGAAAGGACGTTCTGACCCTCCTCAGACTTTTGTGACTACACCAAGAAAAGAATTTCCTCCTAGAAAAGGGAGCGAGGCTCAAGAGCAAGTGAAGGAAAGACTCAAATTTCCTTCATTGACAAAAAGGCAAAGAACAGAAGCTACGTAGGTCTATAGAGACAGATATGACGCATCGACTAGTGGAAGGGAGAAAAGTGTTGAGGTATCCCCAGCTGCAACCCTTTCGTTCAACATTGTAGAAGAAATGAAGAGGACCCCTTCCAAAATAAGCATGTATGATGCACTGCAAATTCTTGGTCAGATCGACCTCCTCCAAGAATCCCTAAATTTAAAGAATGATACCTCTTCCTCAAATGTTATGTCAACCTCTGGAAAAAATAGACCACCCCCATTCTATCTATCCTTGCAAATGGAGGGATGGATAGTTCACAATTGTATGATTGATTCAGGGGCCGCAACTACGGTAATGCCGAAAGCCGTATGTGACATAATGGGGATGGAATATACTCGAAGTCATCCTGGTGTGTTGCAATTAGATGGTACTCCAGTAAAAACTGTCGGGGTGATCAAAGATATCCCTATTCAACTCCACAGAATGCTAGAAGTAGTCATCATACAAGTAGTCGTTGTAGACTTAGAACCATATTTCGGTATGTGTTTATCCAGAGAATTCACGGCCAAAATGGGTGGTTATCTATCTCTAGATTATTCTCATTTGGAGGTACCTTTCAAAGGTAAAAGAGTCAAGATCTACAATGAAAAACCATCTACTTTCCACGTAGAAAGACTGGAGGAAACAACTACCATCAACATGATGTCTGAAGAATTAGAAAATATCGATTTAATGGAAGAAACCCTGGAGGAACTACAATATGAAGATCAATTTTCAATGAAATACTTCAATGCTATGATAGAGACAGAAATGGGAAGCTATTCCATTGAGAAACCAAAAAAGCTCCCTATTCCTGTCCCTAAAACAGATGATTCGGCCAACCAGTTATGGAAATTGTACTTTGATGGGTCAAGGTGCAAAAATGGAAGTACTTTGATGGATCGTTCTGATTTCACCTACTGGAAAAGAAAAAGCCTTTTCATATAGGTTGACATGGAGTTGCACCAATAACGTAGCTGAATACGAAGCCTTGTGTTTGGGACTCAGGAAAGCTAAAAAACTGGGTGCAAAACAGCTGCTGATCTATGGAGATTTAGAGCTGATCGTTAAACAGGTTACTGGCAAATGCATTTGTAAGCAACATTACCTAAGGGCTTACAAAAACAAAGTGTTGGATCTATTGGAAAATTTTGAAGCACTAAACATGAAATCCATTTCCAGAGAGAAGAACACACATGCAGACCTGTTAGCATCAGTAGGATCAAATTTTTGCCCAGTCAGTAATGTTATTTAGAAGTCTAAAATAGTTAGACTTATATACAGGCCTTCTGTGCCTAACAAGGACATTTTCTGGCAGGTATTTGAGAACGATGAGCAGATCCTAGATTTTTTGATTCATGAGATGAATTGCTCTACAGATAGAGCGTTACAAGAAGAGGACGAAGAGAGCCTTATTCAATTGAAAAACAATCATATCCCTAGGAGACTGATCACCCTGGAGAGCCTTTTCGACAATAGCGATAGAGCTGTAGGTCGAAGGACCAAGGTAGATGAACGCCGGTATAAGGAAATAGAACTAGAACCGGGAAAAATGATCAAAGTAGGGACCGATTGTATAGTGGTAGAACTAGAACAAATAAAATAGTTATGTAGAGAATATCCAGATATAATAGCCTGGACTTATAGTGATCTGAAAGTGTACAGGAAAGAGGTCATTCAGCATATCATCGAACTAGAGGAAGGAGCTAAACCTTTTAGGCAGAGGTAGAGGCCTGTGAATCCTAAAATTGAAGCCTTAATGAAACAGGAGTTGTTAAAACTCCTGCAGGCTAAGATAATATACCCAATCAAGCACTCTACCTGGGTGGCAAAAATTTAGTTCCAATCCGCAAGAAAAATGGAGAAATACGACTATGCGTCGATTTCAAAAATTTGAACAGAGCCTCTTTAAAGGATCACTATCCTTTACCCCAGATTGACCTAATCCTTCCTACTGTGGTAGGAGCAGAAAGGTTTTCTCTGTTAGACGACTTCTCTAGTTACAATCAAGTTTGGGTGAGAAAAAAATATCAAGATGGATGGGTTCTACCCATCACGGTGAACGCTTTTCACCTAAAATTGTATTTCCAGTAAAAGCTACAGATCACCATTATATGTACAGTATATTATAAGTTTGAAGTTTTGTAAATATTTCCCTTTTTACGGCCTAATAAGAATCAAGTGTGCAAAACTTATCAAGAGATAATTGCAGCCATGGACAGAATCAGAAGATCTAAACATCGAGGAGCGACAACGACCGGAGCTGGGACCAGCTCCGAGAATTGAATTTTTGTGTTCTTCAGACAAAGGTTAAATACCTAAGCGGTAAAAGAAAGGTTATGATAAGGTGAAGATCACTTGTATTCCAAAGTGCATTCTTTTTCTTTTGTTTTTCCGCTCAAAATTTTTCTTTTCACAACTGTGCTGGTGACTCCGCTTCCCAATGGATGAAGGCCTGGTCTCTATTTTTTTGCTAGCAAAAATTCCCCCAGAAGGCGCCAAGAATGTTAGTCAAAAAGTGACTAACTACAGAAAAACAGCTGATGCACCTTTTTTGCATATTTTCCAAGAAGACCAAAGTGGCCCATATGCTAAAGATCAAAGAAAAAGCAAAACACCGCAAGGAGGAAAAAGTGTCGCGATATCGCGACATGTTGCATTTTCGCGAGAAAAAGCGAAGAGAAGGAGCAAGGAGGTAAAAGTGTCGCGATATCGCGACATGTTGTATTTTCACGGCTAAGAGCAACAAAAGGGAGCAAGGGGGCAAAAGTGTCACGATATCGCGACATGTTGTATTTTCATGGCTAAAGAGAAGAGAAAGAGCAAGGAGGAAAAAGTGTCGCGATATCGTGACATGTTGCATTTTTGTGGCTAAAGAAAAGAGAAAGAGCAAGGAGGAAAAAGTGTCATGATATCATGACATGTTATATTTTCACGGCTAAGAGCAAAAAAGGAGCAGGAAAAGTGTCCATATCGACATGTATTTTCTGGCAAAAGAGAAGAGAAAGAGCAAGGAGGAAAAAGTGTCATGATATCGTGACATGTTGCATTTTTGCGGTCCAAAGCAAAGAGAAAGAGCGAGGAGGAAAAAGTGTCGCGATATCGTGACATGTTGCATTTTTGTGGGCAAAAGCAAAGAGAAAGAGCAAAGAGGAAAAAGTGTCACGATATCATGACATGTTGCATTTTTATGGGCAAAAGCAAAAAAGAGCAAGGAGGAAAAGTGTCACGATATCGCGACATGTTCATTTTTCACGGTCCAAAGAAAAGAGAAAGAGCCAAGAGGAAAAAGTGTCACGATATCGTGACATGTTGCATTTTCATGGGCAAAAGCAAAGAAAAGGAGCAAGGAGGAAAAAGTGTCGTGATATCGCGACATGTTGCATTTTCGCGGCCAAGAGCAAAGAGAAAGAGCAAAGAGGCAAAAGTGTCGCGATATCGTGACATGTTGCATTTTCGCGGCTAAGAGCAACAAAAGAGAGCAAAGAGGCAGAAGTGTCGCGATATCGCGACATGTCGCATTTTCGCGGCTGAAGAGCAAGAAAAGAGAGCAAGGAGGCAAAAGTGTCACGATTTCATGACATGTCGCATTTTCACGGCTAAGAGCGACAAAAGAGAACAAAGAGGAAAGAATGTCGCGATTTCGTGACATGTCTCATTTTCGTGGCTAGAAACGAGAAGAGCAAAGCAAGGGAAGAATGTCACGATTTCGTGACATGTCTCATTTTTACGGCTGGAAGTGGCAAAAAAGCAAAGCAAGGAAAGAATGTCGTGATTTCGTGACATGTCTCATTTTCGCGGCTGGAAGTGGCAGAAAAGCAAAGCAAGGAAAGAATGTCGCGATTTCGTGACATGTCTCATTTTCACGGTTGGAAGTGGCAGAAGAGCAAAGCAAGAGATGAATGTCATGATTTCGCGACATGTCTCATTTTCGCGGCTGGAAGCGACAGAAAAGCAAAGCAAGGAAAGAATGTCGCGATTTCGTGACATGTCTCATTTTCGCGGCGGGAGGCAGCAAAAGAGCAAAGGAAGAGACGAATGTCGTGATTTCGTGACATGTCTCATTTTTGCGGCTGGAAGCGGTAGAAGAGCAAAGCAAGGGAAGAATGTCGCGATTTCGTGACATGTCTCATTTTCGTGGTTGGAGGCGGCAAAAGAGCAAAGCAAGGAAAGAATGTCGTGATTTCGTGACACGCCAGCTATAAAGGAATAGAGTATATTTTTGGCAACTGGGGACATGCACTGACATCAAGTGCTGATTTTTGAAGAATGGTCTATTGATTATAACCTGGAAGGTCCGTTGGATGATTGCAGAATAACAGGCTCACCTAAAATTAGCCAGAAGGAAATTTATCCAATCTGCGAGAAATCCTTTGTATATTATTAGAAACTGTAGACAATTACTTGTAATTGATTGAAGAAATTAAATGTACGTAGTAGAAGATACTCTTTTTAGGGTATAAATAGGAGTGAGTCGACCAGAAAAAGGGTCGGCTCTTGGATGTTTACAAGCTTGATGTACATGTACTGGATTACAAGCAATAAAAGATTTCTTCCTCTGGCTTTCAAAACTTCGTGTGCAAGTGTATGTATCTGGTGTTTTAACTTTTATTCACTCTAAGTTTTATAATGTATCTGTTCTGAAATCTGGATTGTGCACGTATAAATCTTGTTTCTAGAGTTGAACATTAAAAGATAGTTACATGCTTTTAGACGAACATCTAAAAGTCACACTCAGGAATTCATGTTTTCTATAAAGAAGATATAAAGAAAACTCTGAAAGTAGTAATCTGCATCGTCAATGTTTGTTGTTGTCCAATCTGTACCATGAGAAAAGTTTCTAGCTTAGGCTATATTTCCCTTATCTCTTGTTCCCATTTTCTCTAAAAAACTCAAAGGAACCAGACCTTCTCTGGAGACTAGACATATGATCTCAAGCAAGATCTGTCTATTCAATGTTGGCAAAGTCTAAGGTGCAACACTATTAACCGAAGGCAGATTTTGTTCCAACGAGTAGGTCAGACATGGAGACTATCAGGGCTTGGGCAATGGGTAAATGGCGATGGGTAGGTAGCTTGGAGTTGGTAGCTCTAACTCGAGGGTTCTTCATTTTTTGTTTTAACAATATGGAGGATGCTAACCACATTTTAACAGGAGGTCCTTGGTTTTATGGCAAAAGGAGCCTTTTTCTCAGATGATGGGGTGAAGATTTTGACCCTAAAAAGCAAAATATTAACATTACCCCTATTTGGGTTTGTCTCCCAAGTCTACCTGCCCAGTTCTTCAATGAATATTGGCTACAGGGCATAGCCAGAACTATAGGGGACCTGATCTCCATTGACCATGCGACCTTGGCCAGGACAAGGATGACTCATGCATGAATCTACGTAAATGCTAATTTGGATAATGAATTGCCAAGGTTTGTGGAGCTAGAGTATGGAGAATACTATCGAAAACAATCGATAGAATACGAAAACAGATCGGTATTTTATGCAGAATGCAAAAATCAAGGACATCTATGCAATCAATGCCCTAACTTGGCAATGAATAGAGAAAATTAGAAGTAGGGAATGCTAGACAGAGGAAATTTGAGGAGTTTCCCTAGCAGAGGTGATTTCAATCAGGCAAACTATGTCTACCAAAAAAATAAAACAGAGGGTGCAGGGTCCCAACAAGACAAAGCAAAACAACAGGTTGTTGGTAACCAAAATACTCAGGTAAGTTCTAATCCTCTAGTTTCAAATAAATTTTTAATTCTATCCAATATGGGAGTAGGAGGATTATCGGAAGACATGGAAGCCCATAACCTTTAGGCTAACCTTTCTGACTCTCTAGAATACCCATCCAAGTTAGGATCCTCAAAACCTAATGGTAAAATTAATATAAGCCCCGTGGGTATCACAAAGCCAAACCCTAATGCCCAATATCTAGAATCCCCATCCAATTTGGGATCCTTAAACCCCAATGCTGAAAATACTTCAAGCCCAATGGGCATCCCAAAGCCAAACCCTGATGTTGAAGAACTTAGGATGAAATTTGAGGTATTAGAAAATAAAAAATCTCATCTCCCTAACATCATCACTAGGAGCCATATGAATCCTACTGAGGGGTCGTCCCGTAGACCAGGGGAATACAGGAAAAAAGGAGAAGATTTGTATGTAGGGGTGGAGATATGTGAAACTCTTCGGATCGAGGAATATGGCGATCCGGTTCTCGCAACAAATTGCCTCCCCGAGTTTAGTCCTAAAAAACCCGGGAGCACTTGTGAAGTCTCCTATAGATTTTGGCGATGAAAAAAGAAGAGGGAGAATATCAAATGTTGAGCATCAAAAAATTAAAATTGATAATGACATTGTCAATGGAAAACGAGAGAACCTTGTTTCAACGAAGTTATTCCGAGTTCTAAAGACAACAAATTAGGAAAACCCCCTCAAGGGAGGGGGAGAGGAAGAAATCCCAAAAAATCTAAATGAAGTTCATCTCATGGAACGTGAGAGGCCTCAATGGTCTGCCCAAACACAGGGAAGTCAGTGCAATAAGAAATCAAGTGAATCCAACTATTATCATGTTGCAAGAAACAAAAACTAATGAGATTCAGTAAAAAAAAGTAGCAAAAAAAATTTGGAATCAAGATGAGATGGTTTGCAAATCATCCAGAGGAGCGTCTGGAGGCCTTATGACTTTGTGGGATCCCTGGATAGTAGAAGGTACCATTATTCAGAAAGATGACAGGGTTCTTAGTATTTTATTTAAGGAAATAAACAGCAACAAGTCATGGATCCTTTCAAATATTTATGCTTCGACTTCAATTCAAGGGAGAGCTCTACTGTGGAAGTACTTAGGCAATCTGAGTGAAATCTTCCATAATGTCCCCTGGATTCTAGCTGGGGATTTTAACACTCCTCTTTACCCTTCAGACAAAATGGGTGGAAATTGACCACCTATCAGGAGCATGGATGAATTCAATGACTTTGTGAACTCCAACATGTTGATGGATGTAAAACTTAGAGGAGCGAATTATACCTAGAGCAATCGGCGGATAGGGTGTCATCTCATTCAAGAAAGGCTTGACGGGTTTTTCTATCAAAGGAGGCTACAACTTTATTCGGTTATTCTACCCTGCAAGCCCTTCCTAAAATTGCCTCTGATCATAATCCCATTTTTTTTGGATATCCCTAACTCTCTGTCCTTCAAGAACCTTTTAGATTTCAATCTATGTGGATCAAACATTCCAATTTTAGAGATAACTTAATTCAGTGATGGTAGCAACCTGTCAGGGGTAGTGCAACTTTTAAACTTGCTGGAAAATCAAAGTTTTTTAAGGAAAATATTCGAACTTGGAACAAAGAGGTCTTTGGGAACCTCTTTGAAAATAAAAAATAGGTTGTTGAAATTTTGAAGATAATTGATCATAGGATTCAACATGGTGATGCTAATGAAACTACTAAGCAGGAGGAATGGACAAAACTAGCAGAGTTTCATAACATTTTGGCCTATGAGGAAATATATTGGAGGTAAAAATCAAGGGCTCTTTGGTTGAAATATGGAGATTCAAATTCCAAGTTTGTTCACGTCACCACACTAAGAAACAAAAGAAATAATAAAATAATTTTTTTTTAAAAAGCAGATGTTTCTATTACTCGGGACCTAACAGAAATAAAAAAGGAGGCAGTAACTTATTTCAATTCTATCCTTGGTCAGGAATCGCAGTGCAATGAGGAGGCCAAAGATATTCTTTTACAATCCATTCCTAGCATAATAAATGAGGATATAAACATTAATCTTATAGCTTCCTTTTATGATGAGGAAATTAAAGAAGCCTTGTTTAGCATGGAGCCAAAAAAAGCCCCGGGACTCGATGGATTTCCCCATCGTTTCTATCAAGATTTTTGAGACATCGTAAGTGAGGATGTAATTTCTACTGTCAGATAATTCCAAGAAAGAAATCATATCCCAAAAGGTCTCAACTCTACTTTTATTTCTCTAATTCCTAAGAAGCAAACCCTTGAATCTATGGTTGACTTTAGGCCAATCAGTCTGTGCAATGTTTCTTACAAGATCCTAACTAAAGCCATTGCAAATATAACGAGAGATGTTCTGCCCCACATCATAGATCCATTTCAGGGAAGCTCTGCCTAGGGTAGGTCAATATTGTATGGAGTTATCATAGTTCATGAAGCTCTGCACTCTACTCATAAGACTAACAGGTATATTTTTGCCCTCAAGCTTGATATGAACAAAGCATTTAACGGGCTAAATTGGGACTTTCTGATTGTTGTCCTCCTTAAGTTTGGTTTTCACCACCAATGGGTTAATTTGATCAAAGAATATATTTCTAAAGCATGGTTTTCTATTCTATTTAATGTAACAACTGTTGGTTACTTTCAAAGTCACAAAGGAATTCTCCATGGGGATCCTATTAGCCCCATGTTATTCATCATTATGGTAGAAGCTTTAGGTAGAACCATAAAAAATTCTTGCAGTTCAAGGCTAATATCAAGAATCAAGGCAAAATCTCTCACTAGGGTTGTTTCTCACCAACAATTCATCGATGATACCCTTATATTAACTAAGGCATCGGTGGTTGAGGCCAAAATAATTAAATACATCCTGCAACTCTATGAGGACATTGTTGGTCAAAAAGTTAATTTTAGTAAAAGCAAGTTATATTTCTTGAACACCCCCATTCAAAGGCAAGGAAGGATTGTAGAAATTTTAGGGTGTGATATAGCAAACCTCCCCACTTTGTATCTTGGTCTCCCTCTTTTCATTGGTTCTTCGAGAGAGTCAATGTGGGACAGGGTTATTGAAAGAATTAAAAAAAAACTTGTTGGATGGAAAGGTCATCTTCTATCTCAAGAAAGAAAGCTGACCCTCACTAAGGCCTCTCTTCAGAGCATTTCGGTCTATTTCCTCTCCATTTTCAAAGCCCTTGTGAAGGTTTTCCAAAAATTTGATAAACTCCTAAAAGAATTTTTATGGACTGGATCAGAGGAGAAAAAAATGATACACTTTGTAGGATGGACCAAAGTGTGCAAACCCAAGGAAAATGGGGGCTTAGGTCTGAGGAGAATTGCTCATATGAAATTAGCTTTACTAGCTAAGCAGGCGTGGTGCCTCATTTCTGGTGAAGAAAATGAATGGACAACTATCATCAAATGAAAGTATCTTCAAAATATGTAATTTCTAAGTGACTCAGTTTCAATCAGAGGTTCTGCTTTTTTGGAAGCAATTCTCAATTGTAAGGAAATCATCAAAAAAGGTTTAAGATGGGTTTTAGGCAATGGTGAGAGGATAAATTACTGGAATGACAGGTGGGCTAGGATGAACCACTGACGCAATATCCTAACTTAGCTCGAATCAAAGATATCACGGAAGAACTCATTGGCAGAAAAGTTTTCGATTATATGGTTGAGGACATAGGCAGAATGAAGTGGAAACAAATAAGAATTCAGGGATTTCAACCAGAATCAAATGATCTTTGTAACAATTTATCCCCATGAGATCCAAGGAAGATAAATTTACCTAGGCTCCTATAGAAAATGAGCAGTTCACTATTAAATCAGCTTACAAGCTTCTGGTTGATGACAAGGATTTTGTCCTCCAAAAGGACTTAGTTTGGATAAAAAATTTAATTCCAAAAATTGTAGTATTTTCATGGTTGGTTATCCAAGGAAGAATTCTAACCATTGATAATATGATGCATAAAGGTATTTGTATCACTAATCGATGTTATCTGTGCAGGGCTAATTGGGAGACCATTTATAAAATTTTCCTTGAGTGCCCTTTTTCCTTGACTGTCCTAAGTGAGGTTTTTTAGGCCTTCAATATTTCTTGGGTTAAACCAACCATCGTACTTGATTTGTTCATCCAATGGCCTTGCCCCTTTTCAAGCCAAAGACTTAGATACATGTGGAAAATTTGTCTCAATCACTATATTTGGCAGGTGTGGTTAGAAAGGAACCATAAAGTCTTTAATGAGTCTATCCATGATCATCAAACTATCATTGCCAGGATCCTATCCTTTGCCAACAAGAATGTGAACCTTATCCCTTTTGATAGTCGTAAACCTCATCTGTAGGAGACTACGATTGCTCAATATTTAAGCTTAATATTTGTTATATGAGTTTGTGCCTAGGGTAGTCAACCCCAAAGCCAATGTTAAGTGGTCCCCACCTCCTACGGGTTGGTTTAAGCTTAATTTTGATATAGCGGCTAAGGACAATCCTAGCAGAGAAGGCATTGGTGGCATTGTGCAAGATCATAATGGGAATATGATGCTTGTGTTTTCTGAATATTTGGAAACAAGGATGAACAACGAAGTTGAAGCTAGAGCTATGTGGAGAGGCCTTAAAATGACTCAAGACTTAGAATGCAATTGATCGTAGAAGGAGACTCTATGCATGTTATAAATTTCCTCAATAATTGGAAAACACCTCCTTGGAGGATTAAAACAATTATTGAAGAGGCTAGGATCCTTTTCCAAGGAAGACAAGACAGAAAAGTCCAACATGTCTTTTGGGAAGCTAACAAAGTTGCTAATAAGCTGGCCAATTTGGGTGTCGATGGTGACGAACTTTTCAAATGGGAACACGATGTTTCGAGTGAATTAGAGGAGCTTATTCAACAAGAATTCCAAGAATGATAGTCAAATTTACCAATAGGGAAGGCACTATAAGTTCGAAGGCTATGAGTATTCCTGTCTTTTTTTGAAATGGACTCACAATAAAAAATTATCCGAGATGTCACTCTTGGTGGATGCTGCTTGGAAATACCATAAAGACTAATGGGGACAATCACATATCAGATAACATGGCTCCTAGTCGTCTTAGTAATTTGAGGTTGGTTGATAATCACAGGGTAGGAAAGAAACGACAATATAAGACTTCGAACCAGAGCCATGTGTACCACCAGATAGCCATCACCATAAATCTAGCCAGCAGGTTCACTTCTCCAAGGCTGATTAGCCAAGACGGGATGTGATCCCAAAGTATGTCATATATGGAAGAAAGCAATTACCAAAGAATTATTAAGAGTAACTGTCAATACAGAGCTTGTGGGAGTTTTTTTCAGTACTCTGCTATGTGTGTCTGCAGCTTTTTGTTTCTTCACTGTTTCAAGGAAGGGATTTGTGTCTGTTTCTTTTTTTGTAATTATGATGTAGGTGTGTTTTCTCGAGATATACCCAAAATTTTGTATGGGAAGTTTCTTTTTTATAACAGGCTATGTGCCTTATCGGATGTAATGGCTTTGGCAACATGTATATTTTACATATATAGGATCCTTAGTAAGGACATGTTCATCAAAAGCCCTAGGTTGATTTTTGTAAAAGGTTTTGGGTCAACTTGTAAAACCCGGTATTAATGCTATAGTATCTTATCTACCAAAAAAAAATTACTTGGCTCAAAAATGTAATCAGCTTTTCCTCTCTGTCTTCTTGCTTCTATGTGAGTACGATGGCGTAACTCTCTTGCCAACCAACTACATAGAGGATGAAGTCTTTTACGTAATCTGGGTTAATCAATACAAGCGCCTAAGTGATTCTTTCCTTGATTTTTTGAAAAGCCTATCTCCTCACTTCCATACATTTAAAGTCTGCATTCTTCTTCGGAAGCTCGATCATTGGTTTTACAACCTGAGAAAAATAAACAATGAACTTACAAATAAAGTTGATCTGACCAAAGAATGATTGCAGATCTTTCTTGTTCACTGGCAATGGTAATTTTAAGAGCACCTCGACTCTTGTAGGGTTAATCACCAGTCCTTCCTATGAAATCACATGTCCCAAGAGTTTATCTTCTTTAAAAGCGAATATGGACTTCTTTGGATGAATGGAAATTCCAAATTCCCAACATTTTTTGAATACTTGCCTCAAATGAGAGACGTGCTCTTCCCTGTGGTGTGAGAAAATAGTCATATCATCAAGATAAATCACAATAAATCTATTCAACAACTCATCAAAAGTAATATCCATAGCTCTATGAAATGTAGCGCAGGTATTAGATAGACCAAATGACATTCTTTGATAGGTGAAAGTGCCCCATTTTGTACTGAATGTTGTCTTGTGTTGGTCCTCATCCTTCACCCAAATATGGTTATAACCAGAGAAACCGTCTAGTAATGAAAACCTTTGTGCTCCAACGACAACATGGAGGATTTTATCAATTTACAATAGGGGGTAATGATTTGTTAATGATACCCAGTTTAGATTTCAAAAATCTATGCATAGTCGTATATCTCCGTTCTTCTACCAAACTGGCACCAGGTTCACCATCCATGTTGAATGCTTAATCAGATAAATTGTTTTTACCTCCAACACCTTTAACAATTTGGATTTTATGAGCACTTCTATTTTTGGGTTGATCGATCGTTGTTTCTGCCGAAAAGGCTTCACCCCGTCTTGCAGTTCAATGGTATGTTGGATTACATCTTTATCATATCCTTTTAAATCATGGTAGCTCTAGGCAACGATGTCGGGGAACTAATAACACATATTTCTAATATCTTCGAGTTATTTCATCATACAGTCTGTTCTAACTTTGATAATTTTCTCAGGCTCAAGTTGCATTTCCTTGTACTCCTTTGCATCCACCTTGATTTTGTGTTTCTTCGCTCGATCATTTTGATCAAAAAAACTTTCAAATGATATCAGTCCCCTGGGAATGTGATTGTTCTTCAATTGAATCATTCCCTCCATTTCTTCTTTGACAAATATTCTATATTCTACATTAGAAACCTCCTTAATCAAGAAGTTTTCTATTTTTTCATAACTATCGAACACTTGCCAATAGAGGTTCTTATTGGGAACTGAGGGTTTGTCAATAACCTTGACAGTATTGGGCTTCCTGACTATTTGCTCTATAGGTGAGAAATTGGTGCCAAGAGAAGCTAAGAAATGTGCATGTTTGTCCTACTCTCTTGAAATGGCGGGGATATTCAATGCAGTAAATGACTCAAACAAGTCCCATACTTTGTTACGGTAGGCCTTCAAGTAGTGCTGCTTTCACACATACTTGTTTGTAGTCTGGTTTACGATGATCTCAGAATCTCCGAAGACTTACAAATGTTTATTCCTAACTTTTTTATTTCTACAAACCAAGGCACAATGCTTCATATTCGACGATATTATTCGTGCAGCTCCAAGTTAACCGTTAAGAATAATTTTTCTGCAACCCTATAGGAGAAACTAGAACAATACTAGCCCCTACACCATTCTTACATCTTGCACCATCAAACAATTTTTAAAGCTAATATGTGATAGGGTCTAGGTAATTAGGAACCTCTTCTTCTGCCTAATCAAGCTTAGTTATGGTATAACAACCGATATTAGTTTTGACCATCACGTTGAAATCCATCAATGAAAATTCATCCTCTAGGTGGAGGTCACCAAGTGCTTCCTCCATCAAGTCAACTTCTTGCAATTTCTCTATCATCATATTGACTGCACTAGTGGGATTTTCTTCTTCTTTCAATTTCTCTATATGAAAAGTAGACGGCTTATCATTATAGATGCAGATTATTCTTCCCTTGAATGGGATCTCCAAATGTGAATAGTCCAAGGAAATGTACCCTTCTAGTTTCGTTGTGAATTCTCTTGAAAGACACATGTTGAAGTATGGTTCCAAGTCAACCACCACTACTTCTTGAATGATAGTGATATAAGGTATGCTATGTAGAACTATAGGAATATCCTTGATTACTCCAACCATTTTGACTTGGGTTCCATCCAACTGCAAAACACCTAGGTTGCTTCTTGTGTTTTCCATTCCAATTTTTTCACATACTGCATTCGACATGACAATAGTTGTTGCATCGAAGTCAATCATACAATTATGCATGATCCACCCTTCCATTCAGAGAGAAAAATAGAATGAAGGTAGCCTATTCTTTCTAGTGGTAGAAGGAGGCAGTGTATGTGCTAAAACCATATGAGAATGACTTTTCTTTTGACAATTTGCTGATTTGAGATATTCTTATAACATATCAACTTGCCCAGGTAACTGCAAAGCATCATACAAGCTCCACCTTCACAGGAATCTTCTTCATTTTTTCTATAATGTTATAATTGGAAGTACCAGGAACCTTTTCTTTTGTAGTGGGTTCATACATTTTTTTATATTTTTGAGTAACCTCCACCCTTTGTCTCTTCATCAATGATGGATACTTAAGTCATTCTTTGGCTTGCTCTTTCATCTCCATTTACACTTGAGTGACTGTAGGTTGCGAAGCTGATTCCTTTGTATTTTCTTGAGCTTTCTTGGGCAATAGATCATTTAATATGACAAAACCTTGTTGCTTAATTGTTTCTTCTGGTGCTTTCACATGTGGTTACACTTTTTCATTTTGTACCTTTTGCTCAGTAGGAACTTTCATACATTCCAATTTTGTTGGATCTATAGTCATCGGTTTCTTTCCAACCCTTGTGAGAACCGAAACTTGATCCAAATATGAGACCATCAAATTATGATCGGCCTTCATTATCATATTAAATTGTCCACTAGCATAAATTTTTTGATAATGTCTACATGTATTTCAAGTGGACCATGCACGTGTCTTCTCCATGAGGATCGTTATAGGTGGATCACCAATATGCTTTTTTCGATGTACTAGTTTCTTCATTTGCCAGCACAGTTGTGTTCCTCTTAGAGACTTTGCTAGAGGTTGCTTGTTCCCTAGTAATCGATGGTGTTTGAAATATCCTTGACCTAAAATTAGCTTCCACTTGTTTCTTCCTTACTGCGATGATTTCATTTGACATTGTTCTTATGGCCGAATTAACATATTACACTTTTTGTAACAACTTCATGTAAGGATCAAAATTCGAGGGCGTAGAAGGTGTCGATAAATGCAGAGGCATTGGGGGAGTAGGCTATGGAAGTGGAATCACTAGTTTTGGTAGTGTTGGGAGAGGGATTGGTGCTGGTAACTGAGGAGCATTTGGCACAAGTAATTATGGAATATTTGGAGCAGGGAGTTGTGGAACTGGGATTGGATAAATTTGAGGTAAACTCGAGCTCCATGATGGAAAAGGGTACATGGAAGGCATAGGCTGTGAAAACATACTTGAATACAAATATTGTGGAATATCAGTAAGGATGGGCATAGTTACCTTGGGGGGAAGCTTACCTATGGCAATCAATTCTACTTTGACCTTCTATGCCTGCATGTACAACTCTAGAAATGTATTTACATTGGCATGTCGGACAACCATACCAATGTCAGAGTTGAAGGCTTTGAGATAATAAAACATAGCTTACTCATGGGTGGGTCGAAGACCATCAAGAATCCTTTGTCAACTTTGGGTGAATCTAAAATTGAATTCAACTATCTCCTCCCGTGGATGTCTTTGGATCATTGTAAATTGATGTAGCAAGGAGAATGGATCAACTTACTCATGAAAGTTCTTGATTAGAAATTTTTCCAACTAATCCTATGTGGCGATAGTGGTAGGCGACAACGACCAGTACCAGTATAACATATTTCCTCAAAGTGATAACACCAGTAACCTTACAATAATGTCTTCATCTGTAATACCATGGATCGTTGCCAAGAAAGCCACATCTTGAATATGCTCATAAGCAGTTTTGCTAGTTCCATCGTAGGTAGGCAAAGCCTTTAAATCTACTTGGGGAACTAGATTTTATGCTTGTAGATATAAATATCCTGAGTTATTCCATGCTACAAACTACCTTGGTGGATGTGGTTGTTGTGGCGGCGGGTTCTGAGCCATACTAACTAGTGTATGAGGTTGATGATGTGGAACACTAGTAGTAGTACTAGCTGGACTTGAACGAATGGAGAACACACTAGCTATTTGTGAGGATGTTGTGGATGATGGGTAAGGTGAAGGAACTAACCTGGGGTTTTCTCCTAATATTTTAGTTTCAAGTTCATAGAACTCAATGGGATCTTCAATATTTTTGGCCTTCGATCTTGTGATCATGAAGCACAACTTTTGTTGCCTTCACGTTCGAAGGCTTCTGGGTATAATCGAGTCGCCAAATATTATAACTATACAACATGAATTTGAACATCAAACCTCAATCCTTTTGAAAGTTGAACTTTCGAAGTCCCACTGGGCGTGCCAAAAGTTGTTGGTCAAATATCTACCTAATTATACAAACATGCGTTTGTGCACCCTAGACATGGCCAACATTGAAAGGCCAAAGGAAGGAATGTCCACCGTGCCAATCTCTAGAGAGGGTTGGCTCCCTTACTAAATCCTACACTGGTTGAATTTTTAAAGTATCAGGAAAGAAATTGGAAATAACAAAAAGGAATGGGAAATATGGCCACAGGCCGAAGGTGTAGGATTGGGGACAAACTACCAGCAGGAATTTCAACCAAGTGTTATAGCAGCATAAAATAGGAAGGGGGTAAAGATAATCCACTTACATCTTCGAAGACAACTTCCAGAATCACATTCCAGTACTCACACTTACACCAGTAAAATTTTAACTTAATAGTAGAAAGCAACCATGAATATGAAATAGAAATTCTAGAAAAGAAATAAATCACACAAAGAAACTGTTTGCAAAATTAGAAGCCACAACTTCTATTTACGTAAAATACTTGAGTAGTTTTTTTGTTGAATTTTTGTCCTCCTTTTTACAATGGAAATTGATTAGTATTTATAGAGGATTTCGCCTCTTTCATTAAATGCACATGAAGACAAAATGTTTATAGATCAGGAACATAGGTGAGGAAATTCCTTCTTGAAAACCTTGAAAATTTATCTTTTTGAAATAGCGATCCAACTTTTAAGGAGGAACCTCCAGGAAATTGGCACATTTAGGTTTCGGTGCACAGAAAACTACAAACCTGGTCGTTGACTTGAAACCTTTATTATTCCTCAAAAATTTGCCTTTGTTTAGAAAGGAATGGATGTACTTTCTTCAATCCCCAGCACTTGATCTTTACTCCCTAGTAGGAGGAGCGACTCTCGCATTTATTTTCTTATCACAACAAAAATCCATAGGTGAAAATGAATTATTACAATGCTTTAGGTTATCTTTTGTGTTGTTTGGCCCTTGTGGATAGCGATTAAAAATATTACTTTCTTTAAGAGCGAAAGCGGTTCTCATAAAACACCCTCCTTATCATAAAATATACGTTTGTCCCTAGAATGGGTGAAGGTCTCCATCGTCCTTCATCTTGGGTGAACATCATTTTATCTTTTAAATCACCTAAATTTTCCACATTCACCCGAAAACAATCGAATATATTTGACACGACATCGAGCTATTCTCCTGTAGCTTTGCCCCAAGGAAAGGCGAACGAGGATTTTACCTCTCACCCAAGGCGAAAGTGCTATCATTTTAATCAATGCACGCTGAAGTGGAGGGGCCCACATATATTATGCATTGACCCAAAGGAAGGGCGAAAGTATTGTTGACTTTTCCATGTCATCTTGGCGTGTTATTATACTTTTTTCTTCTCTTGAACATGCTATTTTATTGTGCTTTCACCCCAAGGAGGGGTGAATAGAACTTTCACCCATTTATCAGGATGAATACGCCTTTGAATGGTCAACGTATTGATTGGATGCATCACTTTGATATTTGGAAGACGTTCATCCCAAAGTGAGGTGAATGATGCTTTCACCCCTGCTTTGGGGTGAATGCACCCTTTTAATATCGTCGTCACATTTAATTTCTGGGCCCACTCTAAAATTAACATTTCAAATGTGTTTTCGTCCCCAATATGGGTGAAAGGGACTTTCACCCCTCATTTTGGGTGAAAGTCCTTGCCAAATTTAACATATCCCTTTCCTTTTTATGTTCGCCTCAAAGTGAGACGAATGAAACTTTCACCCTACTTCTGAGGCAAATGCGCTTTTACCTTTATACTCAGCAATGAAATTTTTTTAAAGGATGCCCTTGCCCCCTGGAAAGTAACATGAATTTCAAGCTTTGTTGTTGTGAAAGGGCCATGATGTTTTCCCTTTCCCATTGAATTTTTGAGTGTTGTTTTCCTTTGACATCCTCTGATAATATCTAAAAATATTTTGTCTTGTGACATCCATTATTTCCAAGCAAGAAATGCATGAAAAATAAAGAAGTTAATATGTACAAAAATTGTAACATATTATATAGGCCGAAAATACTACATCATAGTATTAACATATTTTGTCGATTTTACAATCAATAAAATTTCATCAACAAAATTGATCAAAAATCCCAATGTGGCATATGTCAAAATTGTCAATAGAAACTTGATCAACCATTTTCATTCCAAAATTGTTTGATTGTTTTATCAAAATATATTTGTTGAGAAGACCATTGACTTCCACATATTTAGTGAAATGGTTAACTAGAGTGCCCATGTATTTGAGAATATAAACCACTTAAATTTTAGTATTCAGTACAAGGATATCATAACATGGGGTTAACTACACACATAGCCTCAAGCAATTCATCTCTTTGACAACGGTCTCTTATTTATCTTGTCAAGGTTTCTGCTATTTTCTTAGTTTAATATTTGTATTGTGTACAACTACATCAAATCTATTGTATGTTATAGGCATTTGTTCAGATTCATTTATAGCTATATTTGATCACTTATAAAAACAATATAAAGGTATCTCATTTTCGTAGACATTAATACAAAGATGATCATTGATGTTGAACTTCAAAAAGCTATGAGGATCATTGATGTTTATTAATGTTATCCAAATCTTAAACATGGGATACATAAAACTTTCTCCAGACATGTACAACATATTAATATCTATAAATATTTGTTTCTTATCTTGATGAAATCCACAATATAAAATGATCTTTGTTGTGCAAGTTTAATCAAAGTATTCATTTCTTCCAACATTGGAAGAATACCACATAATGTAAGAAGTGTTTCCAAGTCACTCATTCGGTATAACAAATATTTAGTCTTATCAATTACCCTACATTTTGCTTACATAAATCCTACCTAAAATTGATATTCTTTGAAAACTTGATATATCGGTTGATACAACAAAATCCCCTTGGTATCTATATCTTTTAACAATTTTTTAACTTCAGTAACTCCTAGTAAAAACTGTTGAAACTCTAAAATATTTTTGGACTACATGAAAAATAAGCATGAATTTCAAGGATAAGTTCTTTCACTCTCACTACATTTTCAAATGTGCTCGCAATCTTGTATGCAAGATTCATTCTATGAGCCATGCAATAAATAGAGATGAAATGGGGCAATTGATGTTTGTAGTCAAACACAAAGACCATTCATGTGTCCTTTCATTGTAGCAGCATTGTCAGCATCAATGCATATTAACTTAGTGGCTATTTCTATATCATTTATTCCTGATATATCCTTTAAACTAGTTACAACAACATTGTAAAGGTTTTTTGTATTACAATTTTCCACCATATTATGTAGTGCAAGTAAATGAAGTTGCCTTAAATGATTTTCCAATGTGTAAACATGCATGCAAATCCAAGATGTGTTGTCAACAATAGTTACCTTATCAATTGAAAGTGAAATTAATTTGGCATGTTTTACTTTCTCTCTAAGGTCCTCCTCAACCAATGAGATATATTTTGCTATTTTACAACCACTTTGATCTTACCAATAGGCACTAGTAAGGTTCTACACATCAGCTAGTTGAAATAGATTTTTATAATCAATGAAATTAGATATAGGTCTACCCTTTTTAAGAATAGTATATACAACAACAAACTACAAACTTTTTGAAGCTAAAGTGATCTTATGAATTTTTTGAAATTGGGCTTGAATCATTCCACCCTTCTCAACCAAATTTTGTTGTTGTTTCATTTCTTTTTCATATTCTTGTGCATAACTGACATGTATGCACTCTGATGCATCCTTCCACCTAATTGTTTTCTTAGTTGTTCTATCACTTTCTTTTATTGTTAGATAAACTTTTCCATAATGTTTTTATTGTATCTAGCTTAAGTTGTATTCTATGATTGTTTTCGAGTTTTCAACTACAAATTATGCATCTATATTCTGTTGGTGTTTCATTACTATTATCTGGTTACATTAGATCAATAAATATATATGTTGATGACCATTCAAGCTAAAATATTCTTCCAAAAGTCCACTTGGTTAGCTTTCTACGTTTAGGTTTCTTAGAAGAAGATTCCTTGGAAGTGGGGATTGTATGAGAACTATCTTTTTATTTTTTGTTTGGTGTACTAGTTTCAAGAATCTCTTCATGTTTTTGTTGCATTTCATTAAGAAATTTTTTATGTAAGGGCATTTCATTATCGAGGATATCTTGAAGCGGAGACATATCAGGGTCAATAGTGTTTATTATGTACAAAGATGTTCCATGTCATTTTTGATTTAAAAATGCACATATTATTAAAAATTAACATATAAAATTTTCAAACAAATAAAAACTGGCCAAAGCCATCAACAAAAAATCGTCATTTTTTAATGAAGAAAGATATTATATAAAAAAATCAACATTAAATAGAAATTAACTATTTATGACTAACTAGATTTCGATATATGATGAAAGTATTTTAGGAAACTCTTTTTATCGTAATATTGGCCTCTCTTCTTTCCATTGCCAACAGGTGACATTTTACCTGTATAAAGGGAAGATGAACATGAACATAATGTTAAAAAATGAAAATTACTAGTCTGATAATAATTCTAGATGACTAACAAAAATATTGGACATCTATAGCAAATATGGATGGACGACAAAAACACTGGACATCTAACATGCATTGGTTCCCCATGTGACGTAAGTATACTATTAGTGTGATTGCATCTTCTCCAATGTAGTCAGGCAATGACTTCAAAACTAGGCTTGGTATTGGAACCCAAACAATAGTGATGTAGAATGGATCAAGGGGCTTTGTCCTTCCACATAAAAAACCTCCTTATTGAGTGTCTATGATTTAATTTTATGTTTCTTTACTCCTTTTCTTGAAATGAAACTACTCTTATGCTTGTAGGTTTATGGGTCCTTTTTTATGAGTGGATTTTCTAGGTGAATTATGGTGTTGCTTCAATCAAGTAGATATATTGGGACCTTCAAAGGAATCTCAATATATAAAACACTTACAGGGCTAATTTTTGGATTGTGCATTTGGGTCCCACTAGGTGTGCCAAAAAAATTATGGTTTCATGCTCTAAGCATAGTGACCATACGATGTGGTTGTTGGATGCATTTAGTACTCGTACCTCATGAGGAGTGTATAGTTTTAGAGTCCAAGGATCATGGGATACGAAATCTAAGG
The DNA here is from genome assembly GCA_028583015.1 of Wollemia nobilis. Taxonomy (NCBI): domain Eukaryota; kingdom Viridiplantae; phylum Streptophyta; class Pinopsida; order Araucariales; family Araucariaceae; genus Wollemia; species Wollemia nobilis. The sequence goes on from JAQPPZ010002094.1 coordinate 123,060, forward strand.
ATATTCAATATTTTTATCAAGACTAGATCCTTGATCAAATGTGATATTTTAAACTCACTTTCTAAACTAGCCTAGTCTACCAATGTTTGTATGAGAAAAACATATAGAGAAAAAGCAATGATAGAAAATAAAGAAAGCATGAAAATAAAAAATATATTCTAAGGGAGACAATGCACAAAGATCCTAAAATTCTTCTATATGAACATGAGCACGATGTTTAAAAAAATGAAAATTACTGGTAAAAGAGAATTACTAGTTAGGAAAACTGAATGTATGATAGTAAATCTGAATGATTGACAGTAAATTTTGATTAAAGACAACAACCTCTGATGTAATACAACAAAATTGGTCAAAATACAACCAACACGGGTGGAAGACAACAAATTGTGGTCGCCTTTTATCTATCGCTTGTTGTTTATCGCCTGTTGTTTGTCACCTACTAGCTATTGCCTATTTTCTATCGCCTATTATGATTTTCTTGTGCCAATCGCCTTCTATCTATCACCTACTTTATCTCCTGCTATTTATCACCTACTATTTTTAGCTTATTATGTAACCTGTTGTTTATCATCTAATGTTTTTTTTCTCGTCTATTTCCTACTATTTATCGCCTGCTATTTGTAGCTTCTTTTGTTGCCTGCTATCTATCACCTGTTGTCTATCACCTACTATTTGTTGCTTGCTATTTATAGCTTACTCTATTTCCTACTATCTATCACCTATTTTTTATTGCTTGATGTCTATCACTTGCTATCTATATCTTGCTCTATTTCCTACTATTTATTACTATTTTTTTGTCACCTGTTGTCTGTTACGTATTGCCTATCACCTAATGTTTGTTACCCATTGTTTATTACATTTATTACCTAATGTCTGTTGGTTGCTATCTACCACCAAATTTAAATATTTATTACCTGCTATCTATTGCCTACTATGCCTATCATCCATATTTTATTTCGTAGTTGTTTGTCACCCTTGTTGATTTTTTTATCTGTGCTATGAATAGTTTAGTGATCACTGCAGGTTTTTCAAGGAGAATAAATATTACAAATGTATGAGTATCACTGTCATGTTAGTTATATATAATGGTGGTATAAGAGGTGAATTTGGAAGGATAAATAAAATTATTTATAATTTTAAGGTGGTCCATGATTTAGGTGAGAATGGTTTGTGAAATAATTATCAAAGAGGGGCAAGCCGACCCTAAAAAACTTTTGGTCCCAAAAATTTTGGACGAATGGGCCGATGTCTGGGATTCCCATTTTTGCCAATTTTCAATTTTAGAAATCCTAATATTCATGAATTTACGATGATTCACCGCTATGCATAACCTTACCTCCAACAACCACAACAATAATTTCCTCATATTCAGATTTGATGATAGATTTTTGAAGGGAAATAGTATGTTAGGATCCCATCCCAATATTATTATGTAATGACCCCTTTTCCACTATGATAACCCCATTCTAATAATATTTTGTAATGCTATGTGGCACTTGAGGTGCCTAGACAAGGGTAATTTTATGTAACTATTATAAATAATATAATTGTTTGTTTGGTAATATATTCTATCTCGGGTGGTAACTTGCATGTTAGTCAATCCTTTAGTATTAGGTTGAGGTTATGTGTTAGGAACCTACTATTAAAAATAAGCTCACTCACACAAAATACTAAAATTAAACAAAAATTCATGCAATAACACAATATCACAATGCAAAAAAGTAAATGCAAAATTAAACACTCACAATAAACACAAAATTATAGGCCTCTTTGAGGGGCAACCTCATTCAATATTTTATTAATTGGAAAAAATATACATTCGTACATGGCTCCATGTCTTTTAAATAAAAAATTAACCCTAACCTAAAGCTCAAGAGTTGACTTACATGCAAAATGCCACTCGAGATAGAATCTTCTACAAAACATCGGTTATAATCTTGATAACAGTTACATGAAATGGTCCCACTTGTTTAGGCACCTTACTTGCCACATACATTACAAATTATTACAAAATAATATTATAGATGGAATCCCCATGTTGGAAGTGGGTCATTACATAATCAAATGAAAATTACAAAATAATGTTAGGATGGGGTCCTAACATATCCTTCCCTTTTGAAAATCTTTATTTTCAAAGTAGGATATGAAGAAACTAGTGTTGGAGCTACTGGATATACTGGTTGTAGACCATGCCATTAAATAAGGACCTCAGTAATGGCTCGATTGCACAAAGTGAGAGTTTGATGATCCAACATTTATTCTAGCTCGAGCAAGATAGAACCTTCTTCATCCAATTCTATGAGGGAATATAGAACCTATACCTAATTTTCCACAACTTTCTTAAGAGAGGAGACATGAAAAATAGGGTGGAGCTTGGATGTAGATGGGAGGGCCAATTTGTAAGTCATGGCACCAATTCATTGTAAAACCTGGTAGGGCCCATAGTATTTGGCAATGAGTTTCTATCACCTACAAAGTTAAAGGGATTACTATTTGTATGACTGTAAGTGAAGGAATACCATATCATTAGCATTAAAGCTATGCCCAGAACGATGTTGATCATCTTGTTGGCACATCTAGTTCTTGGTCACTTTTAAATTCATCTTCAATTGATGGAGGACATCGACATGTTGGTTGAGTGTAGTGTTGATTGCATGGACATTGGAGCTGATTAAAATGTAGGAGGAGAGCATGAATTGAGGTCATTCATAAACTACTTCAAAAAGGGTGAACTTGGTCATCGTGTGATAAGAAGTATTGTACCATCATTCGATCAAGGGAAACCACTTTGCCTATTATGTAGGATGATCATAGGTAAAGAAATGAAGGTAGATCTCAAAATATTTATTGACAATATTGGTCTGGCCATCCATTTATGGATGATAAGTTGAACTCATTTTGAGCTAAGTTCCCTGCAACTTAAAAAATTCTTGTAAAAAATTACTAGTGAAGGTTGGGTCACAGTCGGACACAATGGATGCCAACATGCCATGGAGGCGAAAGATAGAATCGAGAAAAAATTGAGCAACTGTGGAGGTCATGTAAGAATGGGAGAGGGAAAAAAAATGAGCATACTTCAAAATATTATCCATTACCACAAAAATAATTGATTTTCCCCAGACTTAGGTAACCCTTCAATAAATTCCATGGAAATATTTGTCTAAACATGTTTGGAAATGGGCAAGGGTTGGAGAGTGCCTGGAGAATGCACTGTTTTGCCTTTAATATTTTGACAGGTGTCACATGTTGCCACAAAGTTATGAATGTTCTTCTTCATACCTTTCTATAAAAAAGTATGCTTAATCCTTTCATATGTTTTGAGAAACCCAAAATGTTATGTAGAGGATGAAGCATGCATTTCTTTTGTGAGAAGTTTTCAGAGTGAAGATGTGTGAGGAACAACAAGGCATTGGTGGTAGTGTAAATCTTGTCCATCCCAAGTGTATCCGAAACATGAGGTATGCTTAGTTTGAAGGGAGGAAACTGAATTTTACAAGCCAAAATCCTTAAGTACCAACTTACACAGAGAATTTATCCATTTTAGAATGGAGAAATAAATGGCACAAAACATACTATGAGCCTAAAATTGGTGAGAGGACATCCACCATAAAGTTCTCCTTGCCCTTTTTATAAGTAATATCATAATCATAGCCCATGAGCTTAGAGACCCATTTTTGTTATTTAGGGGTGGCAACCTGTTGCTGTAAGAAATATTTGAGACTTTGATAATCTATTTTAATGGAGAAATTATGCCCAATGAGATAAGGTCACCAATGGTTGATCACATGCAAAATTGCAAGTATTTCATTAACATAAGTGGATTTACCCAAATTGTGACTAGAGAATGCTTTACTAGTGAAAGCCAAGGGCCACCCTTCCTACATCAACATTACACCAATACCACAACCTAAAGCATTACTTTAAATGAAAAAGACTTGGAAAAATCAGACATGGTTAAGACTAGTTTGGTTGTTATAGCATGCTTCAACTCAAGGTAATCTTGTTCAGTTGGTTCAATCCAAGTAAAAGAATATTTTTTAAACATGGATGTTAAGGGAGTGATAACTTTACCATAATTATAAACAAATTTGCGGAAATAGCCTGTAAGCCCCAAAAATCCATGAAAACATTTTAGTGTGTGAGTTTTTAGCCACTCTTGAACCACCTGGATCTTCCTAGGGTAAATTTTAACTCCATATTTGGTGAAAATGTGTCCCAAATACTCCACTTTTGTTAAACCAAATGAACACTTGGACTTCTTAGCATTAAGTTTGTGTTATGCCAAAAGTTATAAAGTCTAATCCACATGGATGAGGTGCTCTTCCCACGAGCGACTATAAACCAAAATATCATCAAAGAAAACTAGGATGAATTTACGAAGGAATGGATGAAAAATGTTTTTCATGAGGATTTGAAATGTGGAAGGATCATTGGTCAATCCAAATGACATCACCAATAACTCATCGTGACCCTCATGAGTACAGAATGCAACTTTGGGAATATCTTCATCCTTGAGCCTGATCTGATGGTACCCATAGTGAAGATCTAATTTGAAAAAAAAACATAATCCTATGCAGTTCGTCTAGTAATTCATCCACCATAGGAATATGAAACTTATCCTTAATGACGATCTTATTGAGATCATAAAAATCGATACATAATCACTAGGACCCATATTTCTTTTGCACCAATAATACTGGAGAAGAGTAAGGATTGTTACTTGATTGAATGACTCTCGATTTTAAAAATTCCAATACTAACTTCTCTATCTCTAACTTAAGGGTGTGAGGATATCGATATGACCTGATGTTAGGTAAGACATAGCCAGGTACCAAAGGAATATCATAGTCGTGGGAGCAACAGGGTGGCAGGTTTGATGGTTCAACAAAAATTACATTGTGCTTTATCAAAACAAGTTGTAAATATTTGGGAACTTGGTCCACCTCTGAAGTAGGTGGTTGGATCACAAATATCTAATCTATGACTCCCTAAGAAGATTTTTTCAACTTATTCATATGGTTTGAGTTGATAATTTGAGGAGGATCTACTTTTGAACCCAAAAGAGTATAATATTGTCCAATCTATGAAAATTACATCCAAAGCTCGACAAAGTTCCATGAGATATTTTCCAATGTACCTAACCATTGAGCTCCCAACATAATATCACATACCCTTAATTAGAGAAAAAATATCTTGTTTGAGCTCATAATCCCCTAGTTCCACTCCAACATTATGATATTTACTTTTATAAGGCAAAGTCCTTCCATTGGCCACCATAACCTCAAAGTAATTACATGTGTGTATTTAAAAATTAGTCTACTTGTCAATGCAGGGATCAAAAAAGTTGTGTGTACTACCAAAATCGATAAGGATTGTAAGATATTGGACTTTGAAAAAACTCACAAAATTCATGGTTTGTGGAGTAGCAATCCCAACAAGAGCATGGACATAAATTTTTGCATGTGGTTCTTCATGTATTTCTTCCTCATTTTGGGGTGGTTCCTCTATTGGTTTCATGTCATCATCACTTTGGTCACTAGTGGTTGGCTCATCGACATCTATGAGGAACAACTTTTTTTGGGTGCACCTATGTCCTCGAACATATTTTTCATCATAATTGTAGCACAATCCTTAAGCGTGTTGTGCATCCATTTATTTTGGAGTCAAGCATTTTGGGGGAGCAATTTTATTCTCATTATGAGTGGGAAACTTGGGAGGAGGAGAGGGTCTAGTTTATGGAAATTGAGATGTCCTCCTTTGAGCTAAAAATTTGAATTATGCCTATTGTGCCAAGATTATATCCTACATAATTATTTGTGGTTTGAACATATTAACCTTGGTCTAGAAATTATCCTTTAAGTCATTGATGAAATAACTCATTAAAAACCTTTCATTCAACCCCCTAGTTTTGTTAGCCAATTTTTCAAATTGGGTCTAGTAATCCCAAATAGTAGAGGTTTGTTTCAATTTTTTTAGTGCTTCTATAAAGTTATCATACTCACTAGGGCCAAGAGTGAGTAATTGGGACTCAAATTCTTCCTAAGAAGCATTAGGAGTGGTGTTTTGCAACCATCAATACCATTGTAAAGCTTCAAATTTCAAGTGGAAGGAAGCCATATAGACTCAATAATATCTAGGGATATTGTGGAGTTTAAAAAAATGATCAACATGACATAACCACCCATTTGCATCCTTCCCACTGAACTTAGGAAATTATAATTTAGGCATCTTAAAGGTAGCATCATAGTTAAAGAGAGTGTGAGAGTCTTTCGCTTCCTTTCCTTTCCCCCAACTAGATTGTTTAGTATGGTACTCAAACCCTTTTGGGCCACCTTGTAATTTGGACTCAACTTCGGCAAGCTATTATTCCAAGTCGTCTTTGGAGTGAAGGTATTCACCTCTAAGGCATTGAATTTCTTCCCTTATGATGTTATTATCATGCAAAAGGCTATCAAGGGTGCTTTTTATGGATTCTAACATTGTAGTGGCTTGGTCTATCTCTTTTTGATGTCCACGAGTACCACCAGCCATTTTGGGATGTCTTGAACCTCTTTCACTAAATTACTAAAAATAGAAGTATGACTCTAGGAGTTACTATTATTAGTAAGGAGGTCAAAAAATTTCTTAGGTGTTATATATCAAAATGTTAGTTTGAAAATATGATCACAATGAGCTATATATCTCAACACTAATTTTGGACACCCAAACTCTTTTTAATCTGTTATTTTGATGAGCCTACTGGTGTGGTCAATTTTTCTTTAGAGGTTGGGTTCAAAAGTTGAGTACTATGTCAGCCAACTCTACCTTGTCTATTTTTACTATTGAATACTTCGAAAACTGTATTGTCACTTGTATTGTGGCACTAACACTGTTCTAAAATTTCCTATTCTACTCAATTACTAACACTGTCTATTTTATTTTTGTTACTAACAACCTTGCAATTATTGATATTGTTTGTTCTATTTCTAGCATTGTCAACCCTGTAATCACTGACTATTACAAATGATTGTTATTACCACTAACAACCTTGTTTGTTCAATTTTTGACTTTAGGATTCCCTATGCTATTGACAACCCTATAATTTATATATTTTTATAGAATGAATACTTGACTGTTATGGGCACTTGTAGACTCTACCTTGAGTGTTTTTGCATGCAAGTTTTTTATGATATGTAAATCCCCTCTGTAGACTATTGTCCTCTACTCTATCACCTCCAAATCTTGCTCTCAGCTCTGTCTCAAATATGTACTAAACATTGTCCTTCAGTCTAGCACAAATCTACTCAATATCTATCTAAAATTTGTACTAAACATAGTCCTTCAGTCTAGCACAAATCTGCTTGATCTTTGTCTCTGTTCTGGCATAAATTTTCCCTCAAATTTACACCAAACTCTATCCTCAAATATGTCCTCAAGACTTAACACAAAGCTTGATCCAATAACAAATCAACTCTTCTAGATTTGCCCCAAACCTTAACTCAAGGTTTGAACAAATCAATCAATCAAATCTACTCTCAAGTCTTCTCAAAGACTTACCTCAAATCTATCCATAAGTTCTCTCAAGAACTTGCTCAATCTGCACAACAAGTCTTCACTAAGACTTACCTCAAATATGCTCAAAAAGTCCTCACTAGAACTTATCCAATCTACTTAACAAGTCTTCACCAAGACTTGCCTTAAATCTGATTGTAAGCTTCCACAAAAGCTCACACACATCTATCATTAAGTTTTCACAAAAGCTTCCTCCACTCTATCCTTGAGTCCCCTCTAGGACTTACTCAAATCAGCTCACAAGATTTCACAAAATCTTTCTAAACTCTGTCCTTAAGTCCACTCTAGGACTTACTCAAATCTATCCACTAGCTTTCACAAAAGCTTATTCAAATCAATTGCAAAACTTGCATAGAAAACTCAACTCAATCTCTTTCAGAAAACTTCTTCAATCACACATACAAATTTCACTCAAAATTTATTTAACCACATAAACGTATAGAGAATGGTAAGAGACTCAATATGTTTCACACTCAATCACTTTCAATCTCTTTCTCAAATTAGTTTAGAATAAAGAACAATTTGTTTCACATAACTTGAACTATCACTCCAATGCTTTTAATCAACTATGCTTAATCAACTCCACTCAAACAATCACTTAATGAAACACAACTTGCTTACAAACCCTAGAAAAGTGTTTCACAATGCTTTCAACAACTCAAACCTTTACTCAAGATGATTCCAAATTCACATAACAATGATACTCATGTCCTTTCACAAACCCTAGTTCAAGATAGTTCACACTCTCACATAATAATGATACTCATGATCTTGCACAAACCCTAGTCCAAGAGAGTTCTCAATTTCATACTCAATTATCTTCGCAAACACTCACCAATCATGCATGTAAAAACTCACTCAAATATTTCCAACAATGCTTATGAAACAAAAACATTTTCACTCTTAACTTTGCATCACACAACATTCTACCAATTAAAATTTCATTCACAAGGATGATATACCCATACCTTTTTTTTGATGGAGTTTTGACCTCAAAACCTGTCTCAACCACAATTAACCTCTTTGTCAATCTCAAGGGTTAGATAGCAAAAACCTTCTCAAAAATTTCATTCAAATATTCCTTCAAAATATTTTACCATACAAAAATATTAATTCTTAATTACACCTTATCATCTCCACACTTCAAAGAACATTCCACGTATAACAATTAAATTCCTTGTGACTCGAAACTTCTCAAATGATAATATTTATCACATATCAAAACACGGTCCCTTTAAAAACATTTACCAAGACAAAGTTTCACAATAATAAATAAATTTCTCATACCCTATTGCTCCTACCTTAAGAATATTTCTTAAACTTTTACTACCCACTTATACCTCCAATATCTTAAATAATCAACCACCTCCCTTTCTATACATCACACAAAAACCAAAAAAAAAAAAAAAATTGATGAACATTTGTTTTAGAGCCTACCTCGTATCCCGACAAAAACCTTTTGCGCTGACAGCACCCTATGGATATCCAAGGGATTCAAACTTGCGGTTACTGCCAACGTAGCGCCTAAAGTGACGATTCAGGTACCACTAGGGCTACGCGCCCTTAAAGAAATCAATTACGTGCGCAGACAAATATTTTTGCCACATAAAATCCTTTAGCGAAAATAAAAAAAACTTCCATCAATCGATCGCTTTGGGTTTTGAAACCTCAACTTCATCTCCGCTCAGCATAACCCAATTACCAATCGCGCTATTCTGTTGGATGAAATTTAATAGTGATTCTTTCATATTTCTCCTCCTCAAGAAAAACGATAAACAGTATTAACTGCTGCGCTGATTGGACACTTGCCGCCGCTTCGTTCTCACTCTGCTAAGTCTCGGTTTTTGTGCGACTCTAAACTTCCGCATCGCCGTTCATTTATTTTTCTTCGTTTTCTTATCGACCGAGCGCATCATCGATCACACTTTACCCTTTTTAACAATTATTAAATACTCGCTCTTCAACTTTTTTTCGCATTATATCTTTCGTTATGAACGAAAGTGAAGTGCACGGGTGTATCTTTTTAAGAACCTTATAAAACCTTTTATATATAAGGTTGGCCCTATTAACAAGGGCGTCGGGGCATGGGCTTCTTTTGTGACACGGGGTTTAACCTTGTCTCGACGTCGACAAAAGTCTCATGGTAAACGTCGATGCTTAGAAACTTTGGATAAGTTTTTTAAAGAACTTCGGTGGGAAATCAATATTTTAAAAGGCCCACAAAACTTTTAAGTTAATTTAAAATATTTAAATATTAAATATTAAATTATTTAAATCATTAATTTAAATATTAAATAATTTAAATCATTTTAAATTAAATAACTTCTTGGATCATGGTCTTAAATTTAGACATCCAAACCCTTTATCCATTAACTTAGAACCCATGATCCTTTCCTTGCTTTCATAGAACATTAATGACCATGCACCTTTGACCTCAATATATTTTTGCTTTGCACCTTTGACATCAATGACAACTCAATTAACTCAAAATTTTCAACAGATACGTGGGAGAGGAACAAAAGAATTTTCAAGGATATTGCCAAAGCATGAATCCTTTATCTTTAGAAGGATTAAAGCTACTATTGCAAATAACTTGACTGTCTTTGCCATTGGAAATGGTAGAGAAAAAACTATGGAGAAAGGGGCTATTGTTAGTTGGAATTTGAATCTAGGGAATTATGCTTATGTAACCACTATTTAAAAAAAATGGCTACTATATGACATAAACTAGCTAAAGGGTGGATCATTCTGAACTTTGATGTGGTTGCCAAAGGTAATCTCGAGAGGGTTGGTGGAGGGGGTGTTGTCAAAAATGATAATGGTGAGGTCATTTGGGTTATATCGAAGATTATAGTATTCAAACCAACCACCTAGTTGAATCTGAGGCACTTTTCTCGTGTGTTCATCAAGTTTTTGAGAGGGGATTCAGAAGACTTCTCCTTCAAGGTGACTCCTTGAACATCATTTGGGATCTAGAGGTTGGAAAGACTAATAATTGTTTTATTCTGAATATTATTAAGGACATCTCGAAGATTCTGAAAGGTATGTTAGAAGTTAAAATTGAGCATATTTATAGGGAAGGTAACTAGGCTGCTGATGTCATGGCCAATTTGGGGATGGATAGTGGCCAATTCAAAATTTGGGAAGATAATTTCCCTTTGCGAATAATGACAATTGCTGCTTTGGAAGCATTGGGCCTACCTATCCAATAGGTCTTTTTATTGTCTTTCTGCTTGGATGAGATCTCCTTTGTGTTATAGTGATCCTCTCTCTGGGGGCCTTTTTTGGGGGGTTGGCCCTTTTGCTCCCTGGTGATTTCTATTTTTAAGGAATATGCTTGGTGTTTTGCCTTCACCCTTGCTCTTTGAATTTGAGGTTTTGTTATTTGCATCTTGATGTATTTGCTGACCTTCCAGTATTATGCAAAAATAGAGCACGGTTGTTGGTGTCTCTAAAAGAAAATTGAATAAAAATTCTCCTTTATACCCTGTCGAGTGGTGGGCTGGTCTTTGCTTTTGGATGGCTATTTTGGTTTAATTTCTGTTTCTTTTAGCCTTGGAGGCTGGCCTGTACTTAATTGTTCATATATTTCTTTGCCTCCTCTAATATAAATTTTTTTGAAACCTTTCAAAACCATGCTTTTTATCGTTTATTAAAAAAATATAATTAACATTTATATACACTAATTTTCAAAATAATTTTTTATAATAAAATTAATAATATTTATTTTTATTGAAATTGATGAAAAAACTGTCAATTTTTTGTTTTATTTTTTACAAGCTCATTTATGCAAATATGTACACATCCTAATTTACCATCGAACGAATATTGGATTAAATAAACAAATTTTGGCGAATGGTGAGTCCTAATTTACCATCGAATGAATATTGGATTGATTAAGAAAAATTTGGCGAACGGTGAGTAGGGCAGTGGGGAAGCTATTGTGAAAATGCTAAGGATTTGAGTTTCTTTATACTGGTGAGTTGGTGGGGGGCAGGGAACATTCTGGTGAAAAGGGTAAGAAATAGAGTTTCTTATAGTGAGAAGTAAGGGCTTCAAGTAATAGAGTTTCTTATAGTGAGAAGTAAGGGCTTCAAGTAAAAAGGTTAAGGATTCGAGTTTCTTGGTGACAGTGAGTAGGACACTTATGTAGAATGGTTAAGGGTTTTCATACGTTTCTTGAAAATATTTCTCTTTAAGAGTTTTCCTATGTTTTTCGAGCCAATTTTTGTGGTAAGATTTATAATTTTCGTAAAACAAGGTCTGAAGTTTGAGAGCCAATTTCTGTGGTAAGATCTATTTCTTTGAAATTTATATAGTGATTTGTCTATGATGAGTTTTGGCTAAATTATTGTTGTAGTAAATGTATCAAGCCATCATCACTTGGTCTGGTTTGTCAATGTCAGTTGTGGCAACAAAATTTACCATGAAATATATCTCATTGCCTTTTCACATCCTACTTTACATCCACACGAAATTTGCAACTAAGATTAGTAATTATTTCACAGACATACAGAAAAATATGAGGAGGCTCTGTAAATATGATCAAGTTATGGAAGCACTTCACATATTACAAATAACGGGTGTCATCCTGAACAACTCCACATATGTTTCTCTTTTGCACGCCTGCATTAATAAGAAAAACCCATGCCAAGGCAAGCTGGTCCATGCCCACATAATTCAAACAGGAACTGATCCAGATTTGTATTTGTATAATGCGCTAGTGATCATGTACACCAAGTGCGGAAAAATGGTGGATGCCTGCAAACTGTTCGACGAAATGCCCGAACGAAATGTGGTCTCGTGGACTGCCCTTATTTCATGCCATGCCAGCCATGGATTTGGTACGCAGGCCTTCTAATTCTTGCACCAATTGAAGCAGATAGGCGTCCAACCAAATGAATTCACTTATTCTACCATTTTGTCAGTTTACGCAATTTGGTAGATCTGAGACATTGGAAAGAGATCCATGGTGATATAATTAAGGTTGCTTTTGAGTTTAATCCTTTTGTGGGAAGCACCATTATAGATATGTATGTCAAGTATGAGAATGTTGAGGATGCATGCCAAGTGTTTGATAAAATGCCTGAACTAAGTGTGGTGTAATGGACTGCCATGGCTGATGGGTATGCATAGAGTGGGCATTTGGCTAAGGCCTTGGATCTCTTTGAGATAATACCTGAATGGAATGTGGTTTCATGGATGACTGTGATCGCACGATGTGCGCAGAATGGATATGTTCATGAATCTCGGAAGCTATTTCAAAAAATACTTGAACGGGACATTATGTCATGAAATGCAATGATCTCAATGTATGCACATCATAGGTATTTTATGAAGGTTTTGGAGTTTTTTAAATAGAAGCAGTTGAGTGGGATGAAGCCAAATAATTTGATTACTTTAACCATTCTTCTTCTTGTTTGTGCCAATTTGGCAGCTTTGGAACAGGGTAAGGAGCTTCATGAAGACATAATTAGGAAGGCTTTTCAGTTTTATGTCAGTTTGGAAAATGCCCTTGTAGACATATATGCTAAATGTGGAAGTATAAAGGATTTGCACAAAGTGTTTGATAGAATGACTAAGCGAGATGTGTTTTCGTGGAGCTCAATGATCGAAGGTTATGCAATGCATGGGTTTGCCTATGATGCCCTTCAACTCTTTGAATAGATGCAGACATTAGGCATAAAACCTGACCATATTACTTTCCCTGGGCTTGTGTTTGCATGTTGCCATGCAAGGCTAGTGAATGATGGTTGGCATTACTTTAATAGCATGAGCAGGGACTATTGCATCAGATCTTCACTAGAGCATTATAGTTGCATGGTTGATCTCCTTGGTCGTGTTGTACATCTTGATGAGGCTCTTGATATTATCAACATGATGTCGATAAATCTTTATTTTCTTGTATAGGCGTATTTGCTTGGTGCTTGTAAAACACATTCCAATGTAGAGCTAAGAGAATATGTGATACGATGCATTTTTGAATTGGACCCTAAAATTGTTGTCCATTATGTGTTGATGTAAATCTTCTCATTTCTCATCCTCTTGTTTTGACATGAGTGTAGATCCATGACTAGGGTTATCCTCTAGGGCCCATAACACATAGAGGATGGACGCATACTCTCTTTGTACTTTAACACGATGTACCTCGACCTAACTCGACCAACTTCTTCAGGTCTTAGCATTCAAGGAGGTTAGCGTATATATGCCTAGTGCCTAGTCGATCGTTTACTCACCTAGAGTCAGTTAGGGCCATGTCATTACCCTGACTCTTTATTTGGTACCACTTGTCCACTTATGACTAACGACAAATTATCTCATACCAATTGTTGGGGATTAGCCTAGTTTTCTGGTCATACTAGTCTTCTCTTAGTCATAAACGATGCAAGGACCTATCATTGTACTTACTGTATGACATAGAGGAAACGTCCCATACCACCCCTCATCACTTTCTTATCCTAACTTATTCTATCAAAAAATGATCATTTACGAGTCACATTGAATTCATACCAACATCCCAATGGTATCGGGTGTCTTAGTTTTTATTCATTCCATTGTATGCATACCCGCATTCCGATGAATAAGGTTTAAGGTTTAAGGTATTGGGAATTTTAGTCTATCATCCTCTATGATGAATTGATTAAAGGCTTAATGCTTATTAAGAAAGTTTCATAACTCATAATGTTAATCATCATTTTCGTTAGGTAAAAAGGGCTTCTAGGAAAAGATCCACACTAACCCTAGTTTCTTTCTCATGCAAATGCTTTACTCTAGGTCAAAAGTATATTTTACCAAAAGAACCTAAACACGAATTAAATTAATAACTTTTAATTCACTTTAATATATCTAATTTTATTAATAAGAAAGATTAACTTTTGCAATTAACATAGCAATAATAATATAGTATGATTTCATATTTACATAACTTTAACTATTGTAGCAAAATAATTAACACCAAAGCAAATACATGAAAATGAACACTTGCGATAAAAAGAATATCTCTTTGTATTAAAACATGGGAGCCTTAGTCTCCCAATTTTACAATGCTTGATGCCCCAATGTTTGGGGATAGATGTTACAATGCTTTTCTTTTTATGGAGTACAAATGTTCAAATGATAATTTTGGGCTCTCCTAACAAATCAACTGGTGTCCTTCATTCTTCCGCTATAGCTTCAAAGGGGTGAGTGGGTTTCTGATATCTAATGATGGGACCACTCCAAATTCAATAGCTTTCCAAGTACATGTATCCTGCACACATGAAATTCAAACAAATAATGTCAGTAGCACCTGTATATATGATTAGAAACCAATGCAGATAAAAACCCTCGAATGGATGCTTGCAAAAAACATTGAAATGAAACTTAAAATGCCTTGCTAACAATGAATAACTTACTGATCTATGCTACTCCAAATGGCTTGAAAATTGGTGGAGATGTTCTAGGGGATGTTAGGAGCCTACCCTCATAATTTTAGCTCAATATGAGTCTGGATGAGCTAGATATGGCCAAAAACAAGTTTGGCAATTTCTACGTAACCGCACGCCCACAGTTGTGACTATGTAACCGCGAGAGGGCTGTTGGGACTGTGTAACCGTGGATGTGCAGTTGTGTAGGAATAACAAAAACTTCAAAACTATGATTCCAGACCTTGATGGCATAAACTCTATGAACGTTGGTGATTCCTTATGATGATTTTGGCAACATAATAATGTTTTTTTGTAGTCCCCCTTTGCTTGATGGAATGGTGTTTCTTTTATAGGTAATTTTGAGGTTTTGGAGGGAAAGAGAGGTGGCAAGCCAAGGCTGCCAAGTGGCAGGGATTGGGAAACCACCTATCTTGGGCAGTTGCAATGAGTCACATAGTGTTGACTTAGGTAGAGATGTGGCAAGTGGGTAGGTGCAAGTGTTGTGAGGTGTGGAGTGAGGTGTGAGATGTGGCAAGTGGGTAGGTGAGGTGGCTAGGACACATGTCTAGTGAATAGGTATGGTATCCTAAGCTGGTTTTTCATATTTACTAAGATCTAGAAAATAGAATAATGTGCAAGATTTCATACAACTAAGTCTAGACTTAGGTATATAATTTTATTGTGCAGGATTGTGATGTGGGATACCAAATGTGATTTTGTAGATGCCTAGGTTTTGGTGTCTGCAAATGCCCCTTTTTGTATCGCGTTGTGTAAAACACAATGTGATGCAAAAACAAATGACACCTATCTTTATTGGATGGATGGATGGACTCAAATCTTCTTGATGCATAAGAATGAATGACTTGAAAATTTTGATTTGTTTGCTTACCCCCTCAATTGGCGAATGGGTAAAGAATGAAACCCACGAGCCAATTGACCAAGAGTGGATGACGAAAGGTGGATGATTAGATGATGTGGATTTGACATATGCAAATGTATGACATTAAAATCAAATTGATTCCCCAAGTTTGGGTTGGTTTTGTTGTTGCTAATTTACCTTTGGTTTCAATGCTGCGTAATATGTTGTGGTAAAATCACCAAATACATTTAGAGTTTGGGGACCCTGCTACTGTTAGGAATTCCTGTGTATTGGAACCAGCGCACTAGGATTTTGATACTTATAGTGATTTGAATGATCGTACCAAATTGTGATTGATTGTTTCCACTTTTGTGCCCAAAAAAAAGGGCTTAGGATAACCTTGTGCAAACTAGTTTGAACATATCCATACTCAAAGATTGATGGTCTTAGCTGATTTAATGTTATATGTGATGATGTTGAATTACTGCGAATAAGTGTCCTTATGGTGAGCTACCCATCCTACAGGATTGCATGGATTACCAGTCGCTACAACTGCTAGGTATGTAGGGTAATTCACTAGATAGAAGGGTCACTTCATGATGATGTTGATGATGTTTTGAATGTATTTGTGTTGTTCAAAGGGGTCCGTTTTTTGTTTTTGAAGCCATTTGCATTTGAAGGTCAGCACACATGAAAGTAAAAAAAAGGTCAGCAACACCTATATATATGATTCGAAACCAATGCAGATAAAAACCCTCGAATGGATGCTTGCAAAAAACATTGAAATGAAACTTAAAATGCCTTGCTAACAAATGAATAACTTACTGATCTATGTTGCTCCAAATGGCTTAAAAATTGGTGGAGATGTTTTAGGGGATGTTAGGACCCTACCCTCATAATTTTAGCTCAATATGAGTTTGGATGAGTTAGATATGGCCAAAAATAAGTTTGGCAGTTTCTACGTAACCGCACGCCCTTGGTTGTGACTATGTAACAACGAGAGGGCTGTTGGGACTGTGTAATTGTGGATGCGCAGTTGTGCAGGAATAGCAGAAACCTCAAAACTATGGCAAGTAGGTAGGTGCAATTTAAGTGAGGTGTGAGATGTGGTAAGTGGGTAGGTGAGGTGGCTAGGACACATGTCTAGTGAATAGGCAGGGTATCCTAAGCTGATTTTTTAGATTTATTAAAATCTAGAAAATAGGATAATGTGCAGGATTTCATACAACTAAGTCTAGACTTAGGTATATAATTTTATTGTGTAGGTTTGTGATGTGGGATGCCAAATATTATTTTGTATATGCCTAGGTTTTGGTGTCTACAGATGCCCCTTTTTGTATCGCGTTGTGTAAAACACAATGTGGTGCAAAAACAAATGACACCTCTCTTTATTGGATGGATGGTTGGAATCAAATATTCTTGACGCATAAGAATGAATGAATTTTTAAAATTTTGATTTGTTTGCTTACCCCCTCAATTGGGGAATGGGTAAATAATGAAACTCACGAGCCAATTGACCAAGTGTGGATGATGAAAGGTGGATGATTAGATGATGTGGATTTGACGTATGCAAATGTATGACATTGAAATCAAATTGATACCCCAAGGTTGGGTTGGTTTTGTTGTTGCTAATTTACCTTTGGTTTCAATGCTGCTCAAAATTTTGTGGTAAAATCACAAAATATATTTAGAGTTCGAGGACCCTGCTACTATTAGGAATTCCTGTGTATTGGAACCAGCGCACTAGGATTTTGATACTCGCAGTGATTTGGGTGATAGTACCAAATTGTGATTGATTTTTTCCACTTTTGTACCCAAAAAAAAGGTTAGGATAACCTTGTGCAAACTAGTTTGAACAGATCCATACTCAAATATTGATGGTCTCAGTTGATTTAATTTCATATGTGATGATGTTGGATGATTACGAATAAGTGTCCTTATGGTGAGCTACCCATCCTACCAGATTGCATGGATTACCAGTCGCTACAACTGCTAGGTATGTAGGGTAATTCACTAGATAGAAGGGTCACTTCATGATGATGTTGATGATGTTTTGAATGCATTTGTGTTGTTCAAAGTGTTGGCAATTTTGGGTACCTTGGGTACATTGCCTTTGCTCAAGTGTAGATGTTGTCATTGATGTCAAGAAGTTCTTGAAGCAATTTGATTTGATGTCAAGGAATTTGTTTTGTTGAAGGTTTTTCAGAGCATGATCAGTGAGTTTCCAAGAAGTCCTTAGTGGCCCATTTGCAAAAGATCAAGAAAAAGACAAGTAAGAAAAAGTATGCAGCAGGCTGGAAAAACTGTCGCGATTTCGCGACATGTTTGAGGAGAGAGAAAGTGTGGCAAAACTGTCACGATTTTACGACATGTTTGAGGAGAGAGAAAGTGCTAGAAAAAATATCGTGATTTCACGACATGTTTGAGGAGAGAGAAAGTGTTGGCAAAACTATCATGATTTTGTGACATGTTTGAGGAGAGAGAAAGTGCTGGCAAAACTGTCGCAATTTCACGACATGTTGGAAGAAAGAGAATAAGCTGGAAAAACTGTCATGATTTCGTGACATGTTGGCAGAGAAGCAGAGCAAGATGGAAAGTGTCACGATTTCACGACATGTCACATTTTCGCGATTCAAAAAGTGCAGGAAGGCAGAGAAGGGAAAGTGTCACGATTTCACGACATTCTGCAAAGAAGGCTGTATGAATGAAAAAGTGTCACGATTTCATGACATGATGCTGAAGAGAGAGTTCGCAGTGTGAACTGTCACGATTTTGCGACAAGTTTGAAGAGAGAGAAAGTTTCATGAAAAATGTCATGATTTCGCGACATGCTGCAGAGGTCGAGTTGAGGACTGTTGTGATTTTGTGACATGTTGAAAAGCTCAAAGTGAGAACTGTCATGATTTTGTGACATGCAACATAGGGAAGATTCTGAAAGGAGAAGCATCATGATTTCGCGACAGGCTGCTAAGATAGCGTACGGATGCTGAAAGCGTCATGATTTCATGACAAGCAGAAGTGAAGAAGCCAGCAGATGAAGATGTAGTGATTTCATGATAGGATGAAAGAAAAGCGTACGGATGGAGAAAGTGTCACGATTTTGTGACAGAAACTGGAATAAGGTCTTCTGTAGAAGAAGTGTCGCGATTTCGTGACAGAAGCAGAGAGGAAGGCTATGAAGACAAAAGCATCGTGATTTCACGACATGTTCCAATTTCGCAGGTGTAAGGCAGAAAGAAGCTCAAGGCAGCAGAAGTGTCGCGATTTTAGGACAGAAGCTGAGAGGAAGGGCATGAAGACAAAAGGGTCACAATTTTGTGACAGAAGAGAAGATGATGTCAGCAAAAGCAGAAAGTGTCACATTTTCACGACAGAAGTAGAAAGGAAGTCGACAAAGGCCAAGGTGTCGCGATTTCATGACAACAGGCAAAAGAAGGTGTATGGCAGGCTAAAGTGTCATGATTTCATGACAGAAGCAGAAAGGAAGTCGACAAAGGCCAAGGTGTCGCGATTTCGTGACAATAGGCAAAAGAAGGTGTATGACAGGCTAAAGTGTTGCGATTTCACGACAAAAGCAGAAAGGAAGTCATCAAAGGCCAAGGTGTCACGATTTCGTGATAGTAGGCAAAAGAAGGTGTATAGCAGGCAAAGGTGTCGCGATATCGCAACATGTTGTAGTTTTGCGACCAAAAGCTACAAAACTATAGAAGAGTTGCACAGGCAGTGAAGACTGACAAAGTTAAATCTGGGCCGACACAGCTTAAGGTTTTGCAGTCGATGTAGTTTAAGGGTAACAACCAACTATGACCAAGGTTTAGATCTTGATTATGTTAGTATAAAAAGAGGGATGTTTTATGAGAATTAGCATCAATCGAAGTGGGGTTCAAAGTGTGACTATTACAGATAGAGTGCAGGGAGAAGTTTGATCACCGAAAAAGTAGAGTGCAAATTAGATTGCAGTGTACAGAGTACTTTCCTTCGAATCTTCTAAGTGAGAGATTGCAAGGAAGTAGAGTGCTCAAAGATCATGTTGTTGTGATTGTGCAGAGGTGCAATTTCGAGGACATTTGTGCCAGACCGAAGGACTGTGTTTGGTGCAGAACAAAGGAAGCGAACGAGGACATTTGTGCTGAATCGAAGGACTATGTTTAAGTGCAAATTCAAGGACCAGCTTTGGAGGTGAAAGAGTTGAGGAAAGAGGTCTCCATCCAGAGCAAGGAATACAGGTGTCTTCTGTGGATAGAGTTCCAATTGTTAAGGGCAAAGGGGCAGAGGTTCTCTAGTGGATCACCAACCAGAGTAGAGCTAGGGGATTGGTATCTCCTTTGGGTTGGTGCCCATAAAATTTGTAATCGGGAAAGGTTTCCCAGAACTTGAGGTGATAAAATTTAGTGAAAGATTTTATCCGTGGAGTAGCCCGCATTGGGTGAACCATGTAAATTGTTGTGTCTCTTTTGTGGATGGTGTATTGTGCATTTCTTTGATTACTGCTATTATTACTACTATCTTTACACTGCATAATACTGATTTGAAAGCTATTTTGAAGCAAAAGTAAAAAGTGGTCTTATACTGTTCACCCCCCTCTTAGTATAAGCTTGTGTTCTTCAATTGGTATCAGAGCAAGTTCCTTCGGGAAGGTTTAACAGCTTGAAGGAAGAACTGGTTAATAACACAATGGATTATTCAAGTGGCAATGCAACACCTATTCTTGATGGATCAAATTTTGGTCTGTGGAGTGCAAGAATGAAGGTTTATCTAATGGCACTTGGTAATGAGGTTTGGAAAGTGGTTGAAGACGGGTACACTATTCCTAAAAATGGTCCTTATACCAAAGAAGACAGACTCCTACATCACAACAATTCAAAAGCAATGAATGTAATCTTGAAGGGCTTACATAAGGCAGATCTTACCAAGGTGATTCATTGCAAAACAACTAGTGAAATGTGGAAATAGATGCAGGTGGTTCACACAGGTGATGTAAATGTTCGAAAGGCCAAGTTGAGACACTTCAAAGGTATGTTTGAACAACTCAAGATGAATGATGATGAAAATATTAGTGACTACATGCTCCATATGGATGAAGTGGTTAACTCTATGAAAGACTTAGGTCTTGAACTTGCTGAAAATGATGTGTGTGATAAGATTTTAAGATCTCTTCCTAATAGATTTAGTGAAAATATTTTTGCTATTGAAGAAGCCAAAGATTTAGATAAATTGAAAAAGGATGAGCTTCATAGTATACTTGCAGCATTTGAGTTGAGAACTCAAGTGAAGATTGATGTCAAGAAAGAGGCAGCTTTCAAGGCTACCAAGAAATCTAAAGGTAAACAGCTTCAAGAGAGTGATGAGTCTTCTAGTGATGAAGAGGCATATTATAGCAAGAAAGGCAAGTTCTCTAGAAAGCACAAAAGCAAAAAAAATATAAGATGCTTCAATTGTGGAAAGTTTGGTCATTATGCTACTGACTGTATTGTTTCCAAGAATGAAAGTGATGAAGAGAAACAGGATGTTAAAAGCAAGGATTCTGAAAAGCATAGGTACTATAGAAAGAACAAAGATGAGCACAACAATCAAGGAAAGAGGTATTCACACAAGAACAAGAAGATTTTCTACCTAGATAAAGCAAGTAAGTGTTCTAGCAGTGATAGTGAAAGCTCTTCAAGTGATGAGGAAAATGAGATGTTGTTCATATCAAAAAAGGAGGAAGAACCGAAACATAGATTCATTATTATGAAGTGTCTTAGATGTGGAAATTTTGGTCACCTTGAGGATGACTGTACTAATAATGATTTGGTTTCTAGTATGTATAAGTATGCTTCAGAAAACTATCAAGAAGATGCTTGTATGGTTTTTGAAAAAGGTAGCACCTCCAGTGATAAGAAATCTGGAAAGGGCCTTGAGGATTCAGAAAGCAAACAAATAAAAGATCTTGAAAGTGAACTTAATAATGCTCTTAGTGTTTTGAAAAAGGAAAGAAAGAAAAATGATAGACTCAAGATTAAGTTAGATGAATGTTGTATGGAGAGAGACGATCTTATAGAAAGTCTTGACTTCTCTATAGCTAAAACACAGGAACTCAAGGATGAGTTAGAGTCTAAGATTCTTGAGTATAATAAGTTGGAACATAAAATGGCTTCTCTGGAAGTGGAAATTAAAGAGTACAAGGATAAGTTGTACAGGTTTCAAGATAGCTCCAAAAGGGTTAAGTCTCTCATCAAAGGTCAAAGAAATCCAATAGATAAAACAGGTCTTGGTTTTGTTAAGCCGCTCAAAGAACAGGTTGGGGAATCTAGCAAGAGATTCCAAAAGGAAGAGAGTTTTGATGAAGAAAGTACTTTAGAACATGAGTCCATGAGTGATCGATGCGCAGAAATAGAAAACAAAATTTAGAATGTGAAGAAAAATTTTTCAGGACCCAAGAGGTCGTATAAAGGAAAATTTCACGACAGATGTTTTGCATGTTACAAAATTGGTCACATGGCTGCACATTGCATGTCTCAAATGAAGAAGGTTAACAATAATTTCAAAAGTGGTAATTTCTTCCAAGGGTATTGCTACTCTTGTAATCAGTTTGGGCATAAGGCAATTTTCTACAAGGCAAATAATAGGAACTGGGTTAGTCAGAACAGGCGGATTCAAAGAATAGCTATGCCTGAAAGAAATAATATTGTTACTTGTTATAAGTGCAACAATGCAGGTCACACAACCAGACAGTGCAGAGCTGATATTCTAAGGTACAGGAACAACAACAATGGTATAAACAGGTCCAAGGATCAAGGTGTGGACAAGAAAAGAGATGAGAACAAGAACAAGAAAAGTGACAAGAACAGAAACATTGACAAAGAGTTCAAGAGAAGGCCCGAAAAAGAAATTGTGGACACTAATGATGATGAGTGCCTAATGGGAGTTTCACTCCCACCCTTGTTTTAAATCACCTCATCAGGAGGTGGGGAAGGGACTAAGCTAAGAGGCTCATTCTTAGTCCCGAGCCACAAAGGTGACCCTTTGCCATTGATGACAAAGGGGGAGAGATATGAGTAAGGGGGAGAGCTTCCATGTGAAGGGGAAAGCTTCAAGTCAGGGGGAGAAAAACTTCAAAGGCATATTCTCAAGTTTTTGGCACAATTGGTTTCAATTTTGGCTCCTAAGATGTGTTTCAGTAAAGGTTTGCCATCAATGACAAAGGGGGAGATTGTTGGCAATTTTGGGTACCTTGGGTACATTGCCTTTGCTCAAGTGTAGATGTTGTCATTGATGTCAAGAAGTTCTTGAAGCAATTTGATTTGATGTCAAGGAATTTGTTTTGTTGAAGGTTTTTCAGAGCATGATCAGTGAGTTTCCAAGAAGTCCTTAGTGGCCCATTTGCAAAAGATCAAGAAAAATACAAGTAAGAAAAAGTATGCAGCAGGCTGGAAAAACTGTCGCGATTTCGCGACATGTTTGAGGAGAGAGAAAGTGTTGGCAAAATTGTCGTGATTTTGTGACATGTTTGAGGAGAGAGAAAGTGCTAGCAAAACTGTCATGATTTCATGACATGTTGGAAGAAAGAGAAGAAGCTGGCAAAACTATCATGATTTCGTGACATGTTGGCAGAGAAGCAAAGCAAGATGGAAAGTGTTGCGATTTTGTGACATGTCACATTTTCACGATTCAGAAAGTGCAGGAAGGCAGAGAAGGGAAAGTGTCACGATTTCATGACATTCTGCAAAGAAGGCTGTATGAACAAAAAGTGTCACGATTTCGCGACATGATGCTAAAGAGAGAGTCCGTAGTGTGAACTGTCACGATTTTGCGACAAGTTTGAAGAGAGAGAAAGTTTCATGAAAAATGTCACGATTTCGTGACATGCTGCAGAGGTCGAGTTGAGGACTGTTGCGATTTCACGACATGCTAAAAAGCTCGAAGTGAGAACTGTCGTGATTTTGTGACATGCAGCATAGGGAAGAGTCTGAAAGGAGAAGCGTCGTGATTTCACGATAGGCTGCTAAGATAGCGTACGGATGCTGAAAGCGTCATGATTTTGCGATAGGCAGAAGTGAAGAAGCCAACGGATGAAGATGTAGCAATTTCACGATAGGATGAAAGAAAAGCATACGAATGGAGAAAGCGTCGCGATTTTGTGACAGAAACTGGAAGAAGGTCTTCTGTAGGAGAAGTGTCGTGATTTCATGATAGAAGCAGAGAGGAAGGCTATGAAGACAAAAGCTTCGTGATTTTGCGACATGTTCCAGTTTCACAGGTGTAAGGCAGAAAGAAGCTCAAGGCAGCGAAAGTGTCACAATTTTGAGATAGAAGCTGAGAGGAAGGGCATGAAGACAGAAGGGTCACAATTTTGTAATAGAAGAGAAGATGATGTCAGCAGAAGCAGAAAGTGTCATGTTTTCACGACAGAAGCAAAAAGGAAGTTGACAAAGGCCAAGGTGTCGCGATTTTGTGACAGCAGGCAAAAGAAGGTGTACAACAGGCTAAAGTGTCACGATTTCATGACAGAAGTAGAAAGGAAGTCGACAAAGGCCAAGGTGTCGTGATTTCACGACAGTAGGCAAAAGAAGGTGTACGGTAGGCTAAAGTGTCACGATTTCACGAGAGAAGCAGAAAGGAAGTCATCAAAGGCCAAGGTGTCACGATTTCACGACAGTAGGCAAAAGAAGGTGTACGATAGGCAAAGGTGTCGTGATATCGCGACATGTTGTAGTTTCACGGCCAAAAGCTACAAAACTACAGAAGAGTTGCATAGGCGGTGAAGACCGACAAAGTTAAATCTAGGCCGACGCAGCTTAGGGTTTTGCAGCCGACGTAGTTTAAGGGTAACAGTCGACTAAGACCAAGGTTTAGATCTTGATTATGTTAGTATAAAAAGAGGGTTGTTTGAAGAGAATTTGCATTGATCGAAGTGGGGTTCGAAGTGCGACTATTGCAGATAGAGTGCAGGGAGAAGTTCGATCGCCAAAAAAGCAGAGTGCAAATTCGATTGTAGTGTATAGAGTACTTTCCTTCAAATCTTCTAAGTGAGAGAGATTGCAAGAAAGCAGAGTGCTCGAAGATCATCTTTGTTGTGATTGCGCAGAGGTGCATAAGTTGATGTTTGATCGAGTGCTGCTATGATTACGTAGAGGTGCAATTTCGAGGACATTTGTGCCAAACCGAAGGACTGTGTCTAGTGCAAAATAGAGGAAGCGAACGAGGACATTTGCACTGAACCGAAGGACTGTGTTTAAGTGCAAATTCAAGGACCAGCTTTGGAGGTGAAAGAGTTGAGGATAGAGGTCTCCAGCCAGAGCAGGGAAGACAGGTGTCTTCTGTGGATAGAGTTCCACTTGCTAAGGGTAGAGGGGGAAGAGGTTCTCTAGTGGATCACCAGCCAGAGCAGAGCTAGGGGATTGGTGTCTCCTTTGGGTTGGTGCCCATAAACTTTGTAATTGGGAAAGGTTTCCCAGAACTTGAGGTGATAAAATTTAGTGAAAGATTTTATCCGTGGAGTATCCCACATTAGGTGAACCATGTAAATTATTGTGTCTCTTTTGTGGATGGTATCTTGTGCATTGCTTTGATTACTGCTATTATTACTGCTATATTTACATTGCATAATAGTTATTTGAAAGCTATTTTGAAGCGAAAGTAAAAAGTGGTCTTATACTGTTCACCCCCCCTCTTAGTATAAGCTTGTGTTCTTCCCAAAGGGTTTTTTTGTTTTGTTTTTGAAGCCATTTGCATTTGAAGGGATGTAGAATTTGTAGATGTTGTTTATCCCTTTAAACGATGAGGCGATGAAGAAGAGATGATATCATGAAAGCGATGAAATAGATGACAATGGTTAGAATGAAATGGATGTTTTTGTTTTTGTTACAATTGTGATTTCGACCATTATTGGTAACTGTACACCTCTATCCCTTGGTGCAGTCTAGTCGTATGGCTTTCTTAGAGAATTGAGATAATAACAATTTGATTTTTTCTCAAGGTGAATCATTGTTCAAGGACCTTATAGTAACCTACCCATATGACCGAATTGCATGGATAATTAGTCACCGCAACTGTCAGGTGTATAGGATAAGTTACTGTATACAAGGATCACTTGAGGCTAAGTGGAAGAAGAAAATGTACACCTCTATTCCTTGGAGTAGTCCAGCTGCATGGCCTTCTTAGGGAATTGAGATGAAAGCACTTTGATTCTTCCAGGAGCCTATTGAATTTGCTTTTGACCAAAGGAATTGAGGTACCTTTGGGGCTTTTTGCTTTTGTTGTTTTTTTTGTGAGTGACCTTATGGTAATGTACTCATCTTACCGGATTACATGGATAGCTAATCACTGCAATCGCTAAGTGACTAGAGTAGATCACTAGATATGAGGTTCACTTGAGATTTTTGATTTGATGGTTTTTAAGTTTTTTTTGGGGGGGGGGGTTTATATTGTTTTTGTGGTTTTTATGTTTGTTGATTGATTTTTTTTTACCAAAGAAATTTGGGTACCTTTGGAGCATTTTGGATTGATTTGACCAAAGGGGTAGGTGCCTTTGGGGCTTTTTGAATTGTGTTAATAATGATTATTCTTATGGTAATGTACTCCTAGTGGATTGTAGGGATAGCCAACCGCTACAACCACTAGGGGACTAGAGTAAATCACTAGATACAAGGATGACTTAAGGCTGAGTGGAAGAAATAAATGCACATCTCTATCCCATGGAGTAGTCCAACGACATGGCTTTCTTAGCGAGTTGAGATTATAACACTTTGATTTTATTGAAAGCCTTGTTGAGATTGCATTTGACCAAAGGAATTGGGGTACCTTTGGAGATTTTTGGATTGATTTGACCAAAGGGTTTTGTGCCTTTTGGGCCTTTTGAAATTGACCAAAGGGATGTGGTTCCTTTGGAGCCTTTTGAATTGAATGTGACCAAAGGAGTTTTGGTTCCTTTGGAGCCTTTTGGATTGATTGTGACCAAAGGAGTTTTGGTTCCTTTGGAGCTTTTTGGATTAATTGTGACCAAAGGAGATGCTTCCTTTGGAGCCTTTTGAATTGAAATGACCAAAGGGGTTAGGTTCCTTTGGAGCCTTTTGAATTGAATATGACCAAATGGGTTTGGTTCCTTTGGAGCATTTTGAATTGATGTAATGATGAGTGTCCTTATGGTAATATACTCATCCTACTGGATTGCATTGATAACCAGTCTGAAGAGAAATAAAGAGCCCCAATAAATTAAAACAGAAAAGCAGTAATAACAAAATCAAAAGAAGAAGATTGTAGATTCACACATTACATAATATTTATCCTGGAAACCCTCAATCGGGCAAAAACCAACATAATATTATCTTATTATTGCATTAATTTGATCGTCTCCAATACAATAATATTCTCCTTCTGTCTCCCCAAACCCTAATGCAAGTGCGATATATATAACAAAGGTACATGCACAAATTTTTACAATATCATGGGCAAAAAAGCATGGGTTCAAATATAGTAACCCTAAAATCCCATATGGATCTAAAAATAACTTAAACCCTAAAAAATTTGGTGTTATAGGTATAGAGTGTCTAGTACCTTTTAGTTTTAGCCCCACCAAAATAACATGGAAAATATTCAACATATTTCCAAGACAATCGTTGTAACCACCAGGTGACTAGAATAAATCACTAGGTACAAGGTTCACTTGAGGATTTTTTTGACCAAAGGGGTTTGGTGCCTTTGGAGCTTTTGGATTGATTTGACCAAAGGGGTGTTCTTCCCTTGGAGCATTTTGGATTTGATAGTGATCAAAGGAGTTTTATTCCTTTGGAGCCTTTTGGATTGGATGTGACCAAAGGAGTTTGGTTCCTTTAGAGCCTTTTGAATTGCATATGACCAAAGAAGTTTGGTTCCTTTGGAACCTTTTGGATTGCATGTGACCAAAGGATTTTGATATCCCGTAATGGGACTACTCCTAGATTCAATAGCTCTCCAAGTAATTGTCTCTTTCACACATGGAAATAAAACAAGGGTTATTAGTACATGTATAAATTATTGAAAACCAATGCAAATGAAAACCCTTGAATGAATGCTTGCAGAAAACATAGAAATCAGAATATAAGTGCCTTGATAAAAAATTAAAAATACTGATCTCAGCTGATCTAAATGGCCTAAAAATTGGTCGAGGTGTTTTTGGGGATGTCAGGAACCTACCCTTAAAATTTTAGCTCAATCTAAGTTCAGATGAGTGATATATGACCAAAACAAGTTTTGTAGTTTCTACGCAAATGCGGGCTCACGATTGTAATTGTGTAACTGCGGGAGGGCGGTTCGGATTGTGTAACCGTGGATGCATGATTGTGAAAGAATGGAAGAAACCTCGAAACTCTGATCCAAGACCTCAATGGCACAAACTTCGTGAACGTTGGTGATTCCCTACGATGAATTTGATAGCATAGTGGTGTCTTTTTCAGACCCTCTTTGCTTGATGGAATGGTGTTGCTTTTATAGGTAATTTTGGGGTTCTAGAGGTAAAGAGAGGTGGCAAGCCAAGGCTGCCAAGTGGAAAGGATTGGGAAGCCACCTATCCAGGTCAGTTGCAATGAATTACTTAGAGTGTCTCACTTAGGTGGAGATGTGGCAAATGGGTAGGTGCAAGTGGAGTGAGGTGTGAGATGTGGCAAGTGGGTAGGTGCAAGTGAAGTGAGGTGTGAGATGTGGCAAGTGGGTAGGTGAGGTTGCTAGGAAACATGTCTAGTGAATATGTAGGGTATCATAGGCTAATTTTCTAGATTTATTAAAATATGGAAAATAGGATAATGTGTAGGATTTCATACACCTAAGTCTATACTTAGGTATATAATTTTATTGTGCAGGGTTGTGATGTGGGATGCCAAATATGATTTTGTGGATGCCTAGATTTTGGTGTCTACAACTACCTTTCTAGTACAATTTTAAGGTATGAATTCATAAATTAAACCTTAATTTTTTTAAAGCATGAATTCATCAACTTAATTCTAATAATAATAAGATAAGTTGAATAATTTCAAACTTTATTAAAGTGTTAACTATCAGGTTTTGACTTACAAGCCATAGCAAATTAATTAATCATAGTAAAGGAAATAATTTTATTATAATTTAAACAAAAACCACATGTTTGTTCTAAAGGTACACCTTTAAATACTACAAATCTATAATTAAATTAAACATGTCCAGTTCTTGACAAGACTTACTTTTAAGATATCCAAAGTCAACTGAACTATTAATCATCCCATCTTACTCAACAAATATTCAAACATCAATAACTTTTCTTAATAAGTCTTATTCAAACTATATATATATATATATATATATATATATATATATATATATATATATATATATATATATTGAATAATGTAAGGGATATATTATGAGTTTTAGTCAAGTCATAAGCTATTTAAAGGAAAATTTTAAAACTAAAAGATGTTGTCGGAGAACGTTTATAATCTATCATGCACCAATTTTTTTTTTATCTAATTCTAATAGTACAGGTTATTGTTCAACTGCATTGTATAGGACAAAGACTCAATGCTCAGCTTCTGTGCATAGAGAATAACTAGCACGATTTTAGTAAATAACTGGACATCTAATTTTTAAAAGCATAATGGAATTATACTACAGATGTATCATTTTTATGAATAAGCAATTTTATAATTCTTACTCAGTTGGAGGATAATATTATTCTTTTTACCACCAATTCAACATTAATAACATAAAATAAAATCATAGTTATATATAACAAGACTTCCATGGTTACTATGTTCAGCCCACTTTATAAATATTTTCATTCAAGTAATTAGTAACTCTTTTCCCAAAATAGATTTGACAATGTTTCTTATATTCAAAAAGGACTCATACTAAACAGGTGTCACAACTATCTGAACATATTGTATTAAATATGACTTGAAGGAGTTATACTACACTCGTAAAACTCATAATTCGAATTCTCAAGTCAAGGGTGAAACAACAACCTATTATATATTTGCAGTGCACAACTACTGTACACCTTAAAGAGTCACACATGTTTAATTTTTGACATACATCTTCAATAGTTTACTAAATCACCCGGTTTAGAAAGAACGTAACCTAGGATGCTTTTATTTTGCTTAACCAAAGGAATGTATAACTAAAAATCAACCAATTAACAATATCATGCAGAAGGGTTTATGTAATAAATAAATCTTTATTCATAATAAGGGAAACATCTGCCATCTTCGGAATCGATGTCAAAATAATTCGAATAATCACAAATGAAAACAATGAAGGTTTAAACACAATATTTATGAGTACAGAGGTTTAGAAACATATAGTAAAGTTATCCTCCATAGGACTTTACATACAAATTTTATTCATAATGATTTTCAATTTTATTTTAACACGAAAAATGACGTCAAAAAGGGGTCCAATAATAAAGTCCAATTAGACCAAGAAGAGCTTTCTAATGGGTAAATAGAGTAGACATAGTCTCACAGCCTGGCTCGACTGCACAACTTCCAATGGAAAATTTAAAGAACTCCAATGCAATTGCTTGCATGTTTTATCATTTTGCTTGAAACTTCTTCCCATTGTCGCATCCAATGATTAGAAGCTCAATAGCATCACATGGTATAAGAAAAACTCTAGGAATCATGAAAATTATGCAATGATCTACTTCTAAATGCATTATTGTAGATAATTATAAAATGCAAAATATGTTTATAAAGCACAAACTCAAACATTACATTCTTGGAACGAATCATAAAGCAAGGGACATTTCAATTTTAAAAGAAACATATAACATTTTATGAAAGCTCAATATGGTGCCTTTTACAAAACCCATTTATCAAATACTTTTCCTATCTCATCAACAGTCACTATTTTGGTCCTAGCTTAATTCATTCTTTGGTCCCCATTCAAAACCCAACCATCAATGGGTTACATGGAAGAGGTAGTAAGGTAGCACAATCAACAAATGGCCTACATGCAATTTTTATACCAAATTAGGGAATAATTTTCCATGAATGCTTGCACAACAAAATAACACAACAAAGAATAGTTGATATTTTGTATCTGTGGATAATTTTCACCTATCAAATGACATCTCTACAGTCATATCGTCCAACATATTTCAACATGCAATTAAATTATTTTTTAGATATTCATAAATCATCTGAGAGAATGCACATAGTACATACTAAAATATTCTCATCATTTTAAATATACAACAACAATAAACATTCATCATTTAATAAAAAATAACATACAGACAACAAAGTAATAGGAGTCCGACATATGAAGTCTTGTTTGTTGTTGTCAATTTCTTTTCTTCTATTCGTTCCCACTCTTACCAAACATGCATAAGTAATAAGATGCCATAATACTGAATCCAAATGCAAGACATAAAATGCAAAATGCTCCCTCTCAACCGAATTCCTCATTTTTCACTCGAGAATATGGAAAGGGATAAGATTAATTATGAAAATTTACATGCAGTTATTTCATTCAAAGTATGCATCATAATCCATTAAGCTCACTCATAAATTATTTGTATATATATATATATATATAATTTAATTTAATTTAATTTATTACTTATGATTTTAATTTATTAATTCTTATATTATTTTATAAATTCCAAAACAAGCATTAAATGATTTTTCCACATCACCAAAATGACTACCATACCCCTTGGCACTTTCATTGCCATCAAAAGTTCAAATATTCAACTATTCAAAGGTAAAAAATATATACATCATGCAATCCAAGACATTCACACAATGCAAGTCAAACATTCTGTATGCTCCTATATGAGTGCAATTATACGAGCATCCATGTACTCATGAGCCATGGTGTTATTTCACACTGCCATCATATCCCAACTTACCTTTTACAACCAACCTTTTTCTGCCTGCCATAGAAGTTTACCTAGTCCTACAAGCACAATGACCATCAATAATACCACATTCTAGAAATCGAAAGCAGATATAATTCATAAATTTCTCTTTAAATAATAATTGTGTTAGGAGGGTTGTTACAGATGTCTATAAGGACAATGCAATGTTATGCAATGGGAAATGGAGGGAAATGGAGGTGACCCTTTACAACAAATTGTGAATATTAAGAGGAGAATTATAAGGATGTTGGATTTTACCTATAGAATTGGTTCCATATAAGAATCAAGCATAGAAAGAGGTATAATTGAGGTTACCAAATGGCTTAACAAGAAAATGCAAGATTTGAAGTAAATAAAGAGCTAACATTGATGACCCCCATGTAATACATCACTTAGAGAAAATGCATTATTTCACATCAAGATTTAGATTAAGAAAAATATTACAACAATTGTAATTGATCCTAAAGTAAAGAGAAAAATTTCATAAGCATTATTGCAACAATTTTTACTATTTGTGGCATGGTACATTTTAGAACTAAAAAAGAAAACATGGAAAAAGCAATGACAATATTTTTATTTTGATTAAAAAGAATGGAAAAAATCAGGTTCATAGGATCAACTTTGGATAACCATAATTGCCTTGATACTTCTTATAATTCTTGAAATGTTGACTCTTTTATATTGTACTTGAAATGAAGAGGATGATAGATATAAAATTATGCAAGTCTGAGGCTATTTTTAGAAGTTATTATTCAATAGAAAATATATGTTTTTTCAAAATTTTGCAAAACACTTCAAATTCAAATTACCAATTCTTACACTAGGTTAACTATTTGGAAATGAAAGGTTAAATCAATAATCTAAATACTGTTGATAAATACCTCTTGAAAGGGCAAAAACCAAGCATGGAATTTGATAGGAATCCTTAGCTAAAAATTAAAAATTGAATGATAATTAAAAACTTTACATGTCCATTAAATTTACTAAGGATATACCATTGTAACCATCTTCACTTAACTTGCTATATACAACACTTTTATCCTAATTCACTATAAACATATCAAACTAGTTATTCTTTTACATATGTCTTCTATACAATGTATCATGGAATATATCATTTTAGTGTAGTTATTAGCAAATTTTACTAGCACCTCACTTGACTAAACATCATTTTCTATGTTTAACTCTAAACCTCATATAGTAAATTATAACCTGAATGGCGAAATAGATGTGTAATTTCAGGCCATGATTTTTTTTAATAGGTTATTTTTTTTTAATTAACTAATATTTAATAAAATTTCTAAATCTTGGATTCACCAATGACCATTTTTTCAAAATACATTTTCTAAGTTTTTATTTCAAACATAGATAAAAATAATAAATTTGTCAAATTTGTATATAATACTTTTGAATTTTGTGATTTTATTTAAGTATTAGCACATAAACACATATAATTTTGTATTATTCTATATTAAAAAAATGAATTTCATTTTATAATATTAAAAACATTTCCATCTATTGAGATTTTTCATATTCCCAATGGATACCTTGTCATAAGATCATAAAATCATTCAATATTCTTAATTAACTAGGGACAAGGACAATAAGGTTTTCCTTAGGACCATAGAAATCTTTACCTCCACAGTAACATCATTCATTAGATATAATAATAATACTAAGTTACTAACTGGGTAATACTTAGTGTCTTTTAAAAATTCAATCTTCTCAACTAAGAAATTCAAGATTTCCCAAAATTTCTTGGAGCAGTGGACACATAAAATTTTTCAACTCCTTGTTATACCATGCAACGTCCTCTTACGTTAACCTTTTCCTCTTATCTAAGAGAATAAAATATTAGCCTCTCCTTGGGTTGAAATATCATTCTGTCAACATAGCACATAAAATCTGTAATCCTCTTATCAAATACATCAAATCTATCGCACTCTCATTATAAGATATAAAATCCATCACAACCAACTTTTAGACCAAACAACAAATCTATTACCATAACATAATTCTTAAGTTTCAAAAGTATAAGCCATAATGATTTACTTTTACTCTTGAATATAGGGTGTATATCTTTTGACAAGATTTTTTACCATATAAAATGCTAGATATATATAATTAAATCATATACTTATTATTGGCATACATATTTATCAAATTTTAGGAAGGTAAAAATATCCTTCAAATTTGATAAAAAATTAAATATTATTAAGTATAACAAAAAAAATCTGAACTTGTACTATTAATAAACATGTCACTACATAATAAACAATTAATATTAAAAAATAATTAAATTAACTCATACTATTGCTAACTAATATTAAGGTATTTTCCTTTTTCTATCCTTATGAAATGATGCCCTAGTAATCTAATCCAAATGGAGTAGGCTTGAGTCCTTATTTTGATGTCAAGACCTACTAGATATTAGTCTAAATATAAATATTTGTACCTTGGCACCACTTTGCAATTCAATGTTAATATCTATCATCAAGAAACACCAACAAATTTCTCCAACACTAAGTATCAACCTTCAATCTATGATACTATATTTTGTGTTGAATGATCAAAATTTGCTTTACGATAATTGTTGAGGAATATTACATCATTTGATACATGCTAATGTACCCCCATGGTACCTTCATGATACAATTGTAAATATGTAATAGATTAGGGTTAAGTCTACAGTTTAGGTGAATGATTTATATTTTTCCTTTTATTAGGTGTTAATGTGTAGGAAATGTGCAAGTGTCATGTAAGAGTGCAATGTGCAAGAAATACACAATTGTCTTGTAAGTTAGAGTGCAAGAGTAGATTGATAGAATATGCACAAGTGTCATGTATGTAAGTATGAAAATATGTAATGTGAGAATGTGCACAAGTATTTCAGATTAGGAGTGTATGTAAAAGTGTAAGAGTCATGTAGATGTGTTATAGAGTCAAGTGTCTATGTAAGAATAACTTGAAGAGTCTAGTATGCAAGTGGCAAGATGATAAGCCAAAGGTCATGAGACTTTTCATATGGAGAACAATAGTCAAGTACTTGAAGAGTCACATTACTATGGCTATATTATGGAGATAATACTCCATGAGAATATAATATGAATATCATATGGTAGAGTTGTAACAAGAAGAAAAGGAATAAAATTTGTATACATATTTTTTAGAATCAATATTGTAAGTTTTTCTTCATGTATAGTTCATGAATAACTTAGGCCTTTGAAATTTATATTTGATTATATAGGTGAATGCTATTTTTTAAATTATATTGACCTTGGTATACATATTAATTTGCTCATATATTCTACTCTTATATTATTATTTTAACCTTTAATATTATGGCTATTTTATATTGAGACCTATAATATTTTTTGGTAGTAAGGCTTAAAAATCTAACAGTGGTATCAGAGATACCACCTAACTCTGTCCATTTTGATAGAGTTCATTGAGCCACCATTATTAATTAACTTTATCCACTTTTGATAAAGTTAATTTAGAGTATGTCCACTTTGAAGGCAATGCAGACTTGGACTCTATTTTTAAAGGTCTTATTGAGTAGAATTTGAGGGGACACAGATTCAATCACCCTAATTTGGATTCTAGTATCTTTCCACTTGGTTTAAGAAAAACTAGTGAATACTAGAACTTAGATAGATTGACAAAAAGGGTCAACATAGGAGGAAATTTGGACATTTGACATTTGACAAGATTGAGGCCAAAAGCCATAGTGTATTCTTGTAGAATATTTTGACACCTCTAAGGATGATTTTTTGTATGATCCCATGAAGTAAATTTTATTATTTGGAAGGATGTGATCTTTCATAAAGATCTTTCATCTGCACTTTTTGTACTACTTCTTGTCCCTTTAGCCAATGATTCTCCTCCTATAAATACTTGAGTGGTTCTTGTTACCCCTTTAATATTATCATTGGTTATATTCTAGTTATTCTAACTTCTTATCCCATAAATGTGAGTTCATCAATAGGTTCCACTAATATGGCTACTTCTCTCCCAATGACTTCACCAACACCAACTCTAATTTTAGATCGTATAGTTGATGGTACTAATCCTTTTATGCCTTGTGTAATAGTTTTGGATGGTGTGTTTGAAATTGATACACCAAAACTAGATTCTAATACTTATTCTATGTAATATTTTCCCTAGCCTTCCGCAAGTTTCTTGATGCCCAAGTGGGTATGGACTATACTTCAAGATGATAAAACCATTCTCTCTCAAGAGTGCCATTCGAAATCCCCATCTTGGAACTTCATCTTGAGAGTTGATGATTTGGATATTCCCTCACTTATTATCAGTCTAAGGGTTGTCTATAGTGGAAGGATTATATGCTTGTCAAGTATGAGTCATGGATGAATAATCTCTTCTTAAAGAAATGAATATTATTGGTCATAAATATGTTTTTAAGACCTAATAAAATTCTAATGGCCAACTGGAAAGCACAAGGCATGCCTTGTTGATAAAAAGTATCTTATAATAAGGGAGTTGACCATTCAAATACCTTTTCTCCATGTGCGTGGATGGACTCTGTATATGGATGGGAGGTATATTAGACAGATGTGAAGAGTGTCTTTCTTTATGGAGAGATTTAGGAGGAAATTTATATGAAACAATCGACTAGTTTTGAGATTGGTGTGTAGGTTAAAGAATTATTTATATGGTCTTAATAAGGATCCTCATACTTGGTATGAGAAGATTATTTCTTTCTTTCTTAATTATAGATTTCAAGATGGTTATATTTTGATAATTATGGTGAATCTTGATGATCTTATCATTATATAAATCTCAATGTCATTGATCTAAGAGATGAAGTCATGGATTTATGACACTTTTGAGATGATAGGTTTGGTCCTCCTTCCTTAGTTCTTGAGGATCCTAAACAATCACTCATTATCTAGGATCACCATTTCTTAACCCAAGTATATCTTGGATATTCTAAATAATTTTGGATGGAGGACTACAAACTTGGTTGGAATCCCATTAGTTCTATTTTGAATCTACAAGTAAATTGCACAATATTTTTGGTGGATTCCACCCTATATTGGTCACTTGTCATGGGACTTCTTTATCTCACTCACATTTGGTTGGATATTTTATTTATTTTCATCTATTTTTCTAGGCATATGTAGGAAATTTGGGAGACTCTCTCAAAAATTACTAAGTATATCATTTGTATATATAAAATGGATTTTCACTACTCAATTGTCATACCTCTAGTTTGAATATGATTCTCAGCAAATTAGGCCAATGACTTAGAGTAGTGGCACTCTACCATTGAGTTTATTTTTTCTTGCTTTTGGATCGATCTCTTGATTTTGTAGACAATAATCCATCATGTCTTAGTATTCTATAAAAGTTGAATATAATGCTTTCAATGAGGCTATTAAATACCTTTGATGGATACTCATGATTTTGGAATCATTGTGTACTCCACATTATTTTTGGATCACTCTCCATTGTGATAAGCTCCATAAAGCTTATTTGTAATTCAATGCTTCATCAATGGACTAAGCACATCAAGGTCTGGATCCACTATGTTTTATGGCTTCATGCCCATGGGATTCTTAATCTAATATATACTATCAGTAGAGAAAACAATATATATCCTTACCAAGGTCATGGCCCAGGTTTTTTTTGTACGATTATAAGTTTTTTGGAGTGGGAGAGTACATTTTAAGGAGGATTACTACCAAGGGTCTCTCTCCATATCCCTTATTTAGTTTAAGAGGGCTATTGGAATATGTGGTGTTAAGCCTCACTTGAGGCCATGATCCGCTATTGTAAATTATATTTTGTTATATATTTCTATGGGCCTTTTTATACTGTGTATAGGAGAGTTTCTTATAATATTTTACTTTAGGTTGATTTTTTAACCTTGATGTAAGGTTGTGTAATTCATGTCATGACCCACCCTTGGAAGACTTTGAACTTGAAGACTTTGAACTTGATTAAGTTTGCTTCAAAGAAACAATTGACATGCTATATTTTTAATTCTGCAAGTATGGATGGTTTGTAGGAAATAGAATATGTTAATGAAAATATGCTTGGCAATAAATGGATCATTGTTTCAAGGAAGTGTTTTTCATGAAAGAATATGATACTGCTAATAGATTGTGTGCTTGTGCAGAAAAATAGGGTTCTTGTGGGTGGAGAAAGAATGAGCCACCGAGAACAGAATACCTGGGGGAAATGATGTGATGGGTTATGTTGTCAGAATATTTGGGGAAGCAACATGAATGAATGCTTCACCCTTGATGATGATGCTTTTCATAAGTTTGCACATGACAAAGAAATTCCAGACTTGTGATTGCTTGCATGATGTTTGGTATTTGCATTATGATTGAATTGTTAGGGATAAGATCTTGGATATATGTGTTATATGCATGTTTCATTGTCTTTCCTAAAGAAATAAATAGTTTATAAAGATCTATTTTATTTGGTAATTCCACCATGGAAGTGAATGATGTGTAAGTAGAATCCAATAGCTAGCATTTATGGATCGAAGTGTGCTTGCGATAATGGCTTACACATTGGGCATGAATGATAAATGAATCCATCATGGTAAAAAGTAGAACGACATGGAATTTATGAGAACACGATAGTTGAAGACTAGATGGCAAAAGAGGTTCCAAAAAAATGGAGAACGTAGGTGGAAGTCGTGTTCGTGTTGCATGTGAAGGAGGGTAAAGAAAATTCGGAAAAGAAATAAGGAAGGAGGAAAAAACATCTTGGGAAGCAAGAACGGGTGAATGAAAGCGTAGAGATCCAATGTAGAGTTGTGAGCTTGTATGCGGTTGAAAGGTAAGTTGTCTTGTATTCGCTACGAGCGCTTGTTCTTATCTTCTGATATGTGTGTAAATGAAGTATTGATTGTTGGGTGTAATTCCTTTCAAATTTGATGGTTCTATGTGGTTCTGGTGTGTGTGAAACCATAGTTCTGTTCAATATCGTAGAAACCATCGAAAGTGTAGAATAACTTGAAGAAGAGTTATTAATAAATGCTAGGAGAAAATGTAGATTGACTAGGGGTATCTTGGACCTTGGGTGAAATTGATGGCTGATCTTTTGATAATTGAAAACTAGCATTGCATGTAAACTTTGAGGATAGTGTGATTTATGTTTAAGTTACTAGTAATCCTTCTGAAATGTAGAGAATGCTGGTAAAACTAGATATGAATAGATTAAGCATGCATTTGCCATATCTTCATTTCTATTTTATTGAAGTAGCATTCCATGGTAATTGGGTTGCTTGTGACGTTTGGATGAAATGTATGTTTACATTATATATGGAGCTTTTATTTTATGAATTGACAAGCAAGGGAATAAATCTAAATTTTTCTATGTGGAAACAATGGATGGCTATAAGAGATTGATGTTTTTCTCATGGTTTTGGATTGTTGTGTGTATTTCATCTTGAAGTCTGTTGAGTTTATTGGAAGTCATAGATTGGTGTGTGACTCTGATGAAATGTTATTTTATGTGCACTTAGCATGACTGCTTCTTCTAGATGAGTTATAAAGATTTAGTTCTGCTTGATGGAATGATTTGATTTGAGAGAACATAAATGATCTTGTTGGATTCTTCCTTGCATGTGAAATGAATTACATTGTAAGTGTGCAATATCTACTATCTAGATATGTGGTTATGTGCATTTGGAAAGCATCAAAGAGGGAATGGTGTGCATTTGAATGTCGTAATTAGTTTTTTTGGAGCCATCTCTGATCCCCATTAGATGGCAATATTTGTTCTCGATTGGTTTACGTGCGAAGATCATGGAGGACATACAAGGAGTGTTGTTGTGGATCATTGAGAGTTTTTAAAAGACTATTTGCCATGGCAACTATGATGTCGAAGATGTTGGGCTTGTCTTAGCTATGGCTGGATATCTTACGATTTAGTCTAATGTATTTGAGAATCTATTATTCAATTATAAGAATTATGAACTCCTTCTTGGTAAATATGTGTGTGGAGAAGTGAGGTTGATGTATTTATGATTGTATGATTCTCAGATAAGAGTTATGACTCTCATTTTGTTATGGAGATTTGTAAATAATGATGGGGTGTGTACTACAATATTTTCATTTAATATGATAGATCTCTTGGGTTGTGTTTATTATCATCTAGCTTTTTACCTATGTGAATGTCTATTTCGGGTGTGATTCGATAAATGAATGCTTGTTTTCTTTTAGTTGAGAGTGAGTTTTGATGGAATGTATTACTCAGGGAAAGCATAATTTAAATAGGTCTCATTGTGTTAACCAAAGTGTTGGTTTCGATAAAACCTCTAGATGGGCTTGGGGAGTCATGTAATGTAGTGGATTATCCATATTTAGGAGTCAACCCCTAGTTGCATAGCTTCATGGATAATGTCGACCATAGAAACATAGGAGTAACTAATCATTGTGTTGTTGTAGTGATAGTAGAGCACAATGTATTAATAGGAGTCTTCCTTTTTGGATATTGCACCTTTTGATTGATGTCTCTTGACCTTATTTAATGAAGGGAAGTGCTACCTTCTAGAATTAGAGAGTAGTCAATGTGTCTAGGGTGTAGGTGGTTGTAGTGTTGTCTTCACCAAAGGATGGGTGAATGGTGAATGATAAAACATGGTTGGATGCTAAATGCACCTCACATAGATGGACTTGTGTGGTTAAGCGGGGATTGGTATTCTCCTTTTTGATAGATTGAAAAGTGAGTACCCTTTCAATGGAACGTAAAGGGATTAGTATTTCAAAGGAATGAAATATGTAACCTTCTCGATGGATTGAAGAGGGTCACTCCTTTTGATAGACTAGAAGGAGTAGTTTAGTTACTAGTGGAAGATAGCTTTAGTGGTGTCTTTTCTTAAGACTGGTGACTAGGAATCCTTGTAGAGAGAGATTGAGTTAGGATCATTGTGATATGTTTCTATGGTAGTGATGTTGATGCCTTTTATTAAAGGGATTAACTTGGGTTCACTATCATCTAGATGAGGGGCTAATAGCTTATGGCTTGCCTAGGATTAATTATATTTTTTATATAAAAAACTCTCTCAACTATAATTCAAGGTTAGTGGAATCATTTATAGATGGGTTGTCACATCTGGTATCAGAGCATGGTTCGTAGTGGAATAGGTTCATTGTGCAAGAATTAGTCTTTAGTATGTGATAGGAAACATACTAGATATTAGTGAATAGAGGAAACTAATAGAAGCAAATCTACTTGAACTGATTTGGTTGTTATGGGTAAACAATAACTAGTAGGAGGAGCAATTCAAAAAGCTAAATGCTAATGAATTCCTACTATCTCTTTTGGTGTGTGGCTAGGGAAAATGCCACCAAAAATAAGAAGGGGAAGTGTTGCCCCGACAACAAGGTAGACACGAAGAACCAATGCAAAGAATAGAGCACCCGATGATGGTTTTGAAAATCCCAATGAAAGAGAAAGTCTTACTAAAATAGTGGCTCTACTTTGTGAGTAGGTGGAGACCCAAAAATAGTTGTTGGATGTTGTGTTAAGTCGAGAAATGCAAGCTGGTAACCCGAGAAGGGAACAAGTGAATGAACCTCTTACAGAGGTGCAACTAGCAAGAGTTCGACTAGAGGTTGAGTTGGGCAAGGAGATGAAATATCTAAAATCTTCTAAGTTTAATGGAGAAGAAGATGGGGATAAGGCTGAGGCTTGGTTGAAGGAGATAGAGACATATTGTAACATGAAAAATTTCTCCTCAGGTACTCGAACATCTTATGCTACATTACATTTGCAAGGAGATGGTATAGCTTGGTGGGAAGCCCTTAGTGAAGAGCGAAAACTAGAGGCTACAGTTGACTTAAAATGGGAAGAGTTTGTGAAAGATTTTAAAGAAATATTTCTCATGGAATACTTCTATTCCCAGAAATTTGATGAATTTACTAAACTTCGTCAGGGAATAAGAATAGTGGAGAAATATTATCAAAAATTTGTTAAGTTGGTGAAGTATGTACCCACTTACACTGAGAAAATGAAGGTCCATAAGTTCATACTTGGAGTAGATCCTAGGATAGGACAAGAAGTGGACATGCGAGAACCTGAAACATTGCAAAAGGCTTATGAGTTAGCAAGGAAAGCTGAAATGTATCTCAAACCCTACTTTGATTATGAGGGGTTAGATGAACAAGGCAAGGAGGCACTAAGGAAGAGAAATAGTGCAGGTTTCATGAAGTGGGAATGTGATCAAATAGTTAAAAGCAATGCAAGACATGATGAGAAGGAAGACAGGAAGCAAGGAAAATTTAGAAGAAGATTTCGAGGAAGGAATCGTAAATGCTATAATCATAGCAATAATGGAAATAGATCACCACAAAGATAGACTACCATACCAAAGGAAGAAGGAGCAACAAAAGAGCTGAGGTAAAAAGAACATCCAAGACCAAAATAAGGATGTTATATTTGCAAAGGATCACACTATGCAAACAATTATCCCTAGAAAGTAGGGATGGGTTCAAAAGGAAAGGAACCAATGTATAAGGAAAATACACCTAAGGAACCAGTGCACAAGATTTATGTAGCAACAGGAAACTAGAATCTGGAAGGTTAGGCTACACCACTAGTGATAAAAGGTAATATTTTTGGTAGAAGTGTTAAAATCTTATTTGATAGTGGAGCTACAGATAATTTTATTTCCACTAGTTTAGTTAAAGATATAACTAAAAGGCCAGGAATCTTGGCACATGGGTGGAAGGTTGAGTATGGTTCAAGATAAACCTACTCTATGAATCAATGTTATCCTATGGCAGAAATTGCCTTACCTAGTGGAATGACCTTAGGATATTTATATGTTGCACCACTACATGCCTTTGACATAGTAATAGGAATGGATTGGTTGCATGAACATAAAGTAGTGATTAATTTCCAAGATCGATGGGTTGAATATATAGATGTTGAAGGGCTTGTTCATAGAGTGAATAGCCTACAAGGAACTTTCCAACCTCAAATCCTTTTGGCTATGCAACTCAAGAAAGCCATCAAAAAAAGAGGAATGGTATATATTATTAAGATAAATGAGATAGAGGAAGAGAAAAAGGAAGAAGTGCTTGGGAAGCACCTTGTTCTTCAAGAGTTTAGAGATGTATTTCCAAAAAATTTACCTGGATTACCACCTAGAAGGGAATTTGACTTCTCTAT
Organism: Wollemia nobilis; assembly: GCA_028583015.1. Classification (NCBI taxonomy): domain Eukaryota; kingdom Viridiplantae; phylum Streptophyta; class Pinopsida; order Araucariales; family Araucariaceae; genus Wollemia; species Wollemia nobilis. The sequence goes on from JAQPPZ010002094.1 coordinate 165,889, forward strand.
TGAACTTGAAAAATAGAGCCTATCCATAGGGCTCCTTATAGAATGAATCCCATAGAAATGCAGGAACTAAAGGTACAACTGCATGGATTGCTGGAAAAAGGACTAATTAGGCCAAGCGTGTCACCATGGGGTGCACCAGTTTTATTTGTTAAGAAGAAGGATGGATCCTTAAGATTGTGTATTGACTACCAAATGTTAAATAAGGCAACTATCAAAAATAGATATCCTTTACCTAGAATCGAAGACCTCTTCGATCAACTCAAGGATGCCACAATATTTTCAAAAATTGATTTGAAGTCAGGATACCACCAATTGAGAATTAGAGAGGAGGATACTCATAAGACAACTTTTAAAACTAGATATGGACATTATGAGTTTACCGTCCTACCTTTTGGACTAACGAATGCTCCAATAGCATTCATGAACCTGATGAATAGTATCTTTAGGAAGTATTTGGATAGATTTGTTCTGGTATTTTTGGATGATATTTTGATATATTCCCAAAATAGGACAGAGCATGATAAACACCTTAGAATAGTGTTAGAATTGTTAAGGAAAAATCAGTTATTTGGGAACCTATCCAAGTGTGAATTCTATGTGACAGAGGTGCAATATTTAGGTCACATTGTTTCGGATGAAGGAATCACTATAGACCCAAAGAAAATAGAAGCCATCATGAATTGGCCACCGCCAATGAATGTGACTAAGGTCAGGAGTTTCATGGGCTTAACGGGGTACTATAGGTGATATGTAAAGGACTATGCTAAGATCACCTCATCGATAACCAACCTTCAAAGGAAAGGGAGGGAATTCAAGTGGACAGATCAATGTGAGACAACATTTGAATTACTTAAGCAGAAGCTTACTACACCTCCTATATTAAAGATACCTGATCCATAGGGAAGTTTCTCCATGTGTACAGATGCATCACTAGAAGGACTAGGAGGAGTGCTCTCGCAAGAAGAAGCAGTAGTAGCCTATGGATCAAGGAAGCTAAAAAAGCATGAGGCTAATTATGCAACTCATGATTTAGAGCTAGCAGTTGTGGTATTTGCACTCAAAATTTGGTGATACTATCTAGTTGGTAGACCCTTTGAGCTAAATACAGATCATCAGAGTCTACAATACGTGTTCACCCAACCCTTGCTCAATGCTAGACAGAGAATATGGATGGAATTTCTCGTAGAATATGATTTTGGTATTGAATACATTAAGGGAAAGGAGAATAAAGTCACTGATGCTTTGAGTAGAAGGAGACACATTGCAGTATTATCTCGTATTCATGTTGACTTGATGGACCAAGTCAGGGAAATGCAAGGTCAAGATATCTACTACAAGCAAATCCAAGAAAATATGGAAAGGAATTCAATCAAAAGTAAATATTTCAGCATCCAAGATGAATTCCTATGCTTTAAGGATAGGATAGTAATACCTAAGAATAGCATTCTGAGAAATATGATCATGAATGAAGCACATAGATCCCCCTATTTTGCTCATCCAGGAGGAGCAAAGATGAGGGAGAATATGAAAAAGATATTCTTTTGGCCAAGAATGAAGAGGGACATAACAAAATTTGTTGCTCAATGCCTCGAGTGCCAAAAGGTAAAGGTGGAACATAGACATCTTGCTAGTTTTTTATATCCTCATGATGTGCCTATGCAAAAATGGTAAGTGATTTTGATGGACTTCATAGTAGGGCTACCTAAGACCAAGTTCCAGCATGACGCAATTCTAGTAGTGGTCGATAGACTGACCAAGGTTGCACACTTTATACCCAGAAGCACCAAGGATGATGTTGTGATTGTGGCTAACAGATTTGCCAAAGAAATATTTTGGCTTCATGGATTTCTAGAGGTAATTATATCAGATAGGGACTCAAGGTTCACTTCTAAATTTTGGCAAGCCTTACATCGAGCCATTGGCACTAGGTTGAACATCAATTTAGCTTATCACCCCAAAACTGATGGACAAACTGAAAGGGTGAATCAAGTGTTAGAAGATATGCTTCGCATGTACTATATGGATCAGAAAACCCATTGGGAAGAGTACTTGCACTTAGTAGAATTTTCCTACAATAATGGTCATCACTCAACTTTGGGCATGGCTCCATTTGAAGCTTTGTATGGTAGGAAGTGCAGGACACCATTGTCATGGGATAATCCAGAGGATCGGATTGCGCTTGGACCCGACATGGTCAAAGAAATGGAGCAACAATTAAAAGTGATCAAAGAAATATTGAAGGAAGTAGTAGACCATCAGAAAAGTTATGTCGATCTTAAAAGATCACCTAGAGAGTTTGCTATTGGAGACAGAGTATTTCTAAGGGTGAGACCGAAGAAGAGTGCCATCAAGTCCACAAAGCTTGATCCTCATTTTGTAGGACCCTTTGAAATCATAGAAAGGATCAGTCCTGTGGCATACCGACTTGCCTTGCCACCCAATCTATCCAAGATTCACAACACCTTTCATGTTTCTTTGCTTAAAAAGTATGTTGCTAACCCTGAGCATGTATGGAATTTGTCTAATTTGTAGATGGTGAATCCTAGAGGCTATAGAGGTTTGACCAGTCATAATCCTTGAATTTCGATCTAAATCGATGAGGAAAGGAATTTTGGAGCAGTGTAAGGTCCAGTGGGACCAATACTCTAAAAGAAACGCTACTTGGGAGAAAGTAGCTGATATGCAGAAGCATTTTCATTTCTCTTTAAATATGCATTGTAATGTTTGCTTTAATTATTTTTGAAAGAAACTACTTGTATGAACACAGAGGACTGTGTTAAGCCTAAGGGGGGAGTATGTCATGACCCACCCTTGGAAGACTTTGAACTTGATTAAGTTTGCTTAGTTAAGATGTTTGCTTCAAAGAAATAATTGACATGCTATGTTTTTAATTCTGCAAGTATGGATGGTTTGTAGGAAATAGAATATGTTAATGAAAATATGCTTGGCAATAAATGGATCATTGTTTCAAGGAAGTGTTTTTCATGAAAGAATATGATATTGCTAATAGACTATGTGCTTGTGCAGAAAAATAGGGTTCTTGTGGGTGGAGAAAGAATGAGCCATCGAGAACAGAATACCTGGGGGAAATGATGTGATGGGTTATGTTGTCAGAATATTTGGGGAAGCAACATGAATGAATGCTTCACCCTTGATGATGATGCTTTTCATAAGTTTACACATGACAAAGAAATTCTAGACTTGTGATTGCTTGCATGATGTTTGGTATTTGCATTATGATTGAATTGTTAGGGATAAGTGTGAGGTAAAAATATGACACTAAAGAATATATTAGATTAACAACTCAAAAAGAAAAATAAATTGCACAAATATGATATTTTTATTGAACAAGTAGGGGGGGGAACTGAAAAACTCCTTTGTTACAATAGATCTATTCCATAGAGTTATTTGATACAAAGTTATAGATCCTATGGTTCTCTGAAACCCTAGCTACAAAGAATGTAGTATCTTCATTGTCTTTTACCTCCAAGAGATTGAGTGGGATTCTAGCTATTCATAACCATGCCACTCCAACTTTAACAACTATTCAAATATCCTTGGTTAGTGTTACCTTATCCTACACACAAATCAAACCAGAGCAATTAGTGACAAAAATGAGGGTTCCACTATGTGAACCCTTAGAACTGTAAGCTAAAAACCCTAGATCTAGTTAAGCAAAACATACAAAATTCAAAGAAACACTAAGTAAATGCATAAAATAAGTTACCTTGCTATAGTGGATGATATATTCTATTGCTCCATTGCAAATTGATGGATGGATCTATTGCAGCCTGGTGATGCGTCCGTGCCCTAGCTCACATCCAAAGATAAGGTTGTTTTGAGATATTTATTACTCCAATAATTCTAAAATTTTGTGGAGACGTTCCAAGGCTCATTAGGAATCTACCCTAAAAATTTCAGCTCAATACAACTCCAAATGAGTGATATATTTCCAAAAATTTCTGAGGGTATACGAGAATAACATCAGGACATTTTTGGAGGGAAATCAGAAAAGACCTAGGAGATTTAGCCGAGGTTGAGCCATAAAAATGGCCTTTACTTATAATCCAACCTAGGGCACACTTAGGGTTTCAACGACACTAATCATGTTGCTAATATTAAAGCACATCCAAGGGTGGATAATAAATTTAAGGTGTGTTATGGATTAAGGTGGATGAACAGATGAGATTAGATCAGATCGGATGGTTGAGGTTAATCTGGCTTATAAATATATATTTTATAATAAATGTATTAAAATATAATATAAAATATTATATTTAAATATAAATAATATAAAATAAATATAAATAAGTCAAATAAGGGTCTGAAAATGGTGGGAAATGGCTAAAGTGGGCCATTGGATGGTAGGAAAGGCATGGAATGGCCAATTGAATGGTAGGAAAGGAATGTGGTTGACCAGTGGGTAGTGGGGTGACCAGGATGAAGGAAAAGTGGCTAGGATTTGGTTTCTATAGATGCCCCTTTTTGTACCATGTTGTGTAAAACACAATATGGTGCAAAAACATGAGATACCTGGTTGGGCTTTGGATGTAGAGGTAGCTTCTCTCTCTCATTGGAACATTAGCTTGAATATAAAAGAATAAAATAATTGGATTTATGCGTAGCTTACCCCCTCAATTGGCGAATGAGGTTGCGGATGAATCTCACGAGCCAATTGAAAAAATGGATGGAAGAAATGTTGTGCAAAAAAATGATGGATGATGTGATACCATTTTTGCCCCAACGGTGGGAAGGAGGTTGGTGAAAAATGTAATATGATGTGTTTGTTTTTGCCCCAAAATATGAAGGGTCATGTGCAAATGTGTAATGGAAATTGTGACTATTTTTTCCTCAATATATGAAGGGTTTTTGCCAAGTGTCGATGCCATAATCATGTTAGATGTATCCCTTTGATGGAAAGTCAAAACCAAATGTGGTTACCCCAAATTTGGGGTGATTCGATGCTATTGAAAAATATGCCTTCTGGAATCATTGAAATGCAAGTATGCAAATACAAAGAGAAAAGAAAAAAAAGGAGTCTATCCTTGGGGCCACTCATGATTGTAGCAATTCCTACACGGAATCCCTAAACAATTGCTCAATCACTTTACCCAGCATGTATCCTCAGAGACTGGTGTAAAGGAGATGATGAAAAGTTATGATTTTGTCCGTGTTTCTAGCCCCACGAACAAGGACATCAATGATAACTTTTGAGCAAATTAGTCTTGGCATAGTCTCACTCTAAATATGAGGTACCAAAAGTGATTTTGTTTTCAAACAAGGAGATAGTGGATGATGAAAATGGCCAAGTGTCCTTATGGTGATTTACTCATATTACCAAATTGCATGGATGCAAATTGCTGCAATCACTAAGGAGATAGAATAAACCACTAGATACAAGGTTCACTTGAAATTGTAGGTGAACTTGATAAATGTTGAATGTAAGTGTGATTGTTGATGGTAAATGTATTGATGGATGCAATATGGAGTTACTTTGTGGAAGTAAGCTACCTTTTAGAATATATCGATTCAAGTGACTGAGTCTGTTTTTATCCCAATAGAGAAGGGGTTTTGACATGGTAAAATGTGATAAATGTGTCTATTCTTTGCCCTAACATATGGATTTTTTGATAATGTAAGTGCCCTTATGGTGATTTACCCATCCTACCGGATTGCATGGATAACCAATCACTGTAACCGCTAGGTTAAATAGGATAAATCACTGGATATAAGGTTCACTTGTGCTTGTATATGTTGCTTGCCCTAACAGATGAAGGGATTCTTGATCATGTAAGTGTCGTTATGGTGATTTACCCATCCTACCAGATTGCATTGATAACCAGTCATTGTAACCGCCAAGTGACTAGGATAAATTACTAAATAAAATGTTCACTTGTACTTGTGTATTTTATTTGCCTTAACAGATGAAGGGTTTTTGAAATGAGGAAACTCCATGTTTTTAGTCGACGGGTAAGGCTAGAAAACTCTATATTTTTGGCCAATGGGTAAGGCGAGAAAACTCCGTGATTTTGGCTAATGGGTAAGGCAAGAAAAATCTATGTTTTTAGCCAACGGGTAAGGCTAGGAAACTTTGTGTTTTTAGCCGACAGGTAAGGCTAGGAAACTCCATGTTTTTGGCTGACGGGTAGGGCAAGGAAACTTCGTATTTTTATCAGATGGGTAATGCTAGAAAACTTCATTTTTTTAGCCAACGAGTAAGGCTAGGACAATCCATGTTTTTGGTCAATGGGTAAGGCAAGGAAACTTTGTGTTTTTAGCTGATGGGTAAGGTGAGGAAACTCCGTGTTTTTAGCCGACAGGTAAGGCGAGGAAACTTTGTGTTTTTAGTCGATGGGTAAGGCTAGGAAACTCTATGTTTTTTGCTGACAGGTAAGGCGAGGAAACTCCATATTTTTAGCTGACAAGTAAGGCTAGGAAACTCCATGTTTTTAGCCGATGGGTAAGGCTAGGAAACTTCGTGTTTTTTCTGACAGGTAAGGTGAGGAAGCTTTGTGTTTTTAGCCGACGGGTAAGGCTAGGAAACTCCATATTTTTAGCCGACGGATAAGTCTAGGAAACTCCATGTTTTTGGTTGATGGGTAAGGCAAGGAAACTCCATATTTTTAGCTGATGAGTAAGGCTAGGAAACTCTATGTTTTTGGCCAATGGGTAAGGTGAGGAAACTCTATATTTTAGCTGACAGGTAAGGCTAGGAAAAAAAATGAGTGGATGTGGAGATGTAATTGAGGCATTCTATTTTTTCCTAACAAGAAAGGGGATTTTGATACACTGTGATGCAATGAAATGGTTTAGTTTTTGTCCTAACAGAAAAGTAATTTTTTTAAATGTGGATGGTGTGAATGCAAGGCAAAGGGTGTAACTTTTGACAAAAGGATGTACCTTTTTGAACCTAGCAAGTGGCTTGTCATGATGCAATGTGTATGCATGATTGAAATATTTGTTGAATTGGTGGGGGAAAGTGCGATACCTTGAGTACCCCCAAGTTGTGATGTTTTTTACTTGATTGGGGAAAAAAGGTGTGAAACCTTGAATACCCCCAAATGTTCTATTGGATTGAACAACCTTAGAGCAATATTTGTATATGCGAATTATATACATACATACATACATACATATATATATATATATATATATATATATATATATATATATATATATATATATATATATATATATTTGCTTGATTGGGGAAAAAGATGTGAAACCTTGAACACCCCCAAATGTTCTATTGGATTGAACAACCTTATAGCAATCTTTGTATATGCGAATTATATATATATATATATATATATATATACATGGCTTTTATGTTTGTATTATTTTTTGTGTGAATGTTTTATGTGTATGCAATGCATTTTTTATGAAAATGTTTTATGAATGTCTTATGGATGATTAATGTAATCTAAATGGCATGTATCTGAATAATTAATGCAAAATATATGAGATGAATGCATGATGTTCGAATGATCATTTATAGTTTAGAATTTTACTAACCATTTTCTTCATTGTTTTGCAATCGGGGGCACCAAACTTGGTGGCGTTATGCAGGTTGATCCATGATGAAGACATGGATGTTGATATGGAAGAAGACATGGATGTTCACATGGAAGAATGTATGGATGTTGATATGGAATATTGAAGGATTTTCATAGACTCAAACATACTAGTGTTATCAATCAAACTCACTAAAGGTTTTCTAACTTTCTTTAGGACCAATGTGTGTGCAAGTGAAGTTCATGTACCAAATCTTAAGCATGACAATGACCTAGGCAATCAAGAACCAATGTGTGTGAACATGAAGTTCATTAACCCATTATGAGTAAATTAGACTTGACCTATTATGGGGAGGACCAAGAAGCTATATTGTTCGTATGTGCGGTCAGAGGTCTCACTTTTTGAAAGAGAGACATGTCGTCCCGCATGAGCTTACTCCATTTCCAGTCAAGCATCTATAGCTTCGGTGGAGACTCACTCCATAGTCCAAGGGTTTTTGATCTTTAGGCCTTGGGGATGACTACCTAACCTTCTGAGGGGAAATGTAGTATGATCCTTATAGCTTTAGGGATTTGTGGTGTGTGAATTGAATTATTTTAGAGCTTTGGGGAATCGGATTCTCAATCGAAGTGTGATGATAATTTGACCCTATCCTTACTATATATATATATATATATATATATATATTAATATTTGGAAAAGCAACTATGGTAGTGGTAAGAACCACTATTTTTGATTTTGGACTATGTTGCATAATAGGACAAGCAAGGAATACCCTTTTCACTTCAAGGTGCCACCCAAGTATGGTGTTATCCCTATTTGACTCAAAATGTTTTTAAGATGTGAAGTGTGGTTGGTGCAAGATTTTTTTTGGAATCAGTTGACAAGACTCAAGATTTTATTAATGTGAAAAAGTGCTTTTGGTCCTAAAGAAAATTGGACATCTTTTTGGAGGTTGCTAGTAGGGTTATGCACAAGCGCGAAATATCGTAAATTGGCTCTATTTAGGATTTTTAAAATTTTGAAAAGGCTAATTTTGGATCATTTCACTGGGGCCCATTCGCCCGAAATTTACGGGGTGAAAGTTTTTTGGGGTAAATTCTCCCGTCGTTGATAATCATGAACCTAACTTTATTTTAATTCGTCGACCTCAAATTACATATGATTTTGATTTTCCCGCCCAATTCGCCTTCAAATTATAAATGATTTTATATTTTCTGCCCAAATCGCCTTCAAATTATAAATGATTTTATTTTTCCCACCCAAATCGCCTCATATACTACGCGTATATATACTATACTGGGTACCGATAAACATACATCAAAAATACTCTAAGTCAAAAATAGCTCTGAAACAACGAAAAACTTGAGAAGGTTGCAGAGTGTCGATCGATGCAAGACGATCGGTTGCAGAGCCGTGACTGTCGAAATAAACTGATCGGTTGTATACGAGTGTCGATCGATGCAAGACGATCGATTGCAGAGGTGTGTCTATCGACATAAGCCGATCGATTGTAGAGCAGTGTTTGTCGATAGAAGACGATCGGTTGTAGAGCCATGTCTATCGATAGAAGTCGATCGATTGTAGAGTCTCTGTCAACACAAGTCGATCGATTAAAGTCATGTCTATTGATATAAGTCGATCGATTATAGAGCTGTTTCTGTTGATACAAGCTGATCGATTGTAGAGCCGTGTCTATCGATATAAGTTGATCAATTGTAGAGTCATGCCTATCAAAAGAAGTTGATCGATTGTAGAACTATGTCTATCGACATAAGATGATTGGTTATAGAGTCATTGTTGACATAATTGATCGATTATAGAGTCATGTTTATCGATATAAGTCGATCGATTAGAGTCTATTCACATAAGTTATCATTAGAGTCATGTCTATCATAAGTCATATTAGATGTTTATCGACATAAGTTGATCGATTGTAGAGTCATGTCGATCATCTTTAGTCGATCGATTATAGTGGTGTCGATCACATTCATCTATCGATTGTAGAGGTATCGATCGACCTTGTTAGGTCAGTTGTAGATGTGTCGATCGATATTAGTCTATCGATTGTAGGGTCATGTCGATCGATGTTAGGTTGTTGGTTGTAGTGTTGTCGATATTCCATCGCTTGTAGTGATTATCGATCAGTATAAGCTGATCGATTATAGGGAAGTGTTTATCGACAAAAGTGTATCGGTTGTAGAGGATTCATGATTAAAAATTGGTAGAGTATTCTTATTCCATTATTCTTTTATCCAAATATCTTTTTCTATAGTTTCATATGCACTGTAGGTGAACTATACGCAATAGTGGTAGACAACTATCAATGTCATCTAGTTGTGTGTTAGGAGCATTTCTTTTGTTAGAGACTGCTTCTTGTCTCTTAGAGTATGTTTCATATGTAGTGTACAAGCACTATCTACAATTGTGGTCGATAAGTATTCCCTGTCATGTTGTGTGTTAGGATCATATGTTCATCTTGAGGGATGTCTGCTATTTTCCTTCAAATTCATATACATTTCCTAACATCTGAAGGTTTTTCTTTATAGATACAATGTCACCTACTGAAGATGGAAAGAAGGGAGGCCAATCTTCTTGTAAAAAGATAATTCTAAAATATTTTACACCAAAATGCAATGAGGCATCAATCTCTACAGATTCTACACAACTTGCAGGTACAGACACCTTTTACCTTGAGTTTTCTAAAATTATTGTTCTTAAATGTAAAACCTTTCTCTATTAATAGATAAATGGTTTTCTGCTTATCTACCTCTTTTTAAATGCTTTGTAAAATTGTATTCTGTTAATTCTTTAAAATAGTGCCTTTTTTACAACAAAAAATGATAGAGAACTCCAAACATTGAATGCAATTAACATTGTCGACCCTGATGTGCGTTCACTCGAAGATATTCCAGAAGATGAGATGGGACCACATGATAATTTTCCTAATAACGACATTCAACAACCACTTCATGAGATTTTAAATTTAGACACATCAACCGAAAAAGAAAATGATAGTACAATTAAAATTCAGACCTCTAGGGAATCTTCTAGTCAAAAATCTAAACATCAAAATATTAGCGAATGGACTATTGGAAGGGATTTTAAAAATGAATGGGCATGATTATACCCCTTTATTGAGCGAGATGAGAAACTGAATGTGTGTAAATGTACTATTTGTTCATGGAAGCTAGGAAAGGATCATTTATTACAAAATAAGAAAGACACAATAGAAAAACACTATGGGAAAGTTTACATCAAAGAAATACGAAGTGATGGAACAATTAACAGAATTCATAGGTGGAAGGATGCAACAGAATGTGTGCATGCGAGATATGCTCTTGAATATGATAAAGCAATGAAACAAAAACAAACTCTCATTGAGAAGGGTGGAACAATCGAGGCACAATTTCAAAAAGTTAATAATATTGTATTAGCCTCAAAGAAATTGCAGTTTGCTATTGTATACAATATTCTAAAAAAAGGTCGACCCATGTCTGATTTTGCTGATTTTAAGGAAATACTTCAACTAGCCAATGTACAAAACCTTACCAATTCACATTGGTCAGATCGAAGTGGTTGGGAAATGGTAAAATGTCTATCACTGGTTGAGAAGGAAGACCTGAGAGAGAATGTGAAACAAGCCAAATTTATTTCACTTTCCATTGATGAGGTTACAGTTGTTGACAACACATCTTGGATTTGCATACATGTTTACACATTCAAAAATCATTTGAGACTACCTCATTTACTAGCACTACATAAGATGATTGAAAATTGTAATGCGAAAAACATTTATAATGTTGTTGTAACCAGTTTAAAGGATATTGTCGGAATGGATGAAAAGGAAATTGCCACAAAGTTAATTTGTGTTGGAGCTGATGGTGCGGCTACAATGCAAGGACAAAGGAATGGTCTTTGTGTTAGGCTTCAGACTTCCATTGCCCCATATGTGATTCCTATTCATTGCATGGCTCATCGAATGAATCTTGCATACAAAATTGTGAGCAATTTTGATAATGTAGCCAGAGTGGAAGAACTCATCCGCGATATACACTCATACTTTTCATGCAGTCCAAAAAGGTTTGCAGAATTTCAATAGTTTTCTCTAGGTGTAACGGAAGGCAGAAAAATGTTAAAAGATGTGGAAACCAGGTGGATTTCACTGTTTCTTCCTGCAAAAAGGGTATTTTCAGAATATCAATCCTTGGTTGGGTTTATGTATGCACATCGTAGAGATGTTGACAAGGCAAAATATTTGCTTTTTTGTATGACTGACTTGGAAACTCTTCTCACATTATGTGGTATTCTACCAATGTTACAAGAAATGAATACTATGATTAAACTTGCACAGGAAAGGGCAATTTATATTGTCGATTTCATGAGGATGAGAAAACAAATATGTATGGTTATTGACAAGATTTATTTATCCGATAAACATTTTGAGGATCCCAAGTTTGATAGTTGGAATACGTTAATTAATGTGAATGAACCGAACAACTTTTTAAAGTTCAACATCAACGATAATCTTTGTATTGCTATCCATGGAAAGTTGATTCATGTATATCATTTTGAAAAGCGATTAAATACTCTGACAGATGATGTTGAACAAGTGCCCGTTACCCATTCCGGATTCGATGAGATTTTGGATAACACTAAGAATAAATTGAAAAGAATTGCAAATGCATTAACAAGTGAAATAAGAGATCGTTTTAAGAGAGATGAGACACTTGAGGCCATGGTTGTTGTTAATCCTAATTTTTGGAATCCTTGTGTTGACCATAGTAGTAGAAGTGAGTTGTTTGTAAAATATATGGGTAATATTATGAAACATTTCTCTAAAAGTGTGGAAATAAATGGCATTGAAATCAATGGTATTCTAAACAAAGATCTTTTGAGACATCAGTCAACCAATTTTGGAATAACAATGGATAATCAAATTGCACAATTCAAAAATCCACATGAGACAGGTTCAATCACGCGTTTCTGGCAAAAATTGTATCGAAGTAGTGTCTTGCAAGATACTATGAGTGAATACTTTGTTTTATATGAATTATGTCAGACAATGATTTTGGGATCTGTTGAAGATGAAAGGGTTTTCAGTGCATTAACTTTTGTTAAATCAAAAGTTCATAACAGGTTGGACAAAAATTTGGAAAATTGTTTGAGAATGTATGTGTCATCGTACGAGGTGGGTAACTTTCCCTATGACAGAGCGTTGACATATTGGAAGTCCCTAGCAGAAAGAAGAGGTCTCTCTACTATGGTTGATAATGATGAAAATGATTCAGCTAGGAGTGATGATGAGATTATGGAAACGCAGAATTCACAGATTCTCAGTTCTTGTGGAGAAGTCGATAAAGCTTTGTATTACCTTCCAGAAATGTAAAAATTGCAATGATTATATGACAAATTCATATAATCTAAGATTTTTTCGGATTTGAAATCGATTTGTAAAATTTTAGTGATTTGAATAAATTCATATTATCAGTGATTTTCCGGATTTGAAATATTTCATATTATCAAAGATTTTTTGTATTTGATTTGTTGTAAAATCATATAATAATTCAATTTTCAATGATTATGCATGTTTGCTTTTTTAATGTTATGGATTGTCTATGTTTTCAAAATTTATGATGTATGCTATAGCTTTGAGTAAGTTGAAAATTTGAAAACCATGTATACGTAATGATGCAATGTTATTGAACTAAATGTATATGTTGACAAAAAATAGTTATTTTTCCTTTGAATTTAAATGTATGTATGTATCATTAGTATCATTAGTTGTATGATATGACAAAATATAGTGATTTTTTATGATTTATGCTTTGTCATTGAGTAAACCGTGTATGCATATTAAAAATTTCTGTACATATGTATGAAAAATGCATGTAGTATATTACTCTAGATATGGAAAACGAAAATTTAAACCCATTCATAGATATATCCAAAGTACCATATTCATTTTTATACAACTATAATGACTAACTATGAGTATGAATGCACTGAAAATTGAAACCCATTCATATATGTATCCTTCGTAAACTCACTTGAAAAATAAAAACAATATAGCTTAATAGAAATGAAAATACTCACTTTTATACTACAACAAGAATGAATATGAATAAACTGAAATTTAAACACATGCATAGATATATCATTCGTAAACTCATTTGAAAATTGAAATATAAAAACAACATAGCATAATATAGGGAAATTGAAATTTAACTCTTACACAAATATCTCCATCGTAAACTAACATTGAATATGAAAACAATATAGCATATTAAAAAAGAAAAAACACTTTTCTATACAAGAACAAGAATGAATATAAATAAAATCAAATTTAAACACATGCATAGATATATCATTCGTAAACTCATTTAAAAATTGAAATATAAAAACAACATAGCATATTTGAAACACCATAATACACAATTATAAAAGTGTATTTCTTAAAAGTAAAATAATAAAACCAAGTATCTTGTTTTCATACGAAAACATATGAAATGTCATAAAATTGTCTTTCAAAATATCAAATTTTAAAATTCAATTTCTTGCTCCAGAATCTTTTCCCATTGGAAGTGGACGTAATGCAGCCCCAGGTGGGGTTTGTCAAAGATCAAGAGAACTAGATGTTCTAGGTTTCCTTGTTGATCTTCTCCATACAGGTAGTGTTGTTTCCTTCGTAGGTGTTTCGGAGTCTCCTGATTCCTCTTGATTATAACCTCTGACAACAACACCCCGCTTTGAAGAGAAAGAGGATGCCTTTTTCTGTGTATATATAAAATGTCAATATTACAAAAAGACAAATAATGGAAAAATAAAAAAATTTATTTAAATATTGATTAAAAAATTACCTGAACCTGTTGTTCTCTCATGGCTGCATTGTCCAGGATTAAGTGCCATGATGTTGGTACTGGAGTGTTCTGCAAATTGTAAAAATATTCGTAAAAAAATAGTAATATAATTGCATGTGCTAACAGTCGACGAGGGTGAAGAGTGGGTTATCACGTTCTCTATTTCCAATCTGATCCGATGTGAGACATAGGTGGACCAGTCAAATTTCTGGTGTGAAAAACAATGGACCAAATACGCTAAGGCCCACATTGGAATTTTTATCGGCCTTCCTTGCAGAACGAGTCTGGAAAGGAAGAATTCGCAACATGCCCGAAGAAATTTATTTTCAATCGCTAGTACGGTCAAACCCCTTCTAGACTTGGTGGACATAACTGCAAAAAAACAAAATCAGTAATACACCAGTGACTAGAATTTAAATTCAATTAAATAAAAAAATAGTTATACCTTGAAAATATTCCAACTGCACATTGAAGTTGGTCTCCAGGAAGAGTTTGTCTTCATTAGTTAATTGGTATTTGGAAGTGACAGGCTCAACACCAGCGTGGGGCAATGTTGTCAATCTGGTGACATCAATGGCTGAGAAAGAAAGAATGATGTTTTTGTTGTCGATGACAAGATTTACCTTGCTCGAATCCATATCATAAGCTGCAATGATCCTCTCCACCAGTTTAACATCCGTATCAAAATGGGGCATTGAAACAAGACCCCGAAGACCAGAGTCCGTGACCCAAGACATGTCGTAACCCGATGTTGATAAAATTTTTGAAATCAAGGGGCAAACCAGGTTCTTATAATTAACTTTAAACATTCCAGGGGTTGCAGGGGATGCCATAGGGTGTACGGGTATGGATAAGAAGACATAGAGGATGGTACGTGACACTTGACAGAAAAGGATTCAAAATGGAGGAAAAGGGTTAAAACTTATGGTAAAAGGTTAAAACTAAGATAAATCTAGAGGAAAAGGGTTAAGAATGCATTAAAATGAGAGGAAAAGGGGTAAGAATGCGTTAAAAAGGGAAGATAATGATTAAGACTATGATAGAATAGGTAAAAAAATGATTATTAATCCCTTTATATAGAATTCTCTACATACAATCAACTTTTGGATGGGTGACACGTGGCCTCTGCATGCAATCATTTCACAGATGGTTGACACGTGGCCTCTGAATGCAATTGTTTCATAGATGGTTGACACGTGGCACAGATGCAATGCTATGCCTGCAATCGATCGACATGCATGCAACCGATCGACATGCCTTTAGCCGATCGACATGGATGACAAAATGTAGAGATTTTTTATGGTTTATGCTTTGTCATAGAGTTAACCTTGTATATATACATAACTACAAAACATTTTTCTACAAATGTATGAAAAAAGCATATAGAATAGTACTCTAGTTTTGGAAAATGAAAATTTAAACCCATTCTGCATTCATAGATATATCCATTATAAACTCACTATGAAATATAAAAACAATATAGCATAATATAAATTACCATATTCAATTTTATACAACTATAATGACTATGAATGCACTGAAAATTGAAACCCATTCTTATATATATCCATTGTAAACTCACTTTGAAATATAAAAACAATATAGCATAATACAAATGACCATATTGATTTTTATACAACTATAATGATTATAAATGCACTGAATATTGAAACCCATGCATAGATATATACTTCGTAAACTCACTTTGAAATATAAAAACTATATAGCATAATACAAATGACCATATTCACTTGAAATATAAAAACAATATCGCAAAATCTATGCATATATTCTACGTAAACTCAAGCATATTTGAAAGTTGAAACACCATAATACTTAAGTGATGAAAATAACACACAATTATAAATGTAAATAGTGTAATAGTAAAATAATAAAAGCAAGTATCTTGTTTTCCAATGAAAACATATGAAATGTCTTAAAATTGTTTTTGAAATTCATTTTTTCCCCTCAGAATATTTTCCCCCTTCCTCCACTAATTTTGCCTTCTCAATGGCTTCCTCAGTCTCCATAGCAATGACCCCCCTCTCATATTTCCCTTGTTCAACTCCTTTTTCCACATCCACTACTTCCATGATTTCCACATCCTGCATTTCGACGACTCTTTTCTCGGGCTGGGTAACAGATCTACCAATTGCTCCAACATTGACAAGGATCATCTCAACATTTTGCATTCCATCGAGAAGGGTCTTTTCTTCTTTGCCAACATCTTCATATGTTGGTCCTTGAACTTCTTTACCCTTCTCCTTAAGCAGAACATCAAGATCCAATCCATTGCGGATAATGATTTTCTGCAAAATGTTATTTTGTCGAACTGATTCCTGTGCTCTTTTTTCATTGCCATGGAAGCGTTTAAGAACTCCTTTGCCATCCTGAGATAGTCTTGCAGGTTTTGAACCTGCTTCTTGAGATTTTCATACTTTACCTACAAAAGGAAAAAAATTAATCAACATGAAAAGATAATTACATTTTAAAAAAGAGAACAACAAATTTTTGAACACAAAAGCGATTGAGTCAAACCTCAGCAACATTCTTTGCAGCTACAACAACAACAACCTTTTTCTTATCATTTGCCCATTCATTGTAATAAGCTTGGGCCTCACCATTTATATTCTCCAATCTGTTCATTATAAACTTTAAAATTTCATCTGTGTACGATGTATTCAACTTAAACATGCCAGATTTTACTTGTTGTAGCAGAGCCTCCATATTTTCTGGTTCATTTTCAACAATAGAAAATTTTCTTTCTCTTTTTGAAAAATTATTGTATCGGGCATTAATTTCCTTTATCAACACCTTAGCCCGATACTCCCATTTTTTCATTTCTGTTATATCTGGAAGTAGCAAATCTTTAATTGTAGATTCAACGTTATCAGAAACCAAATATTTTTGGAAAAAAATTATTATATCATCCTCTTGTCGAGGAGGAGCCTGACGGGTGCTTCTTTCCCTTGGAGGAGATTTGCTTGAACATTCTGCACCTTCATTTACTTTATCTTGAACCAATTCTGATAGTTGAAATTGAGTGTGTATGTTATCTTGCAAAAAGTAATCTTTATCAAGTGGAACATCAACCAACCCAGTACCAGAAGCTTCTGGTATATCCTTAAAAGTAAAATTATTTACAGATATACGATCGAAACCGAAAAAGTCTTTGATGCTTCTCTCTCTGAAATTTGTTGTGTTGCTTCTCTCTGTGGCCTAGATGGAAGAAAGTGTTTTCCAACTGGGAAGCATTGACCTCGCATTTGAGTTGGGCGTTGTGGAGGAGGGGGCGGCATTTGTTGATTTTGTTGATGACATTGTTGTGAGGGACCTTAAAACATAAAAATAAAAATTAGTTAAAATTTTTGTGAAAGTAGAAAATAAAAACTAGTAATAAAATTACATTATGAAAATTGGTTGCAAACATTGTTATAACACTTACCGGCAGAAGAAAAAACATCTTGCATAGATGCTTCTACAAATGGAATGTGGTCATGTTGTACATCTAAAAAAAAACAAAATTAATTAAAAATAGTAAAAATATTGTAAAAAATTTGTTTCGATAGTAATTAAAACTTACTCCCAGAAGATGAAACCTCATGCGTAACTACGCCCGTTGGCAACGGACGTGCAACAACATGTGGAGATCATCGAAAAATAGGAGAAATAGATCTTCTACATTTCCTTGATGATCTTTTCCTTATCAGTGGTGTTGCTTCCTCTGCAGGTGTTTCAGAGTCTCCTGATTCCTCTAGATTATAACCTCTGACAGCAGCATCCCGCTTTGAAGAGGAAGAGGATGCCCTTTTCTGTGTTTGGTATAAAATGTCAAAATTACAAAAAGATAAACAATGGAAAATAAATAAAAATTACTTAAATATTAAAAAAATTACCTGAACCTGTTGTTCTGTCATGGCTAAATTGACAAGGATTGAGTGCCAAGATGTTGGTACTAGAGTGTTCTACAAATTATGAAAAGATTCATAAAAAAAGCAATAATATAATTACATGTGCTAACTGTCGATGAGGGTGAAGCGTGGGTTTTCACGTTCTCTATTTCCAATCTGATCCGATTTGAGACATAGGTGCACCAGTCAAATTTTTGGTGTCCTATACAATGGACCAAATACGCTAAGGCCCACATCAGAATTTTTGTCGGCCTTCCTTGCAGAACAAGTCTAGCAAGGAAGAATTCGCAACATGCCCGAAGAAATTTATTTTCAATCGTCGGTACGGTCAAACCCCTTCTGGACTTGGTGGAATTAACTACAAAAAAACTAAAATTAGTAATTGTATGTTCAATCACTGATAATAATTTAAAATCAATTAAATAAAAAAATAGTTATACCTTGAAAATATTTCGACTGCACTTTGAAGTTGGTCTCCAAGTAGAGTTTGTCGTCATCGTTTAACTGGTATTTGGAAGTGACAGGCTCAACACCAGCGTGGGGCAATGCTGTCAATATGGCGACATCAATGGCTGAGAAAGAAAGAACGATGTTTTTGTTATCGATGACAAGATTTACCTTGCCCGAATCCATATCATAAGCTGCAATGATCCTCTCCACCAGTTTAACGTCAGTATCAAAATGGGGCATTGAAACAAGACCCCGAAGACCAGAGTCCGTGACCCAAGACATGTCATAACCCGGTGTTGATAAAATTTTTGAAATCAAGGGGTAAACCAGGTTCTTATAATTAACTTTAAACACTCCAGGGGTTGTAGGGGATGCCATAGGGTGTACGGGTATGGATAAGAAGATACAATGGAAAAGGTTTCAAACGAGAGAAAAATGGTTAAAAACTGCTTAAAAATTAAGGTAAATTGTAAAAACCAAGATAAAAGTGGAGGAAGAGGGTTCAGATCGCGTTAAAACGAGAGGAAAAGGCTTAAGAAAGCGTTAAAACGAGAGAAAAAGGGTTAAGAAAGTGTTAAAACGAGAGAAAAAATGATTGTTAATTCCCTTTATATAGACTTTTCTGCATGCAATCGTTTAACGGATGGATGACACGTGGCCTCTACATGCAATCATTTAATGGATGGATGACATGTGGCATAGAGCACCATTGCTACCGATGGGATCTCGACTATTGTAGCACATCAAAATGGCTACAACCGATCATCATGGGTACAACTGATCATCATGGCTATAATCGATAGGTATGGTTGCAACCGATCGACATGGCTGCAACTGATCATCATGGCTACAACCGATCATAATGGTTGCAATCGATCATCATGGTTGCACCGATCATCATGACTAACGATCACATTACCGATCATCATTGTTGAATCATCATGGCTGCAATCGATCATGGTTGCAACTGATCATAATGGTTGCAACCGATCATCATGGTTGCATCGATCATCATGACTACAATCGATCGACATGGTTGCAACCGATCATCATGGTTACAATCGATCAAAATGGTTGCAATCGATCAACATGGCTACAATCGATCGACATGCTACAACCAATCTTCATGGATGTAATCGATCATCATGCTGCAATCGATCATCATGATGCAACCGATCATCATGTCTACAATCGATCGACATGCTGCAATCGATCATCATGTATGCAACCGATCATCATGATTACAATCGATCGACATGGCTACAATCGATCGTCATGGCTACAACTATCATCATGGTTACAACCATCGGTATGGTTACAACTGATCATCATGGTTGCAACCGATCATCATGATTGCAACTGATCATCATGACTACAATCGATCGTCATGGCTACAACCGATCGTCATGGCTGCAACCGATCGGTATGCTTGTAATCGATCGTCATGATTGTAACCGATCGGTATTCCATTTGTCGTCATGTCGGCCTGATGTATTTCATATCGGCCTAAAGCTTTTAAGTATGCCATACTTTTTTAGATTTTGCAAAACCGATATTCATGGCCCCAAAAACAGAAAAAAATCGCCACGGTTTGAAAATTTTTGGAGAAAAATTATTGCAATTCGCCACGGTTTGAAAATTTTTGGAGAAAAATAATTGGAATTCGCCATGTATACTTCTCCATTTTTCGTCGAGATTCCAAGACAATTCACCTTCAATTTATAAATAGATTTCGGGGCCGACCCCTTATGCATAACCCTAGTTGCTAGACACACTAGTAGTGGTTGAGTGACTGAAAACTTGGGGTTTATGATTTTTGACAAATGGGATTGTTGGCTTATAATATTGGAGAAAATTGCATAAATGCCAAAAGTAGGTACCCCCAATTATGGAAACTTGAATTTTTTTATTTGGCCATATCATCACTACTATAAAAGATCATTAAACGTGGGATGGGATGAATGCAATTTGCAAAATGAAGGAATGTAGTGAAATGCATATGGGATGTAAAATGTAGTGGAATGCATGTGGAATGAATGCAAATGGAATATGTGCGAACTTTTATTTTTGCTTTTTTTATGTATGCAGTATGTATGAATGCAATGTGAAAAATGCATGTAAAGATACCTATATGTAAATGCAATATGTATGCAATGGGAACATGCCTATGTTAATGATCTATTTTTATTTGTTTTTTTTATCCATGTATATATACATATAAACATCACATTAACAAAAAAAATACCTTCAAATGGATGTGGTTCGGGCTCCTCCACTCCCTCTAAATCAGCAAGTCTATATGTACCATTACCCACTTTTTGAGAAATTATGTATGTACCTAACCAATTAGCCGTGAATTTGTCACGAAGGTGCGGTAAAGTATTGGTGTTTTTTTGGTTCTCTTTAAGTACAAGATCTCCTACTTGAAATTCACGAAGATGGAATTTGGTATTGTAAGCACGCTTTAGGTGGTCTTGATAAACTCGTAAGTGTTCTAGTGAATTGACTCACCTCTCATCAAGAAGAGTGAGTTGGTCAAGACGTGCTTGTCTAGCGATGTCATCATCTATGAATTCCTACAAAGAAATTCACAAGGAGGGAATATCAAGCTCAAGAGGTATGATAGCTTCAGCTCCATAGACCAAGGAAAATGGTGTTGCTCTCATTGGTATTCGGATGCTTGTTCGATAAGCCCATAGTGCCAAAGGGATTTTTGTATGCTAGTCTCTATGATTTTCTTTAACAAGTTTCTTGAGAATAGCAATCAAGGTATTATTGGTAGCTTTGACTTATCCATTTGCTTGTGGGTAATAAGGAGTCAAGAAACTATGTTGGATATTATATTTCTCATAAAGTGCTTAAACATCCTTGTTCTTGAAAGACTTACCATTATCAAAAATGATTTTAGAGGGAATACCAAAACGATAGATGATATGGTGGAGTATGAAGTCCACAATTTGAGGTCCTATCGTACTAGTTAGAGGAATGGCCTCAACCCACTTTGTGAAGTATTCAGTGGTCGTGATGATGAATGTATGTTATCCCGAGGAAGGAGGTGAAATTTTACCAATTAGGTCTAGGCCCCATTGTGAAAAGGGCCAAAGGCTTTGGATAGGCTATAAATCTTGTGATGGTACATGAGTTAAATTGGCGTGTGCTTGACATTGCTTACAATTTTTGACATAGTTGCAACAATCACGTTCCATTGTGGGCCAATAATAACCCATGCATAAAAGACGCTTTGCAATGGCCATCCCACTAAAATGACCACCACAAGTACCATCATGGGCTTCAGCTATGGCTCTTTGAGCCTCACATTTTTTGAGACAACGAAGAAGGATTCCATCATAACCACGTTTATACAACACATCCCCCAAGAGAATAAAACGGGTTGTTTTTTGCTTGAAAGAGCATTTTGCAAACCGATACATATCAGATGGGAGTGTTCCAAATTTTAGAAAGGCCACTATTTGGCTTGACCAAGACTCATAAGGTTTCGAATGGATAAAGCAAATATCTTTTCCATCCTTAGGATCAGTACGGATAATGGTTGCTTTAGAGATTGTTGAGATTATTAGGGTCTGTACCTCTCCTAAGTCATATTTTGGAATCAATGATCCAAGAGAGGCCATTGCATCTACAAATCTATTAGTCAAACGAGGCAAGTTGTTGATTTCATACCATTCAAATGTTGAGAGAAATTTCATTGCTACTTCATGATAAAGCTTAATGGTAGGTTCTTTGCATTGGTATTCTCCGATTACCTATTTGACAACAAGTTGAGAATCCCCAAATATCCTAATACGCTTGATTCCCATAGCTATAGTGGATTGAAGACCTAATATTAAGGCTTCGTACTCTGCAATGTTATTTGTGCATGGAAAGTCTAGCTTGAATGATAAAGGGATGGGTACTCCATGAGGTGTATGAAAGACAACTCCAACACCTTGACCTTTCTCGCACTTAGATCCGTCAAATAATAAGGTGATATCGACGTCTTCCTCCGGAATGACATCTTCTTCTAATTCAGTGATAGAAAATACCAAATCATCTGGGAGCTCTATAATCAAAGGATGATCACTAGGTAGTGGAGCTTTCACAAGTTGATCGACTATAACCTAACCTTTAATGGATTTTTGGATGATAAATTTGAGATCAAATTCTGTAAGGAGCATTATCCATTTAGCGGTACGAGTGTTATTGTAAGTGTGAGACATCATATAACGTAGAGGATTTTCTCTAGCTATGACATAAGTTGTATGGCTAAGCATATAATGTCAAAGTTTCTTAGTGGTAAAAACCACTTCTAAGCACAACTTCTCTACATAAGCGTATCGGGTTTCATAACTTACCAATGTTTGACTAATGTAATAAACGACTTGCTCTTGATTTTGTTCATTTTTCTGTGCAAGCATTGTCCCTAAAGCAAATTTCATTGCTGAGACATAAAGATAGAAAGGGACCCTCGGATGAGGAGGAGCTAAGACTGGCGGAGAAGCTAGGTATTGCTTGATGTCATCGAAGGCTTTTTGACATTCATTTGTCCATGCAAATGACACCCCCTTTTGTAGCAGGTAATTGAATGGC
This sequence comes from Wollemia nobilis, assembly GCA_028583015.1. NCBI lineage: Eukaryota > Viridiplantae > Streptophyta > Pinopsida > Araucariales > Araucariaceae > Wollemia > Wollemia nobilis. The sequence continues at coordinate 189,212 of JAQPPZ010002094.1, forward strand.
CTGCATTTATCAAAAAGTTGCACAATAAAACATCGGATTGATTGAATATTTCCTTGTAAACTATGCAATTCCTTAATGTTAGTTGGGGGAGGCATTTCCATGATGGCCTTGACCTTGTTTGGGTCCACTTCAATGCCTCTTTTGGAGATAATGAATCATAAAATTTTACCTGAGGTAACACCAAAGACACACTTTTTGGGATTTAACCTCACCTTATGTTCTAGAAGTCGATCAAAAATATTTTCCAATATACCAATGTGCTCTTGTCGAGTTTTAGATTTAGCCAAGAGATCATCCACATAGTCTTCGATAATATTATGCATGTAATCATGAAATATGTAAGTCATGGCTCATTGATAGGTAGCTCCTACATTTTTGAGGCCAAAGGGCATAACCTTGTAACAAAAGATCCCCCAAGGTGTTGTGAATGCTATTTTGTGTTGGTCATCAGGATTTATGCGAATTTGGTTGTATCCTAAAAAATCGTCCATGAGGGAAAGCATTTCATGGCCAGCGCAGGTATTGACAAGAGTATCAATGTTTGGAAGAGGAAAGTCATCCTTAGGACACACCTTATTAAGATCTCAAAAATCATTGCAAATGTGTATTGACCCATTAGGCTTGCGAATAGGTACCATGTTTGAAAGCCACTCAGGATAGTCAATAGGAACAATGAAATTGACATCTAGAAGTTTTTGAAGCTCTTCCTTGACTATGAGGGCCATGGTAGGATGCATCCTTCTAAGCTTTTATTTGACCGGTTTGGAATCGGGATGTAAGGTGAGGTTGTGGACCACAAGAATAGGGTCAAGACCAGGCATATCCTTATAGGACCATGCAAACACATATTTTTTCTTCTTGAGGAGAGCAATGAATTGCTCTTGTTCATTGAATGATAGGATTTTTCCAAGCTTGACAATTTGGGGATTGTCAGGATCTAAACTAAGGTTCACTTTGATGGTATATTCAATAGACATATGTGAACCTTCCTCAAGTTGATGTGGTGTTGGGATCAGATGAATGTCATCTAAGATGTCATCCAACTCTTCCTATTTATCATCATCTAACTCTACCTGAAAGACCTCAGGATTCTTGGTAGAATATGGAGGTGAAGGTGGAGGGGAAGGAGGAATGTAGTTGGCAGAAGCCCTTAACAATTCCTCGGATAGGACGAACTCCAAAAAGGAGGGTGGGGAAGAAATTTGGTCCATGTCAACAAGGCTTATGTCAATTAGAATTGGCTTAGCCGGATTGTATGGATTGCGGAGTGGGGTGAATAAGTCAATAGGATTCATACTGACTTAGTAGAAGAAGAGATGGATTGGAAGAATGGATGGGTGGAATGATTGGATTGGAACCGATGTTGAGTCTTGTTAACCCTGGATAGCAGCAACAAAACATGAAATTAAATGCTATGTACATGCAAAGAAATATTATTTTGTTTTGTTTTGAATATTTTGATTTTTTTTTTGTTTATATACATATGTTACAAATTTTGGCTTGGCTGAATGGCTCAATGGAACTTAGGTGGGGGTGGTTCACCAGGTGGGTCAACTTGTTCTTGTGGAAGAAGTAAGTGAAATATGGGTTGATGGATGGGAAACAGTCTGAGGTAAAACTCATCCTGTTGGGTAAGGGGAACAATGGGCTGAGACTCCTCTTTAGAATCATCAAAAGCATTGGACATAAGTTCATACTCTTCATAACCTTCATCATCGAAATTTGGAAGCGGGTAGGAAAAATTTAGGGGGTATTCTTCTTCATTGAAGCTAAGCTCTTGAAGAGCTTGTTCAAGAGAAGTAGTTGAGGAAAATGGAAGGGGGCTTTTTCTTCTTCATTGAGGCTAAGCCTTTGGAAGGCTTGCTCAAGGGAAGTGGTTGAGGAAAGTGGGGTATATCCCAAGCATGAATGATCATGTGCTCCTCGATATGGGAAATCAATTATGTCATGTATCCCTTGTTCATGGGAACCTAGACCTTGACCTTGCCAATTGACTATGTGGAAGTAACGAGATGGAAATCCCATCATATTTTGTATGTTGGCACATCTTGGCTCTTTTGGTTCTTCGGGTGGATTTGCCTCAATTGAGGAATCAATCCCTCCATAGACAAATTTAATACTATTAGGAGTGGAGATCATATCATAGACAACACCTATGGTTAAAGGAGGGTCATGTGGGCGACCAAAATCCTTGGCTGTGGGGATGGCAAGAGGGGTAATGGTAACATATTGGACCACGTATTCACCAATACTAGGACTAGTGATGTGGACCTTGACTTGGGATGAGGTGGTGGATGATGTGGAAATGGATGGCTCAGGATTGGAGGGGGTCATGGAAGGTGGTGGGGAGTTGAATATTTCACAATCCAAAAGTTTGACTTGTGAAACATCGGCTGATGGAGAAATATTGGGTGATGGCTTGGAATTAGAAGAAGGTGGATGAGGCAATGATGATGAAGAAGAAATGGTTGTAGAAGGAGTGGTTGAGGTGGATGATGTGGCGAAAGTGGGTTGACCTTGACCACATGTACAAGAAGAAATGGATGATTGAGGGGGTTTGGTGATGGGTAACTCCTCAAAAATAGGAGCTTTGGAAGAAGATGTGGATGGATTAGAAGATGAAGTGGATGGATTTGAATATGATGGGGATAAGAATAGGTGGGTGGAAGGCAACATGGATTCATAGGGGTTTGAAATGAAATTACAATACTTGAAAGGTTCTACATCTGCGGGGATGCAATGGACTTGACCATCATGAACGTATTTCAAGCATTGGTGGAGAATTGATGGAACACATTTCATCTCCCTCATCCAAGGTCTACCAAGGAGTACATTGTACGCCATGGCCCCTTCCAAGATGTGGAACATAGTATGCAATATTCTAACCCCTACTTCAATGGGTAAAACAATAGTGCCAATTGTGGTACACAAAGCATCGTTAAATGCTTTGAGGGTGAATGAGGACTTGGAAATATGGGAAGGCGAAAGGTTGAGGTGGCTAAGGGTAGCGGTAGTGATAATGTTGATGGATGAGCCGGTATCAATTAGGACTCTCTTAAATGGATTTTTGTCTATCAGGGCCATGATATGCAATGGAGGATCTATGGATTCTGAGGTCATTGACTTTATTTCAAAGTCATAGAAGGTGATGGATGGCTCCATGCATGTTCTAACACTCCCTAAAAAATTTTTGAAGGCATTAGAGTCTTGAGCTTCAAACTCAATAGATTTAAGAATTTCCATTAGGGCTTCTCTATGCCTAGGGGATTTTTGGATGAGCTCATATATGGATAATTTGGCTAAAGCTATTTTCAAACTTGTAGTTAATCGACTTCTTAGGGATACCGCTAGCCTTAGAGGATGATGGATGGGCTGATTTAGTGGACTAGAAATATGGATTGGTGGGGATGGATTTGGAGAGGTTTGAATGGGTGGTGGATTTGAAGGTTGTGACATGTTTGGTTGTTGGGCATTTTGTTGATTTTTCCTTTGACCTCTTGTGACCACATGGATTGCTCCTACAAAATTTTGGTAATGTTGGACATGATTAACTTGGTTAGGAGGTGTGTGATGATTATTACCTCCTACATTAGTTTGGGCCTCTTCATGATTGGGAAGAGGTGTTTGAAAAATTCCCAAGTTCTAATTTTGTGGAGCTAGGGGGTTATCCACCTTAATGGCCCCCAAGTCTATGAGGTCTTGAACGATGTTCTTAAAAATATGGCAAGTGTTGATATCATGACCATTTTTCCTATGGTATGGGAAAAATAGATGTTCCTTATAATTTCTACTATGTTTTGTAGGGTCATCGGGCTTGATTTTAGGTAAAGCCAACTTGTTTGTGTCATACAACCTTTGAAAGAGGGTAGAATACGACTCCATTAAAGGAGTGTATTGGCATTGGGGTCAAGCATATTGTCGATAGGAGAGGTTTTTCATAGTTGGCGCTATGTTTTGCATCGTGGGTGCTTGAGTTACCGAGGGGACCGCATGATAAGAAATTTGTTGCGGTTGTTGCATGGATTGTTGAGCCATTATGGGCTGGCTCATCACCACTTGATTTACTTGATTAGATGGACTAGCCGAAGAGGCTTGTGATGACTTATTTTGGCCTGATTGATTGCTTCTAAATTGGCCCTTATTCTACCATTATTTATTTTTAGGCTTAATTACGCCCTCTTGGATTTTTATCTCCTCAATGATGCTAGCCTATGCTAAGGCTTCTTCAAATGAATGATAGGTATGAAGCTGAAGCATCCAAGAGATGGGTTTTAAGCAACTCTTGGTAAATAATTTGATGATTTCATCCATTGGGAGGGAGAATGGCAATTTGGTAATGATTGCCCTCCAATGGTTTCCAAAGTCATAGATAGGTTCATCATCCCATTGTCTTAAGGCGTATACATCTGATAATGAAACCTTATTTTTGATGTTTAGGACAAAATGCTCAAATAATAGGTCAATCAGTTGATCAAAAGTATAAATACTATGAGTTGGTAGCTGATTAAACCACTCTATGGCATCTCCTCCTAATGTTTGAGGAAATATTCAAAGCATGAGAGCATTGTCGATTTGAATCCGAAAGCATGCATGAACAAATGAGCTAACATGCTCCTTAGGGTCCTCGGTTCCCCTAAATTTGTCAAACTTCGGTAATGTAAAGTCTACCAGATATGGCGATGATGGTACCAAAGGATGGATTGGTTGATGGATCAGTTGGCTTAAATTTGATCTTTGGCTTGACATGCCAGGAGTGTTTTGCATCAATTGATCTATTTTTTTTTGCATGGCCTGAATCCTAAGATCTTCCCCAAGAATGTGGAAGCCTTGGATAACCTGATGATTTGGAGATGGACTAGAAGAAAAATGTTGGGGAGTGATTAGATGGTTTTGATGGAATTGATTGGTTTGAAATTGATGGGGGGAATATTGATGGTTGAGAGAAGGAGAATATTGATGAGGAGGAATATTTTGGAAGAATTGGTTGGGTTGGCCAGAAGAAATTATGATTGGAGGGGTTGGATTTTGAATTGGAGGTGGATTGGGGATGGACACCACCGAAGATTGGGGTACCCAAGTGGAATTTTGGTTGGCCATGGTTGGTTGGGTTGAAACTACATGAAGCGTAGGATTTACATGAACTTGTTGTCTAGCATTTTGATATTGTAGAAGTAATCTATTCATGAGACCCAACGTGTCATGAAGTTCTTGTTCGGACATAGAAGAAATTGACAAGGTTGTAGATAGATTAGAAGATGAAGGTATGGATGTGGATGGATTGGAGGAAATGGGCATGGGGCAAGTTGCACTTGATGTGGCAACTTGGGAGGTTGGTACTTGTGAGGTAGCATTAACATACTCCTCATACAAAGGATTGGAATAGGTTTGGGTATAGCTAGATGGAGGATAAGTGTTAAAAACACTTGGGTTTTGTTGGGATGGACTAGGAGAAGAGGGCATACCATATTCATAGGCAAAATTAGGATATCCTCGGGTGGGGTTGGATGGACAGGATGTAGCCAATTCTGGTTGTGCAACATAGTCTTGGCTAATGGGTTCAAGGACATAGTTAGAAGACCTATAGAGGGACTCTACCTTGTCCATGTCAATTTGGGTGGATGGTTGCTCAATGTTTTGGGGAAGGGATCCCTCTTGTGGGAGAGATGGGTAAATGGGCCTAGATGGACTAGGTTGGATAGAATTGGAAGGGTTGGCTACTGAAGTAGCGGGTATATTTGTTGTATTTTCCATTAAATTATTTTGACTTAATACCTTTGTTTGATTTTGAGTTAGAACCATAAAGTAATTAAATCAAAATGCAATTTTAGGATAGTCAAATTAAATCTCCAAAACTAAAAATAGAGATAAAGAATTTAAAAAAAAAGAAAACAATCAATCCTAAGTTTCACCTTGTGTGGCTTACCTTGTTCATTGATTATCTCCTTTTAGTGTAAATTCCTTTTAAAAATGACAATTTTGTGTGTTTGATGTATCCTAATATTGCTTAATGAAAAATAAAGGTGAAAAACTATGGTTGGATGGGGCAACGAGATTCTTGTTGGTGATGAAATCCAAAAAGTTTTCTCGGGGGTGTTCCTAAGGTGTCTAAGGGCAGAGATTTGGTGGATGGATATGAATGCCACCATCACCAAACCTCAAGTAGCAACCGGTGATGAAATCCAATTACTACTGTTTAGAATGAATCGTGCTTGTGTGTGATTAATTTTAAATTTTTTGTTCTTTATGGTGTACAAACAATGTCAAAGACAAACAGATTTTGCAAATCTAAATCAGAAGCCAACACCTAAGATGTGAATTTATTTGATAGAGTGTGGAGTACACCGCTTAAAACCCCCTACCAAAATTACAACCGGAGGGTTCATCCACCTCTCTTCCAAAGGAGTCACCCAAGGGCAGGAATACTATTCACACTTAAGCATTGTTCCTACTTAGATAAGAAAAATGAGTAGTCCTCAACCCTAAGATGCAGATTCTAGTGAATGACTTTTACTTTCAGATGCAAACAAGAAATGCAAGAATTCACTCAAATTGCAACTTGTAATAACAAAAAATATAAAATATGTGATGGATGAATGCAAGTGACCTAGGTGCAATCTATGATGATTTTATTTCGAAATTACTTAATGTATTCATTTTAAGCTTAAAATCTAAAAAAAAATAAAGTGAAATAATGAAATACATAAAAATAGAAATTGAAACAGAATGGTTGTAGGGCTTACCCGAAAGCCTAAGCTCTGCTCCAAATCACTGCTAGGTGCAACAATAGAATGGTTGTAGGGTTTACCTATAAAATGGAACAACAGAATGAAATTAGTACAACAAAGTAAATCAGAAAGTAGAACCCTTGTGGGGTCCCATCGTGATCACCATTTGTGAGGTGAAAATATGACACTAAAGCAGATATTAAATTAACAACTCAAAAAGAACAAATAAATTGCACAAAGATGATATTTTTATTGAAAAAGTAGGGGGAGCTAAAAAAATCCTTTGTTACAATAGATCTGTTCCACAAAGTTATTTGATACAAAGTTACAGCTACTAGGGTTCTTCAAAACCCTAGCTACAAAGAATGTAGTGTCTTCATTGTATTTTACCTCCAAAAGGTTGAGTGGGCTTCTTGATATCCGTAATTGGGCCACTCCTTCAAAAACTATTCAAATATCCTTGGTTAGTGTTACCTGATCTTGCACACAAATCAAACTAGAGTAATTAGTGAAAAAAATGAGGGTTCCATTGTGTGAACCCTCAAAACTATAAGCTAAAAACCCTAGATCTAGTTAAGAAAAACATACAAAATTCAAAGCAACACTAATTAAATGCACAAAATAAGTTACCTTGTTGTAGTGGATGATATATTATGTCGCTCCATTGCAGATTGATGGATGGATCTATTGCAGCCTGGTGATGCGATCATGCCCTAGCTCACGTCCAAAGATAAGGTTGTTTTGAGATCTATATTACTCCAATAATTCTAAAATTTTTGTGGGGATATTACAGGACTCATCAAGAATCTAGCCTCAAAATTTTAGCTCAATATGACTCCAAATGAGTGAGATATGGCTGAAACAGTCTAAGGGTATACGAGAATAACAATAGGAAATTTTTGGAGGGAAATCAGAAAAGACCTAGGAGACTTAGCCGAGGTTGAGCCATAAAAATGGTCTTTACTTATAATCCAACCTAGGGCACACTTAGGGTTTCAATGACACTAATCGTGTGGCTGATATTAAAGCACATCCAAGGGTGGATAATAAATTTAAGGTGTGTTATGGATTAAGGTGGATGAACGGATGAGATTAGATCGAATCGGACGATTGAGGTTAATCTGGATTATAAATATATATTTTATAATAAATATATTAAAATATAATATAAAATATTATATTTAAATATAAATAATATAAAATAAATATAAATAATTCAAATAGGGGTCAAAAAATGGCAGGAAAGGGCTAAAGTGGGCCATTGGATGGTGGGAAAGGCATGGAATGGCCAATTGAATGGCGGGAAAGGAATGTGGTGGACCAGTGGGTAGTGGGGTGACCAGGATGAAGGACAAGTGGCTAGGATTTGGTGTCTACAATAATATCTTGGATATATGTGTTATATGCATGTTTCATTATCTTTCCTAAAAGAAATAAATAGTTTATAAAGATCTATTCTATTTGGTAATTCCACCATGGAAATGAATGATGTGTAATTAGAATCCAATAGCTATCATTAATGGATCAAAGTGTGCTTGCGATAATGGCTTACACACTAGGCATGAATGATAAATGAATCCATCATGGTAAAAAGTAGAATGACGTGGAATTTATGATAACGTGATAGTTGAAGACTAGATGGTACAAGAGGTTAAAAAAATGGAGAACGCGGGTGGAAGTGGTGTTCATGTTGTGTGTGAAGGAGAGCGAAGGAAATTTAGAAAAGAAATAAGGAAGGAAGAAAAACATCTTGGGAAGCGATAATAGACGAACAAAAGTGTAGAGATCTAGTGTAGAGTTGCGAGCCTGTACGCTGTTGAAAGGTAAGGTCTTATATTCACTATTAGCGCTTGTCCTTATATTCTGAGATGTATGTAAATGAAGTATTGATTGTTGGGTGTAATTCCTTTCTATTTGATGGTTATATGTGATTTTGGTGTGTGTGAAACCATAGTTCTATTCAATGTCATAGAAACCATCGAAAGTGTAGAATAACTTGAAGAAGAGTTATTAATAAATACTAGGAGAAAACATAGATTGACTAGGGGTATCTTAGACCTTGGGTGAAATTGACTACTGATTTTTTGACAATTGAAAACTAGCTGAAAGCATGTCTATGGAAGCACTAGCATACCAGGTGTGATGCAAACAAAAGCAAATGTATTAGGGAAATGCTAAGTCCTACGAAAATGCAAAGAACTAAAGTGCATGAAAATGGAAACAAACGAAATGAAATGAGATGTAAAGAAAAAACAAAGGTGCAACATCTTTTATTAATTTTTCTTGTGATTAGGTTACAATACGTCTCCCCCATTTTCAGGGGCTCGAAGCATTCGATACAGTTTTGTTACACCAACGGATGGTACACTTCCCTTTGGGATCTTTCGCATGCCCACATTCAAAATGGGTGGGCCAATCGTCGCCGTCACTTACGTGAATACGTCCGTAGTTCCTTGCTTCCCCTCTAGTGTCAAGATATTGCATACAGAGAAACAACAAATGATTAATAACACATGCGGATGGAGGGAAAGATGCAATCCCCAAGGCCTCGGGTTAATGCATACATGAAATAATTAAAACAGTGATCAAAACATGTCAGAATGAAATAAAATTTGAACATAAGCATGTAAAAATCATCAGGGACACATTGTAAAAATAATAATTGAGAAATCTGTTGTAGATTTCTAATCGCTCTGGGGTGGGACGATTAGGACTATCATAAAACATGCGAAAGTGACCTCCCAAATGTCCAATCCAGAGGCCTCCAAAATACCTAGAAACTTGGGGTTAAGTAAAATGGGGCATTTTGAGATGACCTAAAAGGTTGGATTTTGCAGATTCTACCTAGATTGCCCTATATCCGAAGGTGATCCCTGTAGGTTAGTAAAAGCGTAAAACAATGAAAAAACAGTCAAAACAAGTCAGAATCCATTCAAAATTGAACAACAACATATATGAACAACATAAATCATGATGTAAAATAAACAATTAAGAAATATTCTGTAGATTTCTAATCACTTCTGGGTGGGGTCATTAGGACTACAACAGTGCGGGGGGTGCCCGGGGATAGGACGCCCACCGTTTGGGGCTTGGTTTGACACCAATCCACTTGGGATGGGTCCAAAATGTCCTGGGGGGTTGTGTCGGAAAATTTGGTGTGGTATTGTGGCCAATTTTTTGGGTTTTGGGTTTGAATTGAGCTCCTAGTATTCACCCGATAACCTCCCTTCCAAAAGAGAGATCAAGGATGTAGGAAGCACAATGAGGGGTGAGGGTATAATTCGGTAGCACTCCATTGCTACAAATGCTCCTACTCTATCCCTTTTTTGGGGTGAGAAGACTCACCATTTTATAGACCTGAGGGTCTCCTTTGAATGTGCATGCAGGGGCGCCACTTGGTCATCATGCCTTGCCAGGGGAGAGAATATTCCTACCTGATTAAGGGTTCCATGACTGCCTATTTGAGCTTTGAAATGCTCACTCGCACTCCCATGCATTGAAGGTGGAGTTGAGTGGTGGATCTGGGCTGCCATTTGTCAAGGTTTGACTTTTTGCCAGTCAAACCTGCTATTCGCCCCACCTTGGAGCGATTGCTACTAATCATCCCGGGGTGGGGTGAATAGAATTCTAATCATCCCAGGGTGGAACGAATATGGAGCAGAGTATTTGAAAGGTACCAAATTGACCTCTGACCTTCCAAAACTGCTTTGGGAGTGGTTAGGACCACTGTTTAACCTTTGGGGGCTGCCCTAGGGGCTATGTATGCCAATTCGGTCAGTGCTTGTAGCCACATAATCAGATTGGTGTTGTTTTGGTGTGTACACTAGCATTGCATGTAATTTTGAGGATTGTGTGAAATATGTTCAAGTTACTAGTAATCCTTACGAAACATAGAGAATGCTGGTAAAACTAGATGAATAGATTATTGCCATATCTTCATTTCTATTTTATTGGAGTAGCACTCCACGATAATTGGGTTGCTTGTGATGTTTGGATGAAAAGTATGTTTACATTATATATGAAGCTTTTATTTTATGAAATGACAAGCAAGGGAATAAATATGAATTTTGTTATATGGAAACAATGGATGACTATAAGAGATTGATGCTTTTTGGATTGTTGTGTGTATTTCATATTGAAGTCTATTGAGTTTGTTGGAAGTCAAAAATTGGTGTGTGACTTTAATGAAATGTTATTGTGTGCACTTAGCGTGACTACTTCTTCTAGATTAATTATAAATATTTAATTCTTTTGATGGAATGATTTGGTTTGGGAGAACATAAATGATCTTGTTGGATTCTTCCTTGCATGTAAAATGAATTACATTGTAAGTATGCAATACCTTATTTGGATATGTGCATTTGGAAAGCATCGAAGAGGGAATGGTGTGCATTGAATATCATAGTTGGTTTTTTTGGAGTCGTCTCTGATCCTTATTAGATGGTAATCTTGTTCTAGGTTGGATTGCGTATAGAGATCTTGGAGCAGGTGCAAGGAGTGTTGTTTTGAATCATTGAGAGTTTTTAGAATATTTTTGCCATGACAGTTGTGATGTCGAAGATGCTGGGCTTGTCTTTGCTATGGTTGGATATCTTGCAATTTGGTCTGATGTATTTGGAAATCTATTATTTAGTTATAAGAATTATGAACTCCTTCTTAGGAAAGATGTGTGTGGAGAAGTGAGGTCGATGTATTTATGACTATATTATTTTCAGATAAGAGTTATGACTCTCATTTAGTTATGGATATTTGTAAATGATGATGGGGTGTGTAATACAATCTTTCATTTATTATGATAGATCTCTTGGGTTGTGTTATTATCATCTAGCTTATTATCTACGTGAATGTCTATTTTGGGAGTGATTTAGTAAATGAATGTTTGTTTTTTTTTAGTTGAGAGTAAGTTTCGATGGAATGTAATATTTAGGGAAAACTTAATTTAAATATGTCACATTGTGTTAACCGAAGTGCTAGTTTCGATAAAAACACCAGATGGGCTTAAGGAGTCGCGCAAAATAGAGGGATATCCATATTTAGGAGTCAACTCCCAATTGCATAGCTTCATGGATAATGTCGACCAAATAAACGTAGGAGTAACTAATCGTTGTGCTACTATAGTGATAGTAGAGTGCAACATATTATTAAGAGTTTTCCTTTTTGGTTGTTGCACCTTTTGATTGACATCTCTTGACCTTCTTTAATGAAGGGAAGTGCTACCTTCTAGAACTGGATAGTACTCATCGCATCTAGGGCGTAGGTGGTTGCAGTGTTGTCTTCGTCAAAGGACAGGTGAATGGTGATTGATAAATCATGGTTGGATGCTAGATACACCTCACATAATGACTTGTGTGGTTAAGCGATGATTGGTACTCTCATTTTTGAAATATTGAAAAGTGAGTCCCCTTTCGATGGAACGTAAAGGGATTAGTCTTTCAAAGGAATGAAATATGTAACCTTCTTGACGGATTGAAGAGGGTCACTCCTTTTGATAGACTGGAAGGAGTAGTTTAGTTACTAGCGGAAGATAGCTTTAGTGGTGTCTTTTTTAGACTGGTGACTAGGAATCCTTGTAGAGAGAGTCATTAAGTTAAGATCATTGTGATTTTTTTCTATGGTTGTGATGTTGATGTGTTTTATTAAAGGGATCAACTTGGGTTCACTATCATGTAGATGAGAGGCGTATAGCTTATGGCTTGCCTAGGATTACTTATATATATAACTCTCTCAACTATAATTCAAGGATAGTGGAATCATTTTTAGATGGATTCTCACAATTAAGGTATTGTAATTCAGGTATTTATACCCTTTAGACCAACCATTTTATTATTAATTAGAGTGCTTCTTATTCCTTTAGTAAGATTCCTTTGGTGTGTATAGACACCCTTCATAGTGCATTGTGTTTAGCTATGAGTTATCCTTTTATTCTCGGTAATGTGTTGATTTTGCTTGTTTCAAGAGAGTACCATCAAATCTAACAAGATAAATTGGTTAAGATGTTTTTTTTTCAAACTTGACTTTGATTAAGCTTATTATTATATTAAGTGGAACATCAATCTTAACATACTAAAGTGCTCATAGTTGCAAGCCTATTGCAGTGGTAAAGGCTTTTACTTCTCTTTGAGAGGTCCAAGGTTCAAACCCCACTCGGTATGAGGGGACTGGAACTCCTCATAAAAATATGTGTAAACTCATTGAATAACCTATTAAAATAACATACTAAAGTGCTCAGTTTTAGGCCTAGGTGTATTAATCGTGTGGTAAAGGTATTTGCAAATACATCATCTAAAGTGAATGTTAAAGGTTTATTAATCGTGTGGTGGTGGTCTTAGTAAATGCATTCGCTAAAATGGATGATAACAAAGTATTAATCAATAATTTCCATTTTAAATCATCCATCTTTCAAGAATATTAATTAGCTCTATTCTTGTATCCTATCTTGGCTAATGTACTTGGATATCTTATCAACTGAGAATCACATAATGGATTGTTGTGTAGTATTGCTAGTCTTGAGGGTCATAGAATCCTTAACTTGAGTTTTATTGATGATTCAACATTATTCCTCAATAATTTATAATTAGAATTTGATAATGCATTTAAAATTCTTGATCTTTTCTACTTGTCTTTGATGCCATAATTTTATACTCATTAAATTAAATTTTCTTAATTTTAAATGGTCTATACTTTCTTGAATCCTTGATTTATGAAAACATATTCACTATCTAAAAATCCTTGTTCTATTACTTTTTCATTGTACATTGAATTCAACTTCACAACAATTCTTTAGTGAAATAAAAAAAAAAGTAATTAATATAAAACTAGATAAAATGATCTTCCTCTTCCTCGATACTTCAGGTAACATGTATTTTTTTTAAGCAATGGTAGGCATACATCAAAATAAAAGCATGAAAAAATTATTTAAACGAGACATTTTAAAAAATAAAAGAGATGAAAATATAATTAACTGCAAATTTATTGCAATGGTAAAAGTTTTAATCTCTTTAAAAGGTTCAAGGCTCAAACCCAAATTAATACCCCAATTAATACTAGAAGATGAAACGAAAATATAATTGTGACAATTCAATCTAATGTTCTATTATAAAAAACATTATTTATACACACTTGGTTGCTTAGAATAAAGCATACGTTCCTTATGATTTGTTAAAGATGGAAATCACAAGGGACATCTCCTACATGGTAAGTTTGAAGTTTGAACACCACTTGAATTTTAAAGGAAATGCAACGGCTTCTTTTCTTATTTCACTTTATGCACACTTCATCGTTTGGCTGCAGAAATTAATAGACTTGTTATGGACATCGACCAATCACGGCTACAGAGTCTGGCACTGGGATCTTCGCTCTCACTCAAAGAACTGTCCCGGTCTCTTCCGATGGCACGGTTTTTTATCGTTTTTATGGGCGACACCCTTATGAATTCGCCTCACCACGACTGACTGTGGTAAAGGTCTACCTCTGGAATCATCTCCACCTCAATCCGATGGCCATGTACTTTCCTCTGTAGATAATCAACAAGCTCTTCGTCTGTTGGACGTAACCCAAACCCAGTAGCTGAACCATCCTGGCAAATGCAAATGGTTGGGCTCCTGGGTTTGGTTCCGCCCAACAGGCGAAGAGCTTGCGATTGTCTTTATAGCAAAGTATACAGCCACAGGATTGAGGTGGACGAGATAAACCTTTACAATTGCGAGCCATGGGATTTACCGGAGAGATCTTCCCTGCCCAGCAATGATTTACCGCGACATTTCTTCTTCAAATGGCACAAAAAGCACCCAAATGGTCCGCAGAACCACTCCAGCTGGCTATTGGAAGCTCAGACTCTTCGGTTGGAATCACATATGACGAAAAGGAGTGCGGAGGGTTAGACATTTTTATCTTATGCCATGTTTTTAAGAAGAATTTCTCACCTAATATGAACCTACATGATATTAGTAGCTAGATGCGCGGATATAATAAGTAGATTTCTATTAATCCAAATTTTTATGAGTCTCTTATAGTTTTCGTCAGTGAGTTTCCTTGACAATCAGATGCTGCTTCATTAGTGATGGGCATGCCAAGTTCATTTCTTTTATTTTAATCTAGAAAAATATTTGCCCATTTCTTTTATTTTAATCTAGAAAAATATTTGCCCATTTCTTTTATTTTAATCTAGAAAAATATTCTGAATTATTAATGTGAAACTAAATTTTATTATGAAAATGTGTAACAAATAAAAAGCAGTTTGTAAAATAAATAAAATTGATGGTGCAGTATTTGTAATTTAAAAAAAAATAAATGATGCATAAATATATCTAAAAGTTTTTTGACTATCAATTTTTTTTTTCTTTTATACACTCATGAATAATGTTACAATCTCTCATTTCCTTGGGTTTAGATTGCAATCTCTCATGGTGAATAATGTTCATGGTGAGCTCCAAAGCACTAAGTGTTCAATAGGATATATTATACATGAAAGGCAATTTAAAAATACTACTGTCAGATTGAAGGGTGTCTTAACGATTGTGATCATCTGTAGCTATGGTCATGGGAATACTTTAACCACAATTTGAAGGAAAAGCATGCAGAAGACGGAGATTTACAAGTCAAATTTCAAGCTTGTTTCATACAATGTATTTGTTTCAACAGTGTGTTAGACGTTAGATTGAACCTATTACGCTGTTCATGTGGTCGAAGTGACTGAAGTTTCATATTCGGTCTCGAATTTTTGGTGATATTAAAATGTTTGAAAGAATCTCAGTACATGATCTCTCTTGCCTCGTCCGTTTGATGAACAGAGAACAGGAGTCATGCCTCTTGAAAAGAGCAAAGAGATGTTGGATGCAGACATGCTCGACCATCCTCAGCTGGACAGGAGTTACAATGAGCGCATTCGGCCTCTCTTGGATGCCATTGACAACCTTCGCAATCTTGGAATAATGAAAGAAGGCATCCAACTGCCTAGCATTGTCGTTGTCGGCGACCAGTCCTCTGGCAAATCCAGCGTGCTTGAATCCCTTGCAGGTATTAGCCTTCCCAAGGGGCAGGGGATTTGTACCAGAGTCCCTCTCATTATGAGACTACAGAGCTCAAAACTCCCAGAGACCGAAATAACTGTAGAATACAATGGAACGATTAACAACATTTCAGAGTCCCAGATAACAGAAGCTCTGAATGTGGCTACAGAGGAGATTGCAGGGTCTGGTAAAGGGATCAGCGACACCCCCATCACACTAAGTGTGAGAAAGATGAACGCTCCAGATCTCACTATGGTGGATTTGCCCGGCATTACCAGGGTGCCTGTTCACGGCCAGCCACATGATATTTATGAACAGATTTCACGTGTCATTATGCAATATATAACTCCCAAAGAGACCATCATTTTAAATGTGTTATCTGCTACAGTAGATTTTCCAACATGTGAATCTATAAGAATGTCCCAAAAAGTAGATGAAAAGGGAGAAAGAACTTTGGCCGTGGTCACAAAAGTGGATAAAGCTGCCGAGGGCCTGCTCGAGAAAGTTACGGTGGACGCTGTCAATATAGGTCTTGGTTATGTGTGTGTGAGAAACAGGGTGGGGAATGAATCCAATGCACAAGCAAGGCAAATTGAGCAGGACCTGTTCAAGATTGACAAATCCATGGTTGGAATACCTGTGTTGGCCGAAAAGCTAATGCAGATTCAAGCCAAGGGAATCAGTAAATGCCTTCCAGAAATCGTGAAGAAAATTGATGCAACTCTTTCCAAGAGGCAGTTGGAGTTGAATGCACTGCCTAGGAAATTTTCCACTTCTGCAGAGGCGATGATTGAGTTTATGAAGGTCATGGATAACATCAAAGGTATGTTAGACAAGCTTCTTATCCAGGGAGATACCGAACAATTTTATGATAACCGTGAAATGCATTGTATTGCCCACCTGATTAAGATTTTCAAAAGTTATTCGCATGCATTTTTTTTCATTAAGTAAAGCATACTCCGAGAAATTTCTTGTTGAAGAAGCAAACTGCCAAACTTCCTGCCTCATTCTGTTTTTGTTAATTTTTTTTTTTTTTCCTTTCTTTTTTGAAATTTACATCGTGGAATTGATAGTGGGTAGGGGCAGGCTACTAGCCGTTATAGTAGTATTTTGCGCTGTCTAGTAGGGATTGTCACACAGTTCTTCGTGCAGTATGCCCCTCTAATCACTATGTTACAATCATTTTAAACTTTTAAACTGCTGAAAACACTAAAAAAAAAGTACAGTTTTTTTTTAATCTTTTGCAGAGCCGTATTGATTCTATTTCTGAGAGAACCGTGGACTTAGCACCACAGACTTGTGATTATTTAGAAAGAATCATATGTCGTGTGATTGATCTTCAGACAGAGTGCTATCCCCAGCTGCAGACATTGTCAAGAAGGGCTTTCCATGATCTTCTAAATAGGAAAAAGGCTGAATGCATTCGCTATGTCGAAGATGCCATGCAGATGCAGAAGACCATAGTTTTTACAGAGAATCCCGGAGATCCGGAATCATTCCAAAAATTACAGGAATTGAAGAGAATCTTCATGGAGGCACTAAGACGGAATAAAGAGAGTGTTTATCTTAAAGGTATAAGGAAGGTCAAATTGGAAAAAGTGCCAAAAAGCAGCAGTCACCTGGAGGTGGCATTTGATACGAAGATGAATCTCAATGCATATTGGGGTGTGGTAAGGCTTAGGCTGGTTGATGAGATACCTCTGCATCTTTGTTTCATTTTCCAAAAAAATGGCTAAGAAGAATGAAATTGTTAACTCTAGCCAGTCACAAAGACACACAAACTGAAGACAGTTTACAGATCAAGAGAAAATAGAACAAATACAACACGGTATTCAGAGAGAAACAAAAACAAAACAACAAAGCTAGAACACACACCAAATGCGGGAGAACTACTTTCCTTGTATTATTACAATTATTAAATAATACATCATGCAACCGAAAGCAACCAATATTTACAACGTTATATTTAATAAAAGACACAAATACAACTGTGGATAACTATCCACGTCCTCCACCGTAACCATACACCATTGTTGTCATTTCCAACAATTAACCGTTGTCATTTCCAACAATTAACCGTTATCATTTCCAACAATCTCCCACTTGACAACTACGGTGGCACAATACTTATGCCACTGTGTTCTTGACACCATTTGAACTTCTGGGAACTCACTGCTTTTGTCAAAGCATCAGCTGTGTTCAGCTCAGTCTTCACCTTCTTCAGTTTTATTTCACCTTCCTCAATTATTTCTCTGATGAAGTGAAATCGTACCCTGATGTGCTTGGTCCTGTTGTGGAATTTGGGATTGACAGCAAGATCAATTGCACTCTTGTTGTCACACCACAATGAAATTGAATCCTGTTGCACACCAACATCTGAACACAATTGTTTGAGCCATACTGCTTCCTTGCAAGCCTCTACTGCTGCAATATATTCAGCTTTCGTTGTTGATTGAGCAACAACATCTTGTTTCTTGCTTCTCCAACTAACAGCTCCCCCAACAAGTTCAAACACATATGCACTTGTGGACTTTCCACCATCCACATCTCCTACAAAATCCGCATCAACATAACCTATTACCTGACTATCACCTGCAGCCCCATAACATATCCCAACATCCTTTGTTGATTGAAGATATCGTAAAATTCTCTTCACAACTGTCCAATGTTGCCATCCTGGATTAGACATGAACCGACTTACCATTCCTACTGCATGAGCCAAGTCCAACCGTGTACACACCATAGCGTACATCAACTTGCCAACTGCACTTGCATATGGCACTTTTGCCATTTTCTCCTTCTCAACTATTGTCTTTGGGCATTGATCCATTGACAATGTTGTACCCAATGCAAATGGAGTGCTCACTGGTTTACACTTCTCCATCCCAAACTGTTTCAATACATCAGCCACATATTTCTTCTGACTGATCCACAACTTTCTTTGTGCTCGGTCTCTCTTGACCTCAATGCCAAGAAAGTAGTGAAGTGGTCCCAAGTCCTTCATGCTGAACTCCTTTGACAACTTAGCCTTCACCTTTTGAACCGATTGTTGAGAATTGCTAAGAAGAAGTATATCATCAACATACAATGCAAGAATGACAAATCTATCTGAATCCTTCAAATAGTAAATGCAATGGTCAACATTACTTCTTACAAATCCAAGTCTAATCACATATTGATCAAACTTCTTGTACCATTCTCTCGGTGATTGTTTCAGTCCATAGATGGACTTCTTGAGTTTGCAAACCAGATCACTCCCACTGATTTCAAACCCCTCTGGCTGCTCCATGAAGATTTCCTCCTTTAACTCACCATGAAGAAATGCAGTCTTCACATCCATTTGTTCCACTTCCCAATCGTATGCTGCTGCTATTGCCAACAACAACCTAATTGAAGCTATTTTTGCTACTGGTGAGAACGTTTCTGTGTAATCAACTCCTTCAGTCTATGTATATCCCTTGGCAACTAATCTTACCTTATACCGCTCCACTGTACCATCTGGATTATATTTTTTCTTAAAAATCCATTTACACCCAACCAAATTTCTCCTTTTTGGTCTAGGATGCAAATCCCATGTCTGATTACACTTGAGGGATTCTATCTCCTCTTGCATTGCCATCCTCCATTCCTTAGCCTCACTACCGCTCAAAGCCTCCTTCACACTAACAGGTTCATCACACAGAGCTGTCAGTGTTGAGTACTTGAAGTCACTCGGATTATACCCGAATCTATCAGGAACTCTCCTTTGGTGCTGACTTCTCCTTGGTTGTTGATCGACTTCATTGCCCTGCACATCTTCATGAAAAATTTCTTCAATATCATGCGTTGTTCCTTGGGCACTCGGGCCTATTATTTCACCCATAATTTCTTGAGGATCATGCGACCCTGC
Source organism: Wollemia nobilis (assembly GCA_028583015.1). NCBI lineage: Eukaryota > Viridiplantae > Streptophyta > Pinopsida > Araucariales > Araucariaceae > Wollemia > Wollemia nobilis. The sequence continues at coordinate 208,834 of JAQPPZ010002094.1, forward strand.
TACCTCACGCAGTCCTACTTCCTGGTCTTCGACTCCCTATTGGCCACGTGGGCTTAGAACTTCTTCATCATTTGTGGCACCCTACTGTTGACCTTCATCGTAGTTTGAGGACAATGGACTAGGCTGAATGCGTGACTGTGCGGTTCTATGACTGCCAGATTGGGGCGTAGACTGCTGTTGTGTAGACATTCGTTGGTTGTCCTGCATAGCATTGTAAGGAGGAATATGACCGAGTAAAGGTTCATGGTCAGTAGACAATTTGCCGCCATCCTTAATGTCTCCTGCTACATTCTCCATGAAAATTACATCGTAGCTCACTGTGTGGCGATTTTATGATGGAATGAACAGTCTGTAACCTTTCACCCCTTCCTTGTAACCCATGAAAATGCACTTAACTGATTTGGTATCCAACTTCTATCATTTTTCTTTGGGCACATGCATATAGGCTTCGCAACCGAACACCCGTAGATGTTCAACAGTGGGTTTCTTACCGCTCCACTTTTCCTGTGGAGTCACTCCTCCCAAAACTGAACTTGAAGACAAATTGTTCACATAATTGGCAGTATGAACTGCCTCAGCCCAAAAACGTTTGTCCAAAGATGCATCTTCCAGCATACTTCGTGCTTTCTCCATGAGAGTCCTATTCAACCTCTCAACCACACCATTCTGTTGAGGCGTATATGGTGTGGTCTTTTGCCTTGCAATTCCATGCATCCTGTAGAAAGCATCAAATTCACCTGAGCAATACTCACCTCCATTATCTGTTCTCAGTGCCTTGACCTTTTTACCGCTTTGTCTCTCTACTTCAGCAACAAAGGTCTTAAACTTCTCCAGGGCTTCATATTTCTTTTTCATAAAAAACACCCATGACTTTCGAGAGAAATCATCAATGAAAGTTATAAAATATTTGGACCCTATTAAAGAAGGCACTTCCATTGGTCCACAAATATCTGAGTGTACCAATTCTAAAACATCTTCACTCCTATATGTACTTGATGAAAAAGACACTTTCTTTTGTTTTCCCATAACACATGACTCACAGAAATCTAATGAATCAAGTTTCATACCTTCCAAACCACGTACCAGCTATTTGGAGCACATCTCCTTCAGGCTTCGCTCACCTACATGCGCCAATCTCTTATGCCATAGCATCATTTTTGAAGAGTTTTTACTTGTTGTTGCACCTGCAAAACTCACTGGTTCTGCATCTAAATCATAGAGAGACCCTTTTCTGATCCCTTGAATCAACACCATCTCACCATTCATCACCTTGCAACTATTTCTATTAAAGACAGTATGAAATCCATCATCTAAAAATTGGCTTACCGAGAGTAAATTTCGTGTTAGTCCAGGAACATGACTAACATTAGTGATGGTCAACAATCTACCATCCTTTGTCTTGACTCTCACTGTGCCTTTGCCTATCACATCATAGTGATAGCTATCTCCAAGAAATACCTTCTCATAATGACCCTCATGATAGGTCTCAAACCAATCTCGGTGAGATGTCATATGAAATGAAGCACCTGAGTCAATCAACCATGACTCATCTTGAACATCAACAGTCAAGCCTGCAGCAAGACCTACCACACCTTCTTCAGCAGCAGCTGCGGTAGATATGCCCTCATTATCTTTTTGAGATTCTTCTTTGCACTCCCTTTTGATGTGTCCTTTTTTATGACATTTCCAGCACTCAACTTCTTGCTTCCAGCCTTTCCTTGATTTTGACCTATGGCCTTTGCCATGTGGCTTCTCATTGCTTTTGCGTTCTCTACTCCTCCCTCTCATAGACAATGCTTCAACATTCTTTATGGGTTCAACAGTCTTCCTTCTCAACTCTTCTTGCAAGAGCTGCCCCACAATATTGTCCATCTTAAGGTCAGGTATTTTTGTGCTCCCACTGATTGCAATAATCAGATTATCCCATGAATCAGGAAGACTGCACAACAGACAAATACACTGCTCCTCATCTTTGATGTTATCACCCGCTGATGCCAACTGATTTATGAGGGTGTTGAAAGTATTAAGGTGCTCAGCCACATTCCCACCATCTGCCATCTTCAACCCATACAATTTCTTCCTCAACAAAATTAGATTCATCATGGACTTGGACTCATACAGTTGTCCAAGCTTGTCCCACATGTCTTTGGCTGTCTTGGCAGTGAGAACATTGGACAACACCGAATCTCCAAGATTCAAACCAATGAGAGCCATTGCCTTCTCATTCTTCTTGTCCCAGTCCTCCTGAGTGATGGCAATGGGCTTCTGATCATGTTGGATTGCCTCCCTGAGTTCTCTCTCAACCAGAAGATATTCCATCTTCCATTTCCACATGTTAAAATTTTAGCCTCTGAATTTCTCAATTGTAGACTTCTCCATGCTGGCTCTTCCACAAAACACAGAGTACACACTGACAAATCCCTACCCCAAGATCAAAGTCCAAGGTTTCTTGAAGCAGCTCTGATACCACTTGTTAACTCTAGCCAGTCACAAAGACACACACAAACTGAAGACAGTTTACAGATCAAGAGAAAATAGAACAAATACAACACGGTATTCAGAGAGAAACAAAAACAAAACAACAAAGCTAGAACACACACCAAATGCGGGAGAACTACTTTCCTTGTATTATTACAATTATTAAATAATACATCATGCAACCGAAAGCAACCAATATTTACAATGTTATATTTAATAAAAGACACAAATACAACTCTGGATAACTATCCACGTCCTCCACCGTAACCATACACCGTTGTTGTCATTTCCAACAATTAACCGTTGTCATTTCCAACAATTAACCGTTATCATTTCCAATAATTAACCGTTATCATTTCCAACCGAAATTGTGAGCCACATCGTGAAGGGAGTGGTAGGGCAGAATTTCAAAACGATAGAAAATATACTTGAAGAAAGTCCAGTCATAGCCAACAAGAGAAGAAGCTTGACAAGGAGCGTCGCGATGCTGAAAGAATCAAAATCTGCTCTCTCAAGAATCATTGGGTAGCTTGCAGAAGCCTATAACATTTCTTCTAGTAAATTTTTTAAAATACTGCATTGTTTTAGGTAAGTATTGATGGCAGTTTGTAGCATGCATAGGAAACATCACGGTTGATGCCAATGAAGTTGCGTAGGGCTGAAAGTAGGATGGCTGTGTATGTCTCTGTTTCTCTACTATGTAAGTACATGTAAACTGTGTTTACATAATATGGGGTGCTTGCTCTGAACTTGAAACATGTGGAGAGATTATCTTTTATCTGTTATTTCGAAATCGATAGCTTTATAGAGAACATAAAGGACTACTGCCTAGTTAACTGCTGCAGTGCTGAATTTTACCATCCCTGCATAATTTAAAGAACATTCATGGGCGCAGAATTATGAATAATAAAATGTTTAAATACATTTAAAAACATATAATTTTATGCAACGTTTAGACATTATGAAATGGCATAAAAATTTTAATCATTACAAATTTGGCAGTCACTCGTCAAATGAGATTTGTTAATCATATATTCAAATGGCCTAAAAGTGCTATAGGAAGGAAACAAATATCTTAATTCAAAGTTTCCAATCGAAGTAAATAAAGGGATTGCTAAGAACATAAAATAGCATACAAATGAGTTTCTTTGCTATACATGTCCTTTTTAAGTTTTTCATTATAAATATATGCTTATCTCTTGTATTCTTATCCAATACATGTTCCTATTTTGCATTTGAAAGAATCAAGATCGATCAACCATTTAAACTCGCTGCCAAATAAAACTTAAGGTAATATAACATAGAGTAAACCGCATCAATGCCAATCCTGTAGCAAGTTTAGCCATGTTTTAGGCTTTTCGAGAACAGTTAGTCTCATCTTAAAACAAACAAAATTTTGGAAGTTTCTTAAAAGTATCGGTCTTATTTTAAGAAATTAAATAATTTAAACAAGTAGACACAGCATAGGAGGTGTTAAATGTCAGACTAAAAAACTATGGAAGAAAAATTTGAGAATTTATTTTAAAAATATACACCCATATAACCTCCATCTACAGTTCAACAGGTGCTGCAGAGTCACAAACTACTACACAAAACCATCAAGTGGTATGTTGTCTCCCCAAAAAAACATACAATGCTTGAAAATCTATTTTAGAACATAAACCCATATAAGCAATCAGAGTTTGATGGGTGTTGTCGGCAACTAATTTGGCTTGTAAGTCATTATTAATGTCGTTCAGATTGCATCTGAAGAAAATATTAATGTCGAAACAGGGCAACCAATATTCTGACGTTTGTTGAATAACAGTAGCCCAATAACCAGTTGTATAACGTATTATTGAAATTGAGTAGCAGGGTGAAAGACAAATTTACCCATTATTGAAAAACTTGTATCCTAACAATCTAATCCTTAGGGAGCGTAAGAATGAGATACGTGAAATAATCCGATTTTGGTAATAAATTGAATCCCTAAGAAACCCCAAAATAAATTGAAACAGAACAAAATAAAATTTCCAATAAACCACTGTCATTTCGACAGATTCCAAACAATTATAGAATTTTATATATCGATTACAAATCATTATTGAGAATTTATGGATATCTCCTGCGGGGGTTTAACCCGAAATTTCGACGAATGTGGGGAAATTGACTTACACAATTATTTTTAATCTTAAATGTGGCTACCACTGCATCGATCATTGGGGTTGATGCCTTGGAATTCAAAATATTCCAAAGACCTGCATTATCTTACTCGATACGGTTTTTATTCAACACGGCCTGCAATAGTCGAATTTTTTTACCCTTTTTTCCTCCCTTAGATCGAGGCGGTACTTTTTGTTAACGCAGAAAAGCTTTAAATGTGCATCACCTTCGGTAGCGGGTTTAGGGTTTAGTGTAAATCATGGTGACGAGGAAAGAGGGGTTTAATATTTTTTTTTGACGAGGAACCTTTTATATACAACATATCCGCAACATCTGAGCGGAGAGATTTGAACCTGGGCCTATCGATAACTAGAGAGTTTTAACTAGGGGTTCAATATTTTAACGAAGGTTTATTACAATTTTATATGGTATTCGGTGTTTCTCTCTTTTCTTTTGTTTTATATATATATATATATATATATATAATCTTGAAACAAATTTTGTTTGCCATTTATTTTTAAAAAAATATTGATTTTTTTTTTTAAATATATTAAATTTAAGGTAATTTTTTCAAAAAATGAATTACCTTTTAAAAGTTACATTTTTACGTGAAGTTGTAAGTTGTTTGATTCAGATAATTTTTATGTTATTTTGTACAGAATTTGAACAACTTTAAAATAGTGGTCATACGAAAAAATTTAAGCACATTGAAGGAGATACGACCATATGAAGACAATCTTCGAGAATTATGGTAGCATTAGGGTAAATATTTCTAGAAAAAATGTCTCAAGTCTCAATAGCTATATCTTTGTGAAAGGTTGTTTGATTCAATTGATTCTTGGACCAATTTGTACATAATTTGAAGAGCTTTAAAATAAGTGGTCATACAAAGGAATCCGAGTGGTATTGTGGGACATATAACTTTGTGAAGTCAACCATTTGAAATAAGGGCAATGACAATTTTTCAAGTCATGAAAAATGAAATTGCAGATATCTGTCAACTAGGATTCAAATGATAGGAGGAGCAATGGAGGGCTAGGACATCCATAGGACGGTACATTATGTTTGGATATGAAAATTTTCAGCTAACTTTCATTTATCCCTTCATTATCTTAAAAGTTTTACATGTAGATTATTTCAGATTTTTTTCAAATAATATAATTGCTATAGGATAAATTTCAATAGATATTGAGTTATAGTTTCCATTTCATGGATCGATTTATAGCTAAATATTTAGAATCATCCATAGTAGTAGATATTAGGGAGGATCTTACAGAGTAGTAATCTTTGTTGCTCAAAGATAAGACACTCATTAGTAAATTTAATGGGTCTTGGCCAAGGGCTTTGGCTTTGAGAAAATAGATTGATAGGAGATGAAAGTCTCCAGGAGTGAGTCTTTCCTTCCCAAAGGTTTCTTCCAAGCTATTTTTTGTTCAAGGGAGAAAGAGATAGAATCCTAAAAGGGGGTCCTTGGTTAATTGGAAGAACAAGATTCTTCCTTTTCTTTTTTAAAGAAATTGTAGTTTATTTTTACCAATGATGTTCTTCAATTACAACATTCTTTCTTTCCCATAAAGAAGATGAGAAGCAAGATCTGTTTGCCCATCATGAGGACTTTGGCCCACTTTACATTGTTGCTGGAAGTTAATACCATATCATCTTCACTCATACATTGAGAATAGGATAGTAGTTCTACTCTAAACTCAAGCCCCAACTTAACTAAAAAATATAATTTATTTAGGATTTCAGTAATCCAAGGCCTCTAACATTGTAAAGCACCAAAGTTACACAACATTTAAGCCTCTCCATAATATTGAGATCTCTATGTCAGATTTGATCATTCTTCTAATTACTATTAACTTGCCTGGTTTGTTTTTTGGATTCAGGATCTTAGAGATTTTCACCAATTCTGTTGGGTCCATTTTATCATTGAGACCTATATGATTAGAACACCTCTCAAAAATACAATTTATGTACCATCAAGCTACCTGGTACTCTCACCAATCGACAACATATGGGCAGAACAGTCATACCAAAGTGCAGTGGTTGAATCCTCTCTAACCAATGCTTGCTCAATGGTATCAAGCACTCATCAGAAGTCCAAAAATCTATGGTATTCATTATTGGATGATCAATTGTAATTCCATAGGCAGACTTGAACCCAAGAACTTAATTTACTCGGTGAGCAAGCTCCATATTTTACCCCTGCTCAATATTTGAGGTGAAATCCAGATTCAACTCAATGACACATTGCATTGTTGCACAACCTCTTATCACCGGTTAAGGGTTGCACAACCTTTTTTCTCATGGGATTTATCCCATAGTAACACTAGATCAACAATTCTACAGGATTTTATTTTGGCCCTTTTCTCAAATCATCATTTTACCATTTTTTGATGCTTACTAAATTGTTGTAGTGCAACTTGCCCTTTTATCATCTAAACTCATTAAATTTAATAAGTCTGGCTTCCATCCTATCATCTATTTTTGTGTAGTCTTTCATGCATTGTATGGTAAGGATCTTGAGGATGGTGGGAAAGATAGGATCATGACCATAAACCAAATGATAGGGAGATGTGTCTAATGAAGACTTAATCCTTGTTCTATCTGCCCACAATGTATATTTTAGTTTATTATGCTAGTCCCTAGGATTTTTATCCAAAATTTTCTTAAGTGTTTCTAGAAGGTTTTTGTTAGTTGATTCTGCTACTCCATTATCTTGAGGATAATAATTAGAAAAAAAAATTAGATTTACCTTATTATCATAAGCCCATTTAGAAAATTATAAAGAGGAGAAAGCATGACCATTATCGCATACTAGAGCATATGACATCCCAAACATGGTCAAGACTTTATCTTCAAGGAATTGGATCACAACCTCTATTATGCAGTTCTTGAATTCTTGAGCCTTTGTCTAGTGGGTGTAATAATTAGTGGTAGTTAGGATGAATTTCTAGCTAGTTGATGAATTATGATTAATAACACCAACAAAGTCCAATCTCCATTATACAAATGGATGATCTTCAATCATTGGCTATAGTAGCATGGGGAAATTTCTTTCTCAATGAGCTGAAATTTGGTAAACATGAAATGATTGAACATGGTTCTAGTAGTAACTAGCTCTTAGTATTTGATGTGTTGTGGAATTCCTAGAGACATTCCCTATTCCATATTTATTGTGAAAATATTTGAGGAATTTTGCAGCTTCTTGTTTGTTTATGCATCATAGATAGATTCCTGTCATGATTTATGATTTTATTATGAAGTTTACACTTTTAGATTCAACACTCTTCTTTGGGTGGAATTCAAGTGACTAGGAAATACTCTATTTAGCATATAATAAATAATATCTTGAAATCACTCATCATTTGTAATTTCTCCCATAGAATACTGTTGGCATGAAATATTAGGGTAAACTTGGGCTAATGTTTTGCTCAATCTCTATCCTATGACACTTCTCATGGGATGAATTTCTAAGTTAAACTCCTACAAGATAGACATGCACTTGCTATTACATTTTCCTAGCTCATTTTGCATCAACATTATTTTCATAGCTAGATCAGGTACTGCTACAAGCACTTTACTATGTAGGATATAGCTCCAAATTTTTTTTATAGCTTTGATCCAATCAAAAGCTTGTTTTTCAATGACTAAGTATCTGAGTTGAGAATCATTCAATGGTGAGCTCATAAAAGCTACTAGTCTCTCATCACTATTTTCCTTACTCTGAGTTAAAACATTAGCAGTTAAATTCTTAGATGCAAATGAATAAATGTAGAAAGGTTACATATAATCTATACTGATCAATACCAGAGCATTTGTGATTGCCTTTTTAATTTCTTGAAAAGTGCCTTGTGCTTCCCTATTCTATACAATCTTAGCATCCCTTTTAAGCATTACATTCAAAGGCCGGACTGTTAGCTTTTGAAGCTAAGAACTTAAAGAATATCTATCCACAAAAATGAAATAAGCTTCCAATATTATAACTATGTTAATGGAATTCTAATGAGCAAAAAAATAGCATGATAAACTTTTGAAATAACTCATGAAATAGCTATTACAGTAAACTCACGAAAATAGAAACTTGATGGATAGTTCTCTCTACTAGTGCATGCTATGGATGTATGCTTCCTTACCTTTAATTACAATGATTGGTCACATATATATACTAGTATGACTCTTCACTTTCCTACCCTAGGGACACGTGCATTCAGCATGATAGATACTTGTGCACATGCACAACTAACTATGTACACTTGTCCTATTACATTATTGCACATTCTCACACTTGTGCATTTATTATTTCTTCCTCAAGTAACTGCTTAATCTAAGATAAACTCCTAGTCTAATAATGCACCCAAGGTGGTACATTGGAATCTACCTAAATAATGTAATATAGTCTAACATCCCCCCTGTATTACATTATTTGTATATTGAAGACTTTAGTCTTCAATATGAATCTTTGTCCTTCAGATGTTCTTCAGCTTGATCTAGTTCAATCTTCAATTTATTCTTGGAGCTCATGTGTCTTTTTTGCTTTCTCCAATATGCTACCTTCCTGTATACTTGATCAAATGAATGGTTAGTATAATTTAATCTTTGTGGCTTCAAGATTACAAGTTTCTTGAGCTCAAAGAATTCTCATTTTCCCTTTGTTCCTAGAATCATGTTATCCTTTGATTTTCTATCTAGAAAATTTTGCTTCATCACTTTCATTCTTTGATTCTTGTGTATAAATATGGAAGATAAATTTGGATCACAATTGATCCATTTTTCTCCTTCATTCCCTGTAACATACTTCTAAAAAAATCCATTAGTGTTATTTTGAACAACAATATCTTGTGTGAATCCAAATAAATCTAGAGCATATGTATCATTATTAATAATTCTTATAGCTTATAATTTCATGCTTGGATTCTACCATCTCTCTTCTTTTAGTTGGTTTGGTTACTGAAATGCGGTTTGTAATTAGTTCTTTCAAATTATGAATATTTGAGACTTTAAGGTGATCAAACCATTGTGGATTTCCTATTATATATTTACTTGTTCATGTATCCATAATTGCTTTAGCTTTGAAGGTTCTAATCCTTTGAGGTTGACTTCCTTATGGCTCCCTAGTTTTGAGTATATGAACTAATTTGATAAAATCTATCCAATACTTAGGCTTTGTAGGATTCCTTATGTCTCCCAAGTGATTAGAATATGCTAGTAATCTTGATCAAGAGCTTAGAAACTATTAGTTCACTTTTTGAATTATTTTGTAATATTTTGAGAATAATAAACTTCTATTTCCCTTATTTATCCTATTGAAGTATGCACTAATGGAGTTCTCTATGGTTGGATTCTTTTTGTCTCTTTAATGTTAATATGAGACAAGTATAATAAATTCCAACTCTAATAAGCAAGGAATTATTTACTCCAATGATTCAATTCTTAAAAAACCAATTAACCAAGGTTTGAAGTAGTATTCCTTATAACTCCTTATTTTAGAATTTTAAAAATTAATTAATATTTGTAATAATAATAATTTGGTTTACTAAGTAAAAACCCTTACATCTCCTATTAATCTCAAATGAAGTCAATTCTAATCTCTGGATATAACTTACCTTGGTCAAGAGTGTTTGACCTTACTTTGATTAGTGCTCCTAATTTCAAAAAAATTAAGCTTGACCTTCTACATCTCTAGATATAAATTACCTTGATCAAGAGTGTTTGACCTTACTTTGATTAGTGCTCCTAATTTCAAAAATTTTAAGCTTGACCTTCACTGTATTTGCTAGATTGGTGCCTTTAATTGCTTTTGTTTTCCTTCAATTGAGAACAACTCTATCTGATATGCATGCATCCATAGTCTATAACAACTAGTGACTATCTCTAGTGGTCAGTGAATATTTCCAACCAATGTCTTCCTACACTGCGAATCTATGTGGGCTTTAGAAATATTGATTGGTGGTTCACTTCAACTGCTCTCTATGTGACTGTGTGATAGCTTAACAGTTGAATAAACATGATTTTCATTTTAATTATTCTCTAAACCTTTTATGCTCCTCCAACCCAACTATGTGTTATTTCGATTACACTATTGTAATGATTAGAAATGATGCGCTATGTGTAATGACTATCCTTTGTGAATGAATATAACGAGAATCTAATGAATAACTATTACTTGTGTTGATGCGGTAATGATTCTTTCTCACGTAAAATGTGATGATTTCTTTCAACGTTTAACCTAGCTATGCACTCCACTTCCACTGATGAGCTCACTATCCTCTTACTCCTTTTTTTGTGTGGTGAATGTAATGGTCATTGCTTGGCTCGGTTGGTGCTAGATGAGTAAGACCTTCAAATCAGCTACCTCCTCTGGACCTCAATGAGCCAATTTTTTTATGTGTGGGTCCCTCTTGCTATACTGAATGTTTCTCTTCAATGTGAATATTTCTTGTTCTAATTTAATTATTTTCCTCCTTATGATTCCTATAGTGAAACGGTCCTTGAAACCTTTGACTCTCCCTGCACGTTGGAAACCCTTCTTAACGACTGTTATCAAGCCCAATGAGAGCGTTATTTCATGTATTCTTCAATTACTGTGCTATTCTCGTGTGTACTGTATTCTTTATGTTCATGCTAGGGATATAATCAAGCAATACGTGTTGTTGTTTTTGACATATTACAATTGCCCTAGGATTTCCCAACTTAACTAGTCATGCGTTCGTTGTCTACTTCAGATTCCTCCTTGTAACTAGGCCTGGAATTTGACAAGCATATAACCATATTTAGCATGTGAAACCGTATATTATGGTTTTGATTTTATATTGATTTTAGATTTTTACTTGTAAATTTTATAAACAGTAAATTTTACAAGTAAATCTATTTAAAAACCATAAAATTTATTTATGATCATAAAACCTAAATGTATTAGGTGTTAACAAACATTATATTTTATTTTTATTGTAACTTGTAATGCCTCATGGGTGACAACTTGGGGAGAGGTAATAGGGAGTGCTATCATCGACGAGTGGCAACTCGGGGGCGAGTGGTAACTTGGGAGAGGTAATAGATAGTGATCTTGTGAGTTGGCATTAAGTACAATACACCCTTTCACTATATGGCCCCATCCAAGACAACAAATAATAATTTAAATTAATTCTTTCTAATAATCGAAGCACAGAGGGCAGTGTGTACTTTTGTAATGTATGCATGCTTACGACCTCATCAAAGACAACAAATACAGTGTACATATGTAACATATGCATACTACATGTACAAAGCACTCAGGGTAGTGTGTACTTATGTAACATATGTATGCTTACGTGTACTTTTGTAATGTATGCATGTTTACGTGTGAGATTGATGTCTATTTATTAGACAATGGGTTGCTTTGTTTTTCACACATGCCATCATTAATGAAAAAATCACGTGGATTGCCAACGGGGACAAGAATTGCAATAACGCATGCGGTGGGGTGAGTAAATGTGACAAGGTATCAGATTAAATTTTAAGTGTTGTGGGGTGTGTGAAAATCGTACGATTAAATTTTGAGTGTTGTTCAAGGGGTGTGGAAATCGTCGGGTCTTTTACAGCTGGAATAAGTCTGCGTGATGGTTTGGTATTGAATACTAGTGATGGGTGAAATAATAATTGCATCAATTTTCTTTATAATAGGTAATTTTCCACCATATATTTATTATGGAACTCTGCACCCTTACAAGGTTTATGGTTCATTTATGTACAACTTCATTTGTTACCCAGCTTGACAGTTACAAAGAAAGAAAGAAGATTAGCTTTGTTGTAGCACTGATTTTGCATAAGGGTTTCATTTTTCACAGTCGCATAGCTTTAAAGGTGAGTTTTTTCCTAAATTTGCATGTAATTGATATTTTCTTTGATTTTTCTCTATCAATCATTTTTATTAACATGCAAAATAAAAGCAAATCGATTTGGTTGGAGTTTATGTTTGGTAGAATGCATTGTCAAGAAACGACTCATAACAATGTTTTGTGCATTAGATTCTTTTATTTCAACGTCCTTTTACTTTTTTTAAGTGAAAAACCCCTTGTGGGTCGCCTTGGTCTGAGAAACCACGACTAGGGGGTTCTACATCGTAAAAGTCACCCGAGAGTTGCGCTCGGCCCTTCCTGCACCAACATTATTAATTGGATTTTGGGTACCCAATTCAATTTTTTTGGTAGGGTGGAGATTCGAACCTGGGACCTCCCTTGGAGGATTGCCCTCTCCTTTCCAACTCACCTACGATACCTAGGTTCAACGTCCTTTTACTTAAACAGTATTTGTTAATAGGTTATATGGGATTAAAATGAGTAGGTATTTGTTGACATAACTACTTTTGGGTTAACCTTCTCCTTTCCTTAAAGTTAGATTGCTATTCCATAATTCTTACTATGACTAGTAATTTTATGAATATATAACCCTTTCAAAATAAGATATAACTTGATCCTTGATCCTCTTTCTTTATAGAATATATGAAGTTGCTATCATCTTTCAAAAAAATTAAAAAATAAAATTTTAAAACGTAATCTGCAAGTCAATAAAAAAATTTAACCGTCATAAAAATTCCTATTGACGGGTATTTTTTTTTTAAATTCCAGCCCTGCTTGTAACGGCTAAAATTGCTTTGACTAGATGTTAGATGTATTTTTCCACATGAATGTAATGGTTGAAATAAGAAAATGGAATTTCTATTCGTTGTGCTATCTGCATTGCATTCTTCAAATCCAATGCTCAAGTCCTCCTTTACACATTCTATTCCAACTGATGTGCAGGTGATTTGACGTTGTTTTCTACTCTGTCCTCAATGAATGATAGATTGCATTAACTACATCATTTTTGGCACTCAAATTTGCAGGTGTATGAAAATAAACTCGTGACATCCTCTGTACAAACCTTTGACTACTATGCTTAAGTAAATTTTTGTTCTCCCTTACTATGCTTTAGACTTAGTGCTTTCACCTGTGTATTGCATCTCAACTTGACGCTTGAACGTAACAACTTTAGATTTGTTCTCCCATGTGGATGTTGATTCCCTTAGTGTTTTAATAGCTTGAATAATAAGTGGCTCATGTCCTTGTAACAACTATTCTTTCCTCCAATTCATTTGTTGTCCATGCTTGTAATGAATATGCTTGCAACCTCTTCTATAATGGCTCCTTTGCTTGCTCGAACTGGTGTTAATTTGACCACATGGATCCCTTGATGTGTAGTGGTGGTTTTTAGGATTTCTTCTACATTATTATATTTCACTGTATTCCTCCTCATGCTTGTAAAACTTTGTTCGCACCTCCAATGAGCCCGCTCCTCCAATGGGCGTAATACTTTATGCGATCTCCAACAACACTTCTCTTAAAGGTTATCTAGTTTCTCCTGCATCTATAAATGTACTTCAATATCCATAGTTAATGTTTTATAGTAAAGCAATGATGTCTCTTCCTCAAGTGATGAATGTAATATTTTATTAGGTGGCAAGATTGTAACGGTTCCTTCTTATTGTGGTGCTATTCGCTCTCTTGTACTTCAAATCTTCACCTTGCCTCCACAAGATGGTGGATTCTCCTCCTTGGTAGCTCTTCTACTCCTCCTTGTTTACTTAATGTATCTTGAAAAATTTGAAGTAATCTTTTGCTTTCTCCCTTTTTATGACTTCTTCTCTAAGCAATATCTGATTGTTTGATTGTAAATGTATAGGTTTTGTAAAAAATATCTTTTGCACCTTCTTGAATATTTAAACTAGAAATCTTCTCATGCAACTTTACCCTTAATTGGTGCTTAATAAACTTAATACTAAACCAAATATAAAAGTTAAAATAATGAACCTTCTGCACCTAAGTTGCATACCTTTACAATCTTGATTTGATGAAGGAGTCCTTGGTGATTTGGATCACCTAAATGCTACCTTGAAACTTGTATCTTTTGTAGCTATGTAATTACTTAAACTTGCTGCTATAATGTTGTATAATGTGATGCCTTTAACATCTAAAATTTACACAAACTTTAGAGTCCAATCCTTCTTGATTTTCTGCCCTCGAATCTCCCAATTTTGCTCGTAGACTCCTCCAAATTTCTCTCTAGAAATCTGAAAATTAGCAACTATTAATGATGTCCTCTTCTTGTTCTCGAAGCTTTAAAATTCCATAGCAAACTCCTCTCAATTCTAGCAATCTTCTCCTTTGAGTTCTCCTCAATTTCTCTTATGGTTCTCTTTGTTTCCTTTTGATCTACCATGTGCTCTGATACCACTTTTAGCTTTTGAAGCTATAAAATTAAAGAAAATCCAACCACAAGTAATGAAATAAGCTTCCAATATTATAACTATGTTAATGGAAGTCTAATGAGCAAGTAAATAGCATGAGAAACTTCTGAAATAACTCATGAAATAGCTATTATAGTAAACTCACAAAAATGGAAACTTGATGGATAGTTCTCTCTACTAGTGCATGATATGAATGCATCTTTCCTTACATTTAATTATAATGTTTGGTCACATATATACTATTATGTGACTCTTCACTTTCCTAACCTATGGATATATGTGCAATCTGCATGATGGATACTTGTGCACATCAACAACTAACTATGGACACTTTTCCTATTATATTATTGCACATTTTTGCACTTGTGCATTTATTAATTCTTCCCCAAGTAACTACTTAACCTAAGATAAAATCCTAGTATAATAATGTACCCAAGGTGATACATTGGCATGTACCTAAATAATGTAATATACTCTAAAACCTCCCTGTATTACATTATTTGGGTATTGAAGACTTTAGTCTTCAATATGGATCTTTATCCTTCAGATGTTCTTCAGCTTGATCTGGTTTGATCTTCAATTTATTCTTGAAGCTCATGTATCTTTTTTGCTTTCTCTAATCTGCTACCTCTCGGCTCCCCATCAAGTGGTATCAGAGCGGGAGTTCCTGAGTGTGTGAGCAGATCGCCGAAAGTGAGGCAGCTTGCACCAGGATCTATGGAAGGGTTGTAAGAGAAACAAGTAGAATGCCTCCATGAAGAAACCATGGTGGTGGAAGAAATATGGTGCCAACAGAAGATTTTAGAGCTTTGCAGAGGCAAGTTCAAGCCCTGCAAGAGGAGCTGCACAGAGGGATTGAGCCCAGAGGAGAAGAAGGAAGTGAAGATGAATTTGATGAAGAAGAGGACCAGTTTGAGGAAGAAGAAGAGGTTGCAGATCCTACATAATCCAGGTTATACAGAGCCATCTCCCAGATTGGAAAGAAGCCAAAGATGGAGGTTTTTGCATATTCTGGAAACCTAGATCCAGAGGAGTTGATTGACTGGATCAATGATCTGGAAGAATACTTTGAATATGAGGAGGTTGAAGATCCTGATCGGGTCAGATTTGCTAAGACCAAGCTGAAGGGTCATGCCAGCATCTGGTGGAAGGGAGTACAACTGGAAAGAAATAGAAGAGGAAAGGAAAGAATAACAATATGGGATAGAATGGTAGATAAGTTGAAGAGATAGTTTATTCCTACAGATTATGAATTGGATCTGCTAAGGAAAATGTAGAGTTTGAGACAGTCAAGAAAAACTATCAAAGAATACACAGAGGAGTTTTATAAGATCTCCATCAGAATTGGCCATTCAGAGGCTAACAAGGAGAAGGTGGCCCGTTATATCAATGGGTTGAGAACCAGTATTCAAGAAGAGTTGAGCCTGGTTAGGGTGAGCACCATTGAGGATGCTTACCAGTTTGCCCTAAAAGTCGAAGAGAAGTTGAACAGATGGTTTGAGGGCAAGCAAAGAGGAAGAGGTCATGGTGGAAGAACTGGTGGAAGGACCAGTGGAGAAAAATATAAAGATCAAAAGAAGACTGGTGAAACAAGTAGTAACCAGGATCAGAAAGAGGGGAACACCTACCAACCCCATAATCAGAACAACTACCCAAGAGGAAGAGGTAGATCTGGACGTGGGTTTGGAAGAGGAGGATTTCGTGGAACCTGTTTCCACTGTGGCGAAGAAGGACATCGAGCATACGAGTGTCCACAACATCGAGAAAGGACGAATAAGAGACCTGAGGGTCCTGCCAGAGCTGCTGTAGCAGATGAAGGTGCTAAATCAAAACATTCTGAGGAGGCAAAAAGAGGAGAAGTTATGGTAACAAGGAGAACCTTGTTGAATGAGGAGAAAGGATCAGACCAGAGGAGGAGCCTATTTCGCACAAGGTGCAAAAGTTTGGGTAAGGTCTGTAATATTATTATTGATAATGGAAGTACTGATAACTTGGTCTCTAAGGAAATGGTTACCAAGTTACAGTTAAAGAGGAGGAGGCACCCGCATCCATATCGGATTGCGTGGTTACAGAAGGACCATAGGGCTTTGGTCAGTGAGCAATGCTCGATGAAATTTAATATTGGGAATTACTGTGATGAGGTCCTGTGTGACATCCTGCATATGGATGCTTGCCATTTGTTGCTAGGAAGGCCATGGCAGTTTGATCGATGTGCAGTGCATGATGGTCGTGCCAACACTTACTCAATGATGAAGAATGGAGTGCGCCATAAGTTGGAGCCCTTGAAGGAGGTAGATGAAAAGGTATGTAGCAGTGCTAGAATCTTCTTAGTTGAAGGGGGAAGATTTTTGGATAGTTTGAAGCATGAGAATATGTGTTATGCATTAATTCCTAGAGTTAGGAAGGAAGAATGCAAGGATACCCCAGTAGAAGTCTTAGGTATGTTAGAAGAATTTCCAGACATTATATATGATAATGTGCCTGAGGGTTTACCACCAGTGAGGAAGATCAGTCACCATATATATTTGGTACCAGGATCTAGTTTACCCAATAAGGTAGCACATAGAATGACTCCTACAAAAACTGAGGAGCTAAATAGGCAAGTCCAAGAGTTGCTGCAGAAGGGACTGATTCGGGAGAGCTTGAGTCCATGCATAGTACCTGTAGTACTCGCACCAAAGAAAGATGGAGAGTGGAGAATGTGTACAGACTCTCGAGCTATTAACAAGATCACCATAAAATACAGATTTCCATTGTCGAGGATGGATGACATTATGGACTGTTTGAGTGGAGCCAAGTACTTCACAAAGATCGATCTAAAGAGTGGTTATCATCAGATTCATGTCAGAGAAGGAGATGAGTGGAAGACAACCTTCAAGACCAGAGAAGGTTTGTATGAGTGGTTGGTCATGCCATTTGGGCTAACCAATGCACCAAGCACATTCATGCGACTGATGAATGAGGTATTGAAAGAATTTTTAGGCAAATTTGTCATTGTCTATTTGGATGATATTTTAATATTTAGCAGAACCCTGGAGGAGCATCTGATGCATATCAGAAGGGTTTTTGAGAAGTCTACGGTAGGAGCAGTTGTTAATTAATTTGAAGAAGTGTAATTTTGTGAAGAAGGAGTTAGTGTACCTAGGATTTGTCATCTCAATCGAAGGTCTAAAAATGGACCCAAAAAAGGTGAGAGCTATCATTGAATGGCCTACTCCGAGAAGCACAACTGAGGTAAGATCATTTCATGGTCTAGCAAGTTTTTATAGGAAATTCATTAGGAATTTCAGTAGTATTTGTGCACCCCTTACAGAAACAATGAGAGGGGATAAGAAAGAATTTAAGTGGACCTTAGGAGCAGATAAGAGCTTTGATATGTTGAAGAAGAAGGTCACAGAGCAACCTGTTTTGGCACTTCCAAATTTTAATAAGGTATTTCAGGTAGATTGTGATGCTAGTGGTAGTGCCATAGGAGCTGTTTTGAGTCAAGAAGGTAAACCTGTTGCTTACTTTAGTGAGAAACTCAATGATGCTAGGAAGAAGTATTCAGTTTATGATCAAGAGTTTTATGCTATAGTTTAGGCTCTAAAGAAGTGGAGACATTATTTTTTTCCAAAAGAGTTTGTTCTATATACTGATCATCAGGCCTTACAGTATATTAATAGCCAAGGGAAGCTAAATCAGAGGCACTTGAAGTGGGTTGAGTTTCTACAGAGTTATACCTTTGTGCTGAAGCACAGGAGCGGAAGGTCAAATAGAGTTGCAGATGCCTTAAGTAGAAGGCAGTGTTTGTTGACAGAAATGAAGGTGGAAGTGGTAGGATTTGATGAACTGAAGGGTTTGTACCTTGAAGATCTTGATTTTGTAGAAGCTTGGAAGGCTTGCTTGGCACCTGTTACTTTGGACAGGACCAAGTGGTTGGATTTTTTGATCCAAGATGGAATGTTGTTTAGAGGAAGTCAATTATGCATTCCAAGGAGTTCAATGAGGGAAAATCTGGTCAAGGAGAAACACAGTGGAGGGTTGGCTAGACATTTTGGTCGAGATAAGACCATTGCCCTGGTTAGTGAGAACTACTATTGGCCGCAACTGCAACAAGATGTGAAGAGGTTTGTGCAAAGCTGTAGAGTATGCCAGATGGTGAAAGGTGTGAGCCAAAATACTGGATTATATCAGCCATTACCTATGCCAGAGAGACCATGGGAGGACGTCAGCATGGATTTCGTTCTTGGCCTACCAAGGACACAGTGGGGGAATGACTCCATATTTGTGGTGGTTGACAGGTTTTCAAAGATGGCACATTTTATTCCCTGCCAGAAAACTAGTGACGCAGTTCACATTGTAGGTTTATTTTTCAAAGAGGTGGTACGACTTCATGGTCTACCAAAGAGTATCATTTCTGATAGAGATACCAAGTTTGTGGGGTATTTTTGGAGAACCTTGTGGAAGAAATTGAAGATAGATTTGAAATTCAGTTTTGCATACCACCCACAGACTGATGGAAAAATGGAGGTGGTGAATAGAAGTCTGGGAAATCTATTGAGATGCTTGATAGGAGATAAGCCCATGGGATGGGATTTGGTTTTACCACAGGCAGAATTTGCATACAATAATTCTGTCAATAGGAGTACTAACAAATCTCCATTCCAGATAGTATATGGGAGCAGTCCAAGAAATGCTTCTGAGTTGAGGAAGATGGATACAGGGGAAAAGTGCAGTGTCGAGGCTGAGGACTTTGCAGAGCATCTGAAGAGCGTACATGAAGAAGTGAAGAAGCAAATTACTAAGATGAATAACCAATATAAGACAAGGGTAGACCAGACGACGGTTTAAGGAATTCATAGTGGGAGATGAAGTCATGGTCCATCTGAGAAAAGAAATATTTCCTGCTAAAACCTATAACAAGCTGAAGATGAAGAAGTTTGGACCATGCCAAATTATAGGAAAACGGGATTCAAGCAATGCATATGAAGTGGAATTGCCAAGTGGCCTTAACATATCACCTATTTTTAACATTACAGATTTGGTAGAATATCATGAAGGAGGCAGTAGTGAGACACCAAGTATAGAATTGTGGAGTATTCCAACGTCTACTCCAGCCACAGACGAGATCGAGGAAATACTAGACACTCGAGCAGGCAGAAGTACCAGGAATAGGCAGTATTCTGAATATTTGGTCAAGTGGAAGGGTAGGCCTATCGAAGATGCAACTTGGTTGTCAAAAATAGAGGTCGACCGCCTGGGTCTTCCTCTAACAGTACATAAGTGAAGGACACTTCTCAATCCACCCCGGGTGTCTGATGCGGGAGCATCCGGTGGCAGTAGAGCAATCTTGCATCAACAAAAATTTTTTAAGTGTTTGCCTTGGTGTCGCGATATCATGACAGAAAAAGTGTCGCGATATCGTGACATGCCGCATTTTTGCGACTCAGGAAGGAGAGAGAAGGCGCGAAGCAAAATTGTCGTGATTTCATGACATTTCATGAAATTGCGACTGAAACAGGAGAGAGAGGGCGTCCGAAGAAGAATGTCACGATATCGTGACATGTCATGAAATCATGAACAAAATAGGAGAGAGAGGGCATCTGAAGAAGAATGTCACGATATCACGACATGTCGCGAAATCATGACCGACAAAAGATAGGAAGAGCCAGAGAAGAAAATGTCGTGATATCGTGACATGTCATGAAATTGTGACTGACAGAAGACAGGAAGATCCAGAGAGGAAAATGTCATGATATCGCGACATGTTGCAAAATCATGACTGACAGAAGACAAGAAGATCCAGAGAAGAAAATGTCACGATATCGTGACATGTCATGAAATCATGACCAAAGGAGAAGTAAAAAAGCAAGGAAGGAATTGCGACATGTCATGATTTCACGACCCGAAGAGGCGAGAAGGAAGTTGAAAGGAAAGATGTCGTGATATCGTGACATGTCGCGATATCTTGACATGTCACGATTTCATGACTTGAAGAGGCGAGAAGGAAGCAGAAAGGAAAGATGTCGCGATATCGCGACATGTCATGATTTTGCGACCGAAAAGGAGAAAGAAGAGCAAAAAAGGAAAGATGTTGCGATATCGCGACTCGAAGAAGAGAAAGGTAGCGAGGAAGAGAAATGTCATGATATCGTGACATGTCGTGATATCGCGACCGAAAAGGAGAAGGAAGGGCAGGAAGGGAAAGATGTCGTGATATCATGACATGTCATGATGTCGTGACCTAAGGAGGAGAAGGAGTGCAAGGAAGTAGAAATGTCATGATATCGTGACATGTCACGATATCGCGACATACTGTTGGTTCACGATTCGAAAAGGCATGCGTTCCAAGATGGTGTTTCCCGAGGTGGTCAAAGGCCTCATTAATGCATGATTTCTTTCCCGGTAAGCTTTTTGAGCATGGCGGCCACTCGACTGTTGTGCCCAGAGGTCAGAGACATTCAGATGGCTCATCAATGTGTGTTTCTACGGTTGACCCGGTGGCAGTTGCTAGTTAGGGTAAAATATGTGAAGGTTCAGTCACGAAAGCCAGGAAGAGCTGATTTTTTAGATTCTGAGGATGTATTCCTCCACGTGGTTCATTAATGGCCTAGAGGGTCGGGACCTCGATCAAACCCAAACATTGTAATAGAAGTGGGATGGCGAGCTAGGGATTAGAAAGAGAGAAAAGAAAATTATGCCTGTGGGCTAGTGCTGTAATCCTTTTACGAACCAAATATAGAATATTAGATATGGTTTTCTGTGGTGAATCTTGGCTCCCCATCATCAACTTTTCTCAAAGATCCTCCTCAACCTGCTCATAAAACCTGCTCAACTCTATTCCAAACCTTGTATACAATTTTTTTTATCTATCTTGCATAATGATATCATCAAGTTATTTATTTATTCTTCAAAGTGCTTTCCTCAACTAAAGAAATTTACTACTATATTTCATCCAAACCCCATAAGGGGGGCAGAGGTCCAAGGTTCAAATCTCGGGCCTCGTGGAACTGAACGCTTTTCCCTTTCCTGGTGCTTTCAGCGGTGTAAAATTTTTAAAATGATTGTGGCATGGTGGTTATAGGTGTGGACTACGTGAAGATCTGTGTGGCGGCTTCTAGGGTAGACAACGCATAATACTATGGCAGCCATAAAAGCTAGACAACTTGCCCAGATTCATGGCGGCTACCGATTCCACCATGTAAATTCAAAAAAAAAAAAAAACTAAAGAAATTTAGATATATTCTACCTAGAATTTGTTTAGTATCTTGAACATATACAAAATTATGTGCACTAACAAAAATATGGTCTTCACAGTCATTAAGTCTATCGCTTTCACATGTCTCACATTTATTACACTTTAAAGGTAGCTCTAGTATAGCACTTGATAAATGGCCTGGTATTTGGTAATTTGCAACTTCACTTCAGAACCAATCATATTATAAAATTCTTTCTCATCTACTCACAAAATCAATCATGAACAATGCACAAGTCTTGTCCTTTTTATATACTTTCAAATTCAATCATGATGATGCACAAATTGGCTTCACAAATCTGACCTATAACTCTTGCATTTTCATTTCCAATATCACTCAAAACAAATGCACAAATTTACTCTCAAAATTGATTTATAAATTTCATCAATTTGTTCCCAATTTAGATCACAAACAATGCACATCCAATAATTCCTTATACCTCCACTCTCATGACAACAAAGATTACTTTCTTCAAACAAAAATTTTCTTGAGAAGGGAATTAAATCAACATACCTTTAAATCTTCCATAATTATGATGAGCCTTTCAAACCTGCGTTTAACACAAATAGTTTTCCTTTTTGTTCCTTCAAAAATCTGATTAGTAATATTCACTATCTAGCATAGATTTTAAATCATCCACTTATGAATCCACTTTCAATATGCAAAATACAATTTCAAACTAATCACACTTACACCTTATATCTCCTTATATAAGATGGCAAAAATAATTCCCTCACATGCTTTACAATTTTCAAATAACCTCATACACCATACAACTCCCACTATAATTTCCTCACAAAAGTACAATTTTCAAAATGAACTAATACACCATACAAATCCCACTATAATGTCCTCATAAAAGTACAATTTTCAAAATGAACTAATATGCCATACAACTCCCACTATAATGTCCTCATAAAAGTACAATTTTCAAAATGAACTAATACACCATACAACTCCCACATTTCTATATACAAATATAATGCCTTTATATACAATATATTTTCAAATAAACCAATGCACCATACAACTTCCACTTCTCTAAATCAAATCAAATTCAAATTCTTTATTTCATTACCACAACTCATTCAAATTTAATTGATTAAAATAAAAAATTTCAAGTACCTTATGCATTGTTGCAACTCGAACCCACAATCTCCAAGTTGCTGCGCATCCTCAAGCGCTTCTAACCGACTATGCTACTGCAGTAGGTAGCACCAAAAATGGGGGGGAAAAAAATATATATCTATGTTTTGTGTTAACCCAAGGATCAAAATACATGGTGAAAATATGTTAGAGGATTTTGACCTTGTAACCTCTACTATAACAATTCTCACTCAAGCCAAGCAGCCGCTGGGCCACCCATGTCGAATGGAAAGTCTCAGGTGCACACAAAAAATATCAATGTCTAATGCTTGTACCCTTTGAAAATCGTTGTTCTTCTACCATTTGCACTAGAGGGATATCCGAATTAGCACTCAGATTGTAATATATTAAAAGCATTTGTCACATAAAAATCAAATTGAACATCTCATTAGTGCTCTCCGCACTCAAATGAAAACATTACCTCTTTATTTATATTCACTCCATTATTTCTTAGTGATTCGGCTCACATTTTCATATTGGAGATTAACCTTGCTTTTCAAATGATGTTGGCACAAAGACATATAACATTTTGTTATATTATAATATTAAAAAATATATTATAATGGCTCTTAAACCTTGGTATTCCTTTTTAAATATTTGTTCTTAGGACTTTATAAACTCTCTAAAGAACAAAAGCTTATACTGAGAGGGGGGTGAATAGTATAAGACCAAATTTTACTTTTTTTTTCTCAAAAAATATTATCCAATATATCAATGGAAATATCAATAGTAGTAATAAAATTAATGCATAAAACATCACACACAATAGAGACACCAATTTAACGTGGTTCACCCAATGTGGGCTACTCCACAGAGAAAATATTTCACTAAATTTTTCTCAAAAAATCTCTTGGGAATCCTTCCCTATTACAATGTTTATGGACCTCTGTCCAAAGGAGACACCAATCCCCTAATCAAGTTCATGGACTCCAATCCATAGGAAAAACCAATCCTCTTTACTGGTTCATGGAACTCTATCCACATGAGAACTCCTTTTCCTCTGCTCTAGTTGGTGATATTTTATAAGACTACTGCCTCCACTGCACTAGCTTGTGGATCACTCTACATAGAATATCTTTGTCCTCACTCAGAATGCCTCTATGCTCACTACCCTAGCTAATGGATCTCTATCCACTTAAGACTACTATCCTCTACTCTATCATATCCAAAGCTTGATCTCAGATCTGCTCAATATCTATCTCAAATCTACACTAAACACTATCGGTCTAGCACAAATATTCTCACAAGTCTATCTCTAGTATAGCATAAATACACCCTTAAATATATAACAAAATCTATCCTCAAGCCTTAACACAAAGTTTGATTCAATCACAAATCAAATCTGCTTAAATCTACCTCAAGCCTTAACTCAAGGCTTGAAAAAATCAATCAATCAACTCTACTCTCAAGTCTTCTCAAATACTTGCTTCAAATATCCACAAGTCCACTCAAAAAATTTTGCAATCTGCTCTCAATTCTTCACTAAGACTTATCTCAAATCTATCCAACAAGTCCATTCAATAAATTGCTCAATTTGCTCTCAAGTATTCACTAAGACTTATCTCTAATCTGGCCAACAAGTCCACTCAAGAAATTTCTCAATCTACTCTCAAGTATTCACTAATACTTGTCTCAAATCTATCCAATAAGTCCTCTCGAGAAATTACTCAATTTTCTCAACAAGACTTCACCAAGACTTACCTTAAATCTGCTTAACAAGTCCTCTCTAGGACTTGTCCAATATGCTCAAAAAGTCTTCACCAAGACTTGTCTCAAATCTTCTTGTAAGATTTCATAAAAGCTCACACAAATTTGTCCTTAAGCTTTCAAAAAATCTTACTCAAATTTGTTCTTAAGTCCCCTCTAGGACTTACTCAAATCAACTCACAAGCTTTCACAGAAGCTTATTCAAACAACTGCAATACTTGCATACAAAAATCAACTTAATATCTTTCAGAAAACCTATTCAATCACACAAAAAAGTTTCACTCAGAATCTTGTTTAACCATAGAAGCATATAGAGAATGATCAAAGACTCAATACATTTCACACTCACAATGTTTTGTACTAAAAAAAACAATCTAACACTTTCAAACTTTCTTTCAAATAAATTCATAAATAAATTATAATTTATTTCACAAAAATTGAACTATCACTCCAATGATTTCAATCAATAATGCTCAATCAACTTCACTCAACCATTCACTCAATGAAACACAACTTGCTTACAAACCCTAACCAAGTGTTTCACTATACTTCCAACAACTCACACTATGGAACTCAAACCTTGACTCAAGATAATTCTTAATTTCACATAACAGTGATACTCATGTTCTTTCACAAACCCTAGATCAAGATAGTTCTCAATTTCACATAACAATGATACTCATGTTATTTCACAAAACCTAGTTCAATATAGTTCTCAATTTCACATCAAATCAAATCATTCATCAACAATATGTACTCAAACTTTCTCACACATTTCCAACAATATTCATCAATCCTTTTCACTTCAACTTTGCATTTCACAACATTCAATCCAACAATATTTCACTCATAAGAAAGATATGTCCATACCTTTTATTTTGATGAAGATATATCTTAAAAATCTATCTTAATCATAATCAAATCCTCTTTTCCAATTTCAAGGTTAGATAGCAACAACTTGTAGGAGCTTACCATCATTGCATTTGAATTATTCAGTTGTAGGAGCTTACCTTCTTTATCTGTAGGTGGAGTAGTTGGCGGTATGTACCCATCCTCAATAGCTTGCCATATATCATTTCCTTGTACCATTAGGTAAATCTTTATTTTATACTCCAAAATGCATAATTGTTCCCATCGAACAATGGTGCCTTATTTCCTAAAGATCCACTATGAGAATCCATCTGTGTTCCTGTAAGCTTTTCCTTCAAGCTATTAAACTATTTCGAAAGAACCCATTTTGATACCAATTGAAGAACACAAGCTTATACTGAGAGGGGGGTGGACAATATAAGATCAAATTTTACTTTTCTTTCTTAAAAAATATCATCTAATATATCAATGACAATATCAATAGTAGTAATAAAATCAATGCACAAAACATCACACACAATAGAGACACCAATTTAATGTGGTTCACCTAATGTGGGCTACTCCACGGACAAAATATTTCACTAAAATTTTCTCAACAAATCTCTTTGGAATCCTTCCCTGTTACAATGTTCATGGACCTCTATCCAACGAAGATACCAATCCCCTAATCAAGTTCATGGAATCCAATCCATAAGAGATACCGATCCTTTTTGCTGGTTCATGGAACTCTATTTACAAGAGAACTCCTCCTTTGATCTAGCTGGTGATCGTCTAGAAGACTACTGCCTCCACTACACTGGCTTGTGGATCAATCTCCATAGAAGACCTTTGTCCTCACTACCTTGGCTAATAGATCTCTATCCACTAGAGAATACTGTCCTTTGTTCTGTCACCTTCAAATATTTCTCTCAACTCTGTTCAATCTCTATCTCAAATCTACACTAAACACTATCCTCGATCTAGAAAAAATATACTCACAAGTATGTCTCTGGTTTGGTATAAATCTAGCCTTAAATATACACCAAAATTTGTCCTCAAATTTGTCCTCAAACCTTAACACAAATCTTGATACAATCATAAATCAACTTTTCTTAGATCTACCTCAAGTATTAACTCAAACCTTAAACAAAATAATAAATAAACTCTTCTATCAAGTCTTCTCAAAGACTTACCTCAAATATATCTACAAGTCCACTCAAGAACTTGCTCAATATGCTCTCGAGTATTCACTAAGACTTGTCTCAAATCTATCCAACAAGTCCACTCAAGAACTTGCTCAATATGCTCTCAAGTCTTCACTAAGACTTATCTCAAATCTATCCAACTAGTAAACTCAATAACTTGCTCAATCTGCTCTCAAGTCTTCACTAAGACTTATCTCAAATATATCCAACAAGTCCTCTTAAGAACTTGCTCAATCTACTCAAAAAATATTCACCAAGACTTACCTTAAATATGATTGACAAGTCCTCCCTAGAACTTGTCCAATATGCTCAACAAAATCTTCACCAAGACTTGTCTCAAATCTTCTTGTAAGATTTCACAAAAGCTTACACAAATTTTTCCTTAAGCTTTCACAAAATCTTGCACAAATCTTTTCTTAAGTCCCCTTTAGGAATTACTCAAATCAACTCACAAGCTTTCATAGAAGCTTATTCAAACAACTGAAATACTTGCATACAAAAATCAACTTAATCTCTTTCAGAAAACCTCTTCAATCACACAAACATGTTTCACTCAGAATCTTGTTTAACCATAGAAACATATAGAGAATGATCAAAGACTCAATACATTTCACACTCACAATATTTTGTACTAAAAAAACACTCTATATTTTTCAAACTTTCTTTCAAATAAATTCATAAATAAATTATAATTTGTTTTAAAAAAATTGAACTATCACTCCAATGCTTTCAATCAATAATGCTCAATCAACTTCACTCAACCATTCACTCAATGAAACACAACTTGCTTACAAACCCTAACCAAGTGTTTCACTATACTTCCAAAAACTCACACTATGGAACTCAAACCTTGACTCAAGATAATTCTTAATTTCACATAACAATGATACTCATGTTCTTTCACAAACCCTAGATCAAGATAATTCTCAATTTCACATAACAATGATACTCATGTTATTTCACAAACCCTAGTTCAATATAGTTCTCAATTTCATATCAAATCAAGTCATTCATCAACAATATGTACTCAAACTTGCTCACACATTTCCAATAATATTCATCAATCCTTTTCACTCCAACTTTGCATTTCACAACATTCAATCCAACAATATTTCACTCATAATAAATATGTGCCCATACCTTTTATTTTGATGAAGATATATCTTCAAAATCTATCTTAATCATAATCAAATCCTCTTTACCAATTTCAAGGTTAGATAGCAATAACTTGTAGGAGCTTACCATCATTGCCTTTTAATTATTCAGTTGTAGGAGCTTACCTTCTTTATCTGTAGGTGGAGTAGTTGGCGGTATGTACCCATCCTCAACAGCTTGCCATATATCATTTTCTTGTACCATTAGGTAAATCTTCATTTTTACACTCCAAAATGCATAATTGTTCCTATCAAACAATGGTGCCTTATTTCCTAAAGATCCACTCTGAGAATCCATTTGTGTTCCTGTAAGCTTTTCCTTCAAGCTGTTAAACTCTTTCGAAATAACCCTTATTGATACCAATTGAATAAAACAATATTATACTGAGAGGGGGGTGAACAATATAAGATCAAATTTTACTTTTCTTTCTCAAACAATATCATCTAATATATCAATGGAAATATCAATAGTAATAATCAAAGCAATGCACAAAACATCACACACAATAGAGAATCCAATTTAATGTGGTTCACCCAATGTGGGCTACTCCACGAAGAAAATATTTCACTAAAATTTTCT
Organism: Wollemia nobilis; assembly: GCA_028583015.1. Classification (NCBI taxonomy): domain Eukaryota; kingdom Viridiplantae; phylum Streptophyta; class Pinopsida; order Araucariales; family Araucariaceae; genus Wollemia; species Wollemia nobilis. Next base: position 237,597 of record JAQPPZ010002094.1, read on the forward strand.
CAACAAATCTCTTAGGAATCCTTCCCTATTACAATGTTCATGGACCTCTATCCAACGAAGATACCAATCCCCTAATCAAGTTCATGGAATCCAATCCACAAGAGATACCAATCCCCTTTACTGGTTCATGGAACTCTATTTACTGGAGAACTCCTTTGATCTAGTTGGTGATTATCTAGAAGACTACTGCCTCCACTACACTGGCTTATGGATCAATCTCCATAGAAGACCTTTGTCCTCACTACCCTAGCTAATAGATCTCTATCCATTGGAAACTACTGTCCTCTACTCTGTCACCTCAAAATATTTCTCTCAACTATGCTCAATCTCTATCTCAAATCTACACTAAACACTATCCTCGATCTAGCACAAATCTACTCACAAGTATATCTCTGGTTTGGCATAAATTTGCCCTAAAATCTACACCAACATTTGTCCTCAAATATGTCCTCAAACCTTAACACAAAGCTTGATACAATCATAAATCAACTCTGCTTAGATCTGCCTCAAGACTTAACTCAAACCTTGAACAAATCAATAAATAAACTCTTCTATCAAGTATTATCAGATACTTACCTCAAATCTATCCAAAAGTCCACTCAAGAACTTTCTCAATATGCTCTCAAGTCTTCACTAAGACTTGTCTCAAATCTTTCCAAAGTCCACTCAAGAACTTGCTCAATCTGCTCTCAAGTCTTCACTAAGACTTATCTCTAATCTATCCAACAAATCCACTCAAGAACTTGCTCAATTCGCTCTCAAGTCTTTACTAAGACTTATCTCAAATCTTTCCAACAGGTCCTCTTAAGAACTTGCTCAATCTACTCAACAAATCTTCACCAAGGCTTACCTTAAATCTACTTAACAAGTCCTCCCTAGAACTTGTCCAATATGCTCAACAAGTCTTCACAAAGACTTGTCTCAAATCTACTTGTAATATTTCACAAAATCTCACACAAATTTGTCCTTAAGCTTTCACAAAAGCTTACTCAACTTTGTTCTTAAGTCCCCTCTAGGACTTACTCAAATCAACTCACAAGCTTTCATAGAAGCTTATTCAAACAACTGCAATAATTGCATACAAAAATCAACTTAATCTCTTTCAGAAAACCTATTCAATCACACAAAAATGTTTCACTTAGAATATTTTTTAACCACAGCAACATATAGAGAATGATAAAAAACTCAATAAATTTCACACTCACTATATTTTGTACTAAAAAAAACACTCTATCTTTTTCAAACTTTCTTTCAAATAGATTCATAAATAAATTATAATTTGTTTCACAAAACTTGAACTATCACTCCAATTCTTTCAATCAATAATGCTCAATCAACATCACTCAACCATTCACTCAATGAAATACAACTTGCTTACAAACCCTAACCAAGTGTTTCACTATACTTCCAACAACTCACACTATGGAACTCAAACCTTGACTCAGGATAATTCTTAATTTTACACAACAATGATACTCATGTTCTTTCACAAACCCTAGATCAAGATAATTCTCAATTTCACATAACAATGATACTCATGTTATTTCACAAACCCTAGTTCAATATAGTTCTGAATTTCATATCAAATCAAGTCATTCATCAACAATATGTACTCAAACTTGCTCACACATTTCCAATAATATTCATCAATCCTTTGCACTTCAACTTTGCATTTCACAGCATTCAATCCAACAATATTTCACTCATAATAAATATGTGCCCATACCTTTTATTTTGATGAAAATATGTCTTCAAAATCTATCTTAATCATAATCAAATCCTCTTTACCAATTTCAAGGTTAGATAGCAATAACTTGTAGGAGCTTACCATCATTGCCCTTGAATTATTCAGTTGTAGGAGCTTACCTTCTTTATCTGTAGGTGGAGTAGTTGGCGGTATGTACCCATCCTCAACAGCTTGCCATATATCATTTCCTTGTACCATTAGGTAAATATTCATTTTTACACTCCAAAATGCATAATTGTTCCCATCAAACAATGGTGCCTTATTTCCTAAAGATCCACTTTGAGAATCCATTTGTGTTCTTGTAAGATTTTCCTTCAAGCTGTTAAACTCTTTCGAAAGAACCCATTTTGATACCAATTGAATAACATAAGATTATACTAAGAGGGGGTGAACAATATAAGATCAAATTTTACTTTTCTTTCTCAAACAATATCATCTAATATATCAATGGCAATATCAATAGTAGTAATCAAAGCAGTGGGAAAAAAATCACACACAATAGAGACTCCAATTTAATGTGGTTCACCTAATGTGGGCTACTCCATGGAGAAAATATTTCACTAAAATTTTCTCAACAAATCTCTTGGGAATCCTTCCCTATTACAATGTTCATGGACCTCTATCCAACGGAGATACCAATCCCCTAATCAAGTTTGTGGAATCCAATCCACAAGAGATACCAATCCCATTTGTTGGTTCATGGAACTCTATTTACTAGAGAACTCCTCCTTTGATCTAGTTGGTGATTATCTAGAAGCCTACTACCTCCACTACACTGGCTTATGGATCAATCTCCATAGAATACCTTTGTCCTCACTACCCTAGCTAATAGATCTCTATCCATTGGAAACTATTGTCCTCTACTCTGTCACCTCCAAATATTTCTCTCAACTATGCTCAATCTCTATCTCAAATCTACACTAAACACTATCCTCGATCTAGCACAAATCTACTCACAAGTATATCTCTGGTTTGGCATAAATTTGCCCTTAAATCTACACCAAAATTTGTCCGCAAATCTGTCCTCAAACCTTAACACAAAGCTTGATACAATCATAAATTAACTCTACTTATATCTGCCTCAAGCCTTAACTAAAACCTTGAACAAATCAATAAATCAACTCTTCTATTAATTATTCTCAAATAATTACCTCAAATCTATCCACAAGTCCACTCAAGAACTTGCTCAATATGCTCTCAAGTCTTCACTAAGACTTGTCTCAAATATGTCCAACAAGTCCACTCAAGAACTTGCTCAATCTGCTCTCAAGTCTTCACTAAGACTTATCTCAAATCTATCCAACAAGTCCACTCAAGAACTTGCTCAATCTGCTCTCAAGTCTTCACTAAGACTTATCTAAAATCTGTCCAACAGGTCCTCTTAAGAACTTACTCAATCTACTCAACAAATCTTCACCAAGACTTACCTTAAATCTACGTAACAAGTCCTCCCTAGAACTTGTCCAATATGCTCAACAAGTCTTCACCAAGACTTGTCTCAAATCTACTTGTAATATTTCACAAAATCTCACACAAATTTGTCCTTAAGCTTTCACAAAAGATTACTCAACTTTGTTCTTAAGTCCCCTCTAGGACTTACTCAAATCAACTCACAAGCTTTCATAGAAGCTTATTCAAACAACTGCAATACTTGCATACAAAAATCAACTTAATCTCTTTCAGAAAACCTCCTCAAACACACAAACAAGTTTCACTCAGAATCTTGTTTAACCATAGAAACATATAGAGAATGATCAAAGACTCAATGCATTTCACACTCATAATGTTTTGTACTAAAAAAACACTCTATCACTTTCAAACTTTGTTTCAAATAAATTCATAAATAAATTATAATTTGTTTCACAAAACTTGAACTATCACTTCAATTCTTTCAATCAATGATGCTCAATCAACTTCACTAAACCATTCACTTAATGAAATACAACTTGCTTACAAACCCTAACCAAGTGTTTCACTATACTTCCAACAACTCACACTATGGAACTCAAACCTTGACTCAAGATAATTCTTAATTTCACATAACAGTGATACTAATGTTCTTTCACAAACCCTAGATCAAGATAGTTCTCAATTTCACATAACAATGATACTCATGTTATTTCACAAACCCTAGTTCAATATAGTTCTCAATTTCACATCAAATCAAATCATTCATCAACAATATGTACTCAAAATTGCTCACACATTTCCAATAATACTCATCAATCCTTTTCACTTCAACTTTGCATTTCACAACATTCAATCCAACAATATTTCACTCATAAGAAAGATGTGCCCATACCTTTTATTTTGATGAAGATATATCTTCAAATTCTATCTTAATCATAATTAAATCCTCTTTGCCAATTTTAAGTTTAGATAGCAACAACTTGTAGGAGCTTACCATCATTGCCTTTGAATTATTCAATTGTAGGAGCTTACCTTCTTTATCTGTAGGTGGAGTAGTTTGCAGTATGTACCCATCCTCAACAGTTTGCCATATATCATTTTCTTGTACCATTAGGTAAATATTCATTTTTACACTCCAAAATGCATAATTGTTCCCATCGAACAATAGTGCCTTATTTCCTAAATATCCACTCTGATAATCCATCTGTGTTCCTATAAGCTTTTCCTTCAAGCTGTTAAACTCTTTTTAAAGAACCCATTTTGATACCCATTGAAGAACACAAGCTTATACTGAGAGGGGGGTGAACAGTATAAGATCAAATTTTACTTTTCTTTCTCAAACAATATCATCTAATATATCAATGACAATATCAATAGTAGTAATAAAAGCAATGCACAAAACATCACACACAATAGAGACTCCAATTTAATGTGGTTCACCTAATGTGGGCTACTCCATGGAGAAAATATTTCACTAAAATTTTCTCAACAAGTCTCTTGGAAATCCTTCCCTATTACAATGTTCATGGACCTCTATCCAATGGAGATACCAATCCCCTAATCAAGTTCATGAAATCCAATCCACAAGAGATACCAATCCCCTTTGCTAGATCATGGAACTCTATTTACAGGAGAACTCCTCCTCTTATCTGGCTGGTGATTGTCTAGAAGACTACTGCCTCCACTACACTGGCTTGTGGATCAATCTCCATAGAAGACCTTTGTCCTCACTACCCTAACTAATCTCTATCCATTGGAGACTACTGTCCTCTACTCTGTCACCTCCAAATATTTCTCTCAACTTTGCTCAATATCTATCTCAAATCTACACTAAACACTATCCTCGATCTAGCATAAATCTACTCACAAGTATATCTCTGGTTTGGCATAAATCTGCCCTTAAATATACACCAAAATTTGTCCTCAAACATTAACACAAACCTTGATACAATCATAAATCAACTCTTCTTAGATCTACCTCAAGCCTTAACTAAAACCATGAACAAATCAATAAATCAACTCTTCTCAAAGACTTAACTCAAATATATCCACAAGTCCACTCAATAACTTGCTCAATATGCTCTCAAGTCTTCACTAAGACTTGTCTCAAATCTATCCAACAAGTCCACTCAAGTGATGGGGGGACGCAAAATCACTCATACCAAATTTTTTGAACTCACGTTCATTAACTTGGAAACAGAGATTACAATGCTAGCCCGGAGGATTAGCTTTCATTTTGCACATGTAGGCTGCCTCACGTTCGACGGATCTATCTACGTTCCCAGGAAGAAAACGTTCTTCCCAATCATCCATTCCTCTACTTTCCCCCCTGGAAGAAAAACATACTAGACAGGTCCAGAGTGGGCCTCTTGCCCTCAACTCTGCAACACTGCCTCGACAGTTTTCTGACCCCTTCAACATGCCTCAACTTCTCCTTTTAAAATCCCTTTGGGTTTCTTTCGAGGTCTCGACCTCCTAGGCCATTAATGACCTCCCTGGAAGAATACATCTTTCGAATCCCAAAATCGGCTCTTTTCCCACCTTTGCGACTGAACCTTCACATCCTTTACTTAATCTAGCAACAACCATTGGGGCAGCCATGGGAACACACATTTATGAGCCATCTGATCTCTCTGACCTTTGGGCACAGCCTTTGAGTGGCCGCCATGCTCAGCTAACTTACCGGGCAATAAATATCGCATTGATGAGGCCTCTGACTACCTCAGGAAACACCATCTGGGAACGCATGTCTTTTCCTCGCTACTTTTCCTCTTTGTTGAGTCGCGATATCGTGACATTTCTCTTTCACTGCCGTCTTCTTCTCCTTCTCGTCACGAAATCGTGACATGTCGCGATATCGCGACATCTTCTCCTTCCAGCTCCTCTTTCTCCTTTTCGATCGTGAAATCGTGACATGTCGCGATATGATGACATCTTCTCCTTCCAGCTCCTCTTTCTCATTTTTGATCATGAAATCGCGACATGTCGCGATGTCGCGACATCTTCTCCTTCCAGCTCCTCTTTCTCCTATTTGGTGGTGAAAATACGACCTATCGTGATATCGTGACACTTTTTCTCCTCTGGCTCCTTCTCCGCCTTCTGGTCGTGAAAATGCGACATGTCATGAAATCATGACATTTCTCCTCCTCGGGCTCCTCCTTCGCCTTCTGGTTGTGAAAATGCGACATGTCGTGAAATCGTGACATTTTCCTTCCTCGGCTCCTCTTTTGTCTTCGGGTCACAAAAACGCGACATATTATGAAATCACGACATTCTTTCATCCTTGCCTTCGCTTTCCTCTTCGAGTCATGAAATCGTGACATTTCAGCTTCCTGGCCCCTCTCTCGCCTTCTGGTCGCAAAAATGCAACGTCATGAAATCATGACATTTTTCTCCTCTGCACTTCTCTCTCCTCCTTGGGTCGCAAAAATGCGACATGTCACGAAATCGTGACATTTTTCATTCCTTGGCCAAATTTTTGAGGATGGCTCCGCTACCACTAGATGCTCCTGCATCAAATGCCACTAGATGCTCCTACATCAGACACCCGAGGTTGATGGAGAAGTGACCTTCACTTTTGTTCTGTTCTGTCTCCTTTGCACAGGGACTCAAACTCTTTCTATTCAACCCCTTCCACATGCACTGCACAAAGTGCCAAATTCTTCCTCTGAGGCTTCATCCATGAAACCCCCTACAAGCACTACACAGAGTGCCAAATTCTTCCCTCTGAGGCTTCATGCAAGAAACCCCCTACAAGCACTGCATAGAGTGCCAAACTCTTTCTCTGAGGCTTCATCCATGAAACCCCCTGCAAGCCCCGCATAGAGTGCCAATTTTTTTTTTTTTTTCTCTAAGGCTTCATCCATGAAACCCCCTGCAAGCACTGCACAGAGTGCCAAATTTTTTTTTTCTCTGAGGCTTCATCCATGAAACCCCCTGCAAGCACTGCACAGAGTGCCAAATTCTTTCTTTCCTTCCTCTGATCCTGGTGCAAATTGCCTCACGTTCGGTGGATCTGTTTGCACACGCAGGAACTTCTTTCTCTTCTCATACCCTTCTCCAAAAATCTTGGTGTAACTGCCTCTCTTTCGGTGATCTGTTACATGCTCAGGAACTCCTACTCTGATACCACCTGATGGGGGGACACAAAATCACTCATACCAAAATTTTTGAACTCACGTTCATTAAATGGAAACGGAGATTACAATGCTAGCCCATAGGCTTAGCTTTCATTTTGCACATGCAGGCTACCTCATGTTCAGCGGATCTGCCTGCGTTCCCAAGAAGAAAATGTTCTTCCCAATCATCCATTCCTCTACTTTCCCCCCCATGGAAGAAAAAAATACCATACAGGTCCAAAGTAGGCCTCTTGCCCTCAACTCTGCAACACTTCCTCGGCAGTTTTCTGACCCCTTCAACATGCCTCAACTTCTCCTTTTAAAATCCCTCTAGGTTTATTTCGAGGTCTCGACCTCCTAGGCCATTAATGACCCCCCTAGAAGAATACATCTTTTGAATCCCAAAATCGGCTCTTTTCCTACCTTCGCGACTAAACCTTCACATCCTTTACTTAATATAGCAACTACCACCAGGGTAGCCACGGGAACACGCATTGACGAGCCGTATGATCTCTCTGACCTCTAAGCGCAGCCTTCGAGTGGTCGCCATGCTCAGCTAACTTACCAGGAAAGAAATCCCACATTGATGAGGCCTCTGATTACCTCTGAAAACATCATATGGGAACACGTGTCTTTTCCTCCTCACTGCTTTTCCTCTTCGTCGGGTCGCGATATCACGACATGTCATGATATCACGATATGTCGCGATATCGCAACATTTCTCTTTCACTGACATCTTCTTCTCCTTCGGGTCGCAAAATATGACATGTCGCGATATCGCGACATCTTCTCCTTCTAGCTCCTCTTTCTCCTTTTCGATCACGAAATCATGACATCTTCTCCTTCCAGCTCCTCTTTCTCCTTTTCGGTCATGAATTTGTGACATGTCGCGATGTCGCGACATATTCTCCTTCCAACTCCTCTTTCTCCTATTCAGTCACGAAAATGCGACCTGTCGTAATATCGTGACACTTTTTCTCCTTTGGCTCCTTCTGTGCCTTCTGGTCACGAAAATGTGACATGTCACGAAATCGTGACTTTTCTCCTCCTCAGGCTCCTCCTTCGCCTTCTGGTCGCGAAAATGCGACATGTCACGAAATCGTGACATTTTCCTTCCTCGGCTCCTCTTTTGTCTTCGGGTCGCAAAAACGCGACATGTCACGAAATCGTGACATTCTTTCATCCTTGCCTTCACTTTCCTCTTCGAGTCGCGAAATCATGACATTTCAGCTTCCTGGCTCCTCTCTCGCCTTCTGGTCATGAAAATGCGACATGTCGCAAAATCGTGACATTTTTCTCCTCTGCACTTCTCTCTCCTCCTTGGGTCACGAAAATGCGACATGTCATGAAATCGTGACATTTTCCCTTGGCCAAATTTTCAAAGATGGCTCTGCTACCACTAGATGCTCTTGCATTAGATGCCATTGGATGCTCCTGCATCATCAAGTCTTCACTAAGACTTATCTCTAATCTATCCAACAAGTCCACTCAAGAACTTGCTCAATCTGCTGTCAAGTCTTCACTAAGACTTATCTCAAATCTGTCCAACAAATCCTCTTAAGAACTTGCTCAATCTACTCAACAAATCTTCACCAAGACTTACCTCAAATCTGCTTAACAAGTCCTCCCTAGAACTTGTCCAATCTGCTCAACAAGTATTCACCAAGACTTGTCTCAAATTTACTTGTAAGCTTTCACAAAAGCTCACACAAATCTATCCTTAAGCTTTCACAAAAGCTTACTCAACTCTGTTCTTAAGTCCCCTCTAGGACTTACTCAAATCTGCTCACAAGCTCTTACAAAAGCTTACTCAAACAACTGCAATACTTGCATACAAAAATCAACTTAATCTTTTTTAGAAAACCTCTTCAATCACACAAACAATTTTCACTCAGAATCTTGTTTAACCATAGAAACATATAGATAATGATCAAAGACTCAAAATATTTCACTCTCACAATGTTTTGTACTCAAAAAAATACTCTATCACTATCATACTTTCTTTCAAATCAATTCATTAATAAAGTATAATTTGTTTCACAAAACTTGAAATATCATTCCAATTCTTTGAATCAATAATGCTCAATCAACTTCACTCAACCATTCACTCAATGAAACACAACTTGCTTACAAACCCTAACCAAGTGTTTCACTATACTTCCAACAACTCACACTATGGAACTCAAACCTTGACTCAAGATAATTCTCAATTTCACATAACAATGATACTCATGTTCTTTCACAAACCCTAGCTCAATATAGTTCTCAATTTCACATAACAATGATACTCATGTTATTTCACAAAACCTAGTTCAAGATAGTTCTCAATTTCACATCAAATCAAGTCATTCATCAACAATATTTACTCAAACTTGCTCACACATTTCCAACAATATTCATCAATCATTTTCACTCCAAATTTGCATTTCACAACATTCAATTCAACAATATTTCAATCATAATAAAGATGTGCCCATACCTTTTATTTTTATGAATATATATATTCAAAACTTGTCTTAATCACAATCAAATCTTCTTTGCCAATTTCAAGGTTAGATAGCAACAATTTATCTCAAAATCTCCACACAAATGTTTTTCTCAATAATTATTTCATCATACAAAAAATATCAAGTCTTAAGTACACCTTATAGTATCCAAACTTCTCAAAATAACATTTAACATATAAAAATCAACTTCTTGTGTTTAACACCTTATAACTCCAATATTCACAAAATAACATTCAACAAATAAAAATTAAATTCCTTTGTTAACACCTTATAACTCCAATTGATTCCCTATTCATTCCACCTTTGCAAAAATTATCACATGGCCTCTATGTAATTTGTGCCTTCCAAAAGCCTTGGCAAAAATTAAAATCAAAGTGCTTACCTTATAAATGCTGGCCCCTTCAACAAAAATTATTACATCCTTTATGATTGTGCTTAAAATCAAACCCGCGATCAGTTGCCACCGTAGTGCCTTATCCCAAGGCTAAGTTGTTGTTGGGTTGAATGCCCAAAAAATACTCAAAGAGCACGAGCTACCCTTTATGCTTTATACAATTTTTGAAAAACAACTAAAACTCTAATGTGTGCTAAAATGAAGAGGATGGGAATCGAACCCTTGACTTGCCCTACACAAACGTCTTAACCAACCTTCGACCACCATCTGCGCTACCTAGCGCTTTGGGATCGATTTGGTGCTCCACACACATTTAATGCAAAGTCTATCTCCTTAAAATTTAAAACATGTGAATCCTATTTTTCCTTCTTAATGCAATGCACGATTAATTTATTCACTTAGCATACGAAAATTACATTGGATATTAAATGAAAATCATTGCCCCTTTTTGTAAATTGTTCTTTGGACTCCTACACATCGGCTTATGCGATTCGAATTTAAATATAAACCTTTGGCACCTTATGATTTTTTAAATTAAAATTTTAACCATAGGTTAAAATATTTTAATTTAAATAAATTAGATAATAACCTTAACTTTTTGCTCAATGGGTCTTTTCAAGGATTTATTTTTTAATGATTCCTTGGACCTCATTTTTCTTCACCTCATCCTTTTACCCTAAATATTATAATATTATTATTTCTTTTTAAACCTGCTTCTCCTTCCTTGGGTATTCAGTATTTTAGGCCTTTTTAGGCATATAATATTTAAAATAGATATTATATCCTTTTTCCTTTAACCACTTCCTTGCCTTTTGAAAAAATAACCTTATGATATTAATGACAACGAAACTGGACACCAAAAATTTTGACATCAATGACAACAAAACTTGCTCAAATTTCCAACACTCTCTTTATAATAAACCTTTGTCCTTTCTTTGAAAACATTTGTGCCTTCCTTTTATCAAACTTTGTCCTTAGGCCTTTATAAACTCTTTTTATAATATTTAAATATTATAATCCTTAAACATATTTCTCTCTTTATAATAAACCTTTGTCATTCCTTTGAAAACCTTTTGCCTTCCTTTTATAAATATTTGTCCTTAGGCCTTTATAAACTCTCTTTATGACATTTAAATATTATAATCCTTAAACATATTTGCCTTGCTTTCCATTTACCAACCTTGTAAACTCATCCCTTTTGAAGAATATTCTACCATTTATACCATGCTATTTTTGACATCAAGCCTTTGACATCAATGACAACTCAATATGCTCAATATTTCCAACAATATCTCCCTTTGTCATTGATGACAACCCTTAAAAAAAAATCTTCTTTTACTCCAACTGGATTTCAAATCTGATCCCCTAAGAAGCTATTGCCCCTCACTGAATTTCTTCCCCTTTGAAATCAATGGCAAAGGGCTCCTTGGAGCTAAAAATAAAAAAAAATTAGCATAGCCCCATCACCATCTCCTTTCCTTGAGGTGATTAATTATGATATGAGAGTAAAGCTACCCTCAACTGACAATGCTCTTCTTCTTTTTCAATATTTTTCTAAACTTTTGAAGTCATACTTCTTTAAACATTTTTATTATCCTTCTCTTTGCTTGTCTTTGGAAGTTCTGGAAATTCTGTTCTACACCATTTTGTTTTATGCCCAAAATTATTGCAATTGTAACACATGATTTTGTAGTCCTTGAAAGGTGCAAATGATCTAAAATTTCTCTTAGTGAAATCATAATCATTCTTACCATGAACCCTGCAATGTATAGCTTTGTGACCAAAATTATTACATGAGAAACAATAACCCTAGAAGAAGTATTCATATTGCCTTGGAGGATATGGTTGCATGATTATTTCTTTGCTCTTTTTGTGCTGGTCATTGTTCCTTTATGGTGCCTTTTTTTATTACCTATTGATGTTTCTACTTCTCAATCCATTAGTACAAATATTGTATTCTTATTCAAGTACCTTCTTTGAAGCTTCTATTTATTTTGAGTTTGACTCCTCTTTTGTACTTTTTGACCTTCCTCAAAGCCAAGTCCAATATTCATGAATGGAGGTCTCTTTATTTTGATAATATCATCCAAATATTTTGAGATTTTCCTAAGCTATATATCTTACTATTAAATTTTTCAAGTTCCTTCCTTAGAATGTCAGCTTCATGTTCTAGACTTTCACATTCTAGTTCTTTTACCTTTAATTGTTCAGTCATTCCTTATTCAACTTTCCTTACATCTTTAAATTTAACTTTTAATTCAATGAGATCTTGTAGAATTTTTACCTTTTTTTTATCATCCTCTTGTGTTTGAGTCTTTAATCTTAAGTTCTCCATTTCAGTTCTTCAAGATCAACAACAAATTCCTTTTTTGTATCAATTGTGGCTTTCTCTTCATATTCTAAAATTTTTCCTTCTTCTTGGTCTCCAATAATAGGGGCTTCTTGTTTTTCTTTTTCTTGGCCTTTTATAATAGGTGCATCTTCTTTCTCTTCTATGGCTAAAAATAGAATTTCTTCTTCCTCACTATCATAGAGACTTTCATCACTATCACTGGAAGCATTGCTTGCTTCTTAAACATAAAAGCTTTTTTGTGCCTTTAAAATATCTTCTTCTCACAAAGTTAGCCTCTTCTTCACTGCTTGATTCATCACTTGATTATGGTTCTTTATCTTTTGCCTTATTTGAAGCTTTGAATGTTACCACTTATTTGGATGTTTGTTATTTTTTCATCCTCATCTTATAGGCTGTGAGTATTGCATGTAACTCATCCATGCTCAAAGTTTTGATATCCTTCATATCTTCTATTGTTGAAAAATTTGCATCATACCTCATATGGAGTGATCTTAATATATTCTAAACAATAGTATATTCCTCAATCTTTTATCCAAGTTCACAAATAGTGTTGATCACCTCATCAACATGAAGTAGATACTTAGCAATATTTTTCTCATTTTTCATCTTTAATTCTTCAAAATTCCTCCTGTGTGTTTAAAGCTTTGCCATTTAACTTTGTTATCACCTTAATATGTATTATGTAACTTATTCCACATTTATTTTACTGAAGTACATTGCATGACCTTTACAAATTTTGATTCACATAAACCACTCAAGATTGCATTTATTGCCTTAGCATTACTTTCATATGGTTTCTTACCACTTGCATCTGTGCGAGGAGTTGTAGGTGGTGTGAATCCATCCTCAATTGATTGTCATGTATCATATCCTTGTGCCATCAAAATATCTTCATCCTTATGATCTAGAAAACATAGTTTGTACCATCAAACAATGGTGCCTTGTTTGATAAAAATCCTTCTTGATGTACTATTTGTGTTCCTGTAAGATCTACCTTCAAGTTATTAGGCTTTCATGAAGGAACCCATTCTGATACCAATTGAAAAACACAAGCTTATACTAAGGAGGGTGAACAGTATAAGATACAACTTTGTACTTTTATTTCCAAAGCATTATTACCCAATATTATCAATTGTAATAATGGAACAATGCATATATCATCACACACATAAGAGATATAGATTTAACATGGTTCACCCAATGTGGGCTATGTCCACAGAGAAAATATTTCTTATAAATTTTCTCAATAAATATCTTAGGAATCAATTCTCTATTACAATGTTTATGGGCACCAACCCAAAGGAGACACCAATCCCCTATGCTCAAGTTCGAGGACCTCTATCCATAGGAGACACCAATCCCCTCTACTCTGGTTCATGGACCTCTATCCATAGGAGAACTCAATCCTATCTACTCTTTTTGGTGGACCTTTATCCATAGAAAACCTCAATCCCCTCTACTCTGGTTTGTGGACCTCTATTCATAGGATACCTCAATCCCCTATGTACTAGTTTGTGGACCTCTATCTATAGGAGACCTCAATCCCATCTGCTCTAATCTACTCAAAACATTTACACAATGTTTGCTCAAACCTGCTCTAAGCCTACATAAGGCTTGCTCAAGTCTGCTCCAAAAACTGCTCTCAACTTTTCTCAAACCTGCTCCAAGACTACACATAAGGATTGCTCAAACCTACTCTAAGCCTACACACAATGCTTTCTCAATCCTGCTCCAAGCCTACACACTAGGCTTACTCAAACCTGCTCCAATCCTACACACAAATCTTGCTCAAACCTGCTCCAAGCCTACACACAAGGCTTGCTCAAGTCTACTCCAAAATTTGCTCTCAAATCTGTTCAAATTTACTCCAAGCCTACACACAAGGCTTGCTCAAACCTACTCCAAGCCTACACACAAGGCTTGCTCAATTCTGCTCCAAAACATGCTCTCAAATTGGTTCAATTCTGCTTCAAGCCTACACACAAGGCTTGCTCAAACCTACTCCAAGCCTACACAAGGATTGCTCAAATCTACTTATTAGCTCTACTCAAAGATCCTCCTCAACCTGCTCATAAAACTTGGTCAACTCTGTTCCAAAACTTGTATACAAAAATTATTTATCTATCTTGCATAATGATGTCATCAAGTGCTTTATTTATTCTTCAAAGTACTTTTCTCAACTAAAGCGGTTTAGACATATTCTACCTATAATTTTTTTAATCTCTTGAACATATATAGAATGATGTGCACTAAAAAATGCTAAATATGTTTTTCATATTCATTAAGTCTTTTGCTTTCACATGTCTCACATTTATTACATTTTAAAGGGAGCTCTAGTCTAGCACTTGATAATTGACTTGGTATTTTCTTATTTGCAACTTCACTTCAAAACCAATCATAATACACAAGTCCTTCTCATATACTCACAAAATCAATCATGAATAATGCACAAGTCTATCCTTTTTATATACTCCCAAAGTCAATCATGATGATGCACAAATTGGCTTCACAAATCTGATCTATAACTCTTGCATTTTCATTTCCAATATCACTCAAAACCAATGCACAAATGTACTCTCAAAACTGATTTATAACTTTCTTCAATTTATTCCCAATTTCAATCACAAACAATGCACTTCCAATAATTCCTTATATATCCACTCTCATGACAACAAAGATTACTTCTTCAAACAAAACATTTTTTGATAAGGAAATTAAATTAACATGCCTTTAAATCTTCCACAATGATGATGAGCCTTTCAAACTCATATTTAACACAAATAGTTTTCCTTTTTGTTCCTTCAAAAATCTGATTAGTAATATTCACTATCTAGCATAGATTTTAAATCATCCACTTATGAATCCACTTTCAATATGCAAAATACAATTTCAAACTAATCACACTTACACCTTATATCTCCTTGTCTAAGAAAACAAAAGTAATTCCCTCACACACTTTACAATTTTCAAATAACCTCATACACCATACAACTCCCACTATAATATCCTCATATAAAGTACAATTTTCAAAATGAACTAATACACCATACAACTCCCACTATAATGTCCTCATGAAAGTAAAATTTTCAAAATAAACTAATACACCATATAACTCCCACTATAATGTCCTCATAAAAGTACAATTTTTAAAATGAACTAATACACCATACAACTCCCACTTTTCTATATACAAAGATAATGCCTTTATATAAAATATATTTTTCAAATAGACCAATGCACCATACAACTCCTGCTTCTCTAAATAAAATCAAATTCAAAATATTTATTTCATTGCCGCAACTCATTCATATTTAATTAATTATAATAAAAAATTTCAAGTACCTTATGTACTGTTACAACTCGAACCTATGATCTCCAAGCCATTGCGCTTCCTCAAGCGCTTATAACCTGTTGTGCTACCGTAGTAGGTAGCACCAAAATGGGGGAAAAAAATATATCTATGTTCTTCGTTAACCCAAGGCTCAAAACACATGGTGAAAAGACATCAAAGGATTTCGACCCTGTAACCTCCACTATAACAACGCTCACTCAAGCCATCCAACCGTTGGGCCATCCAAGTTGGATGGAAAGTCTCAAGCGCACATAGAATGTGTCCATATCTAACGCTTGCACCCTTTGAAACTCGATGTCCTTCTACCGTTCACACTGGAGGAATATCCAACTTAGCACTTAGATTGCAAGATATTAAAAGCATTTGTTGCATCAAAATAAAATCAAACATCTCATTAGTGCTCTCTGCCCTGAAATGAAAACATTGCCTCCTTATTTATATGCACTCCATTATTTCTTGGTGAGTCAGCTCACGTTTTCATATTGGAGATTAACCTTACTTTTCAAATGACATTGGTGCCAAAACATATAACCTTATGTTATATTATAATATTAAAAAAATATTATAATGGCTCTTAAACCTTGGTCTTCCTTTTTAAATCCTTGTTCTTAGGCATTTATAAACTCTCTTTATAATAAACCTTTGTCCTTCCTTTGAAAACATTTTGTTTTCCTTTTATAAAAAATTTTCCTTAGGCCTTTATAAACTCTCTTTATAATATTTAAATATTATAATCCTTAAACATATTTCTCTCTTTATAATAAACCTTTGACCTTCCTTTGAAAACCTTTTGCCTTCCTTTTATAAAAAATTTTCCTTAGGCCTTTATAAAATCTCTTTATAATATTTAAATATAATTTTTAAATCTTATAATCCTTAATCATATTTGCCTTGCTTTTGATTTACCAACCTTGGAAACTCATCCCTTTTGAAGAATATTATGTCATTTATACCATGCTATTTTTGAAATAAAAACTTTGACATCAATGACAACTCAATATACTCAATATTTCCAATAGAAACTATGTAAACTTCTAGATTAAGAGTAAAGAGGACTCTCCCTTGAGCATATTGGATAATCTTGTACTTGGGGTCATAAAACTTGGATTCAAAATAGATGAGCTTAGAGCAAGGATGAATGAGGGTGTAGATATGCTAAGAAATCATTGAATGAAAACGAAAAGTACTAGGGCATGATAGGGAAATACATGTAGAATACATCTCTTCAATTTCCTTTCTAAGTTTCTCAATACCCTTCCATGTGACCACTGTGTCTGTAATTCTTGCGATTTTGTCTTGAAACTTTACATTTTTCTCATCTTCCATATACATTACTACTTTAATGAATGAGGATGAAGATACCATTGTGGTGCTTCTATTTCCTTTGGTACTGGTGTACTAAAAATATTTTCCAAAAATTCTAGAGCAAGAGAAGAAACTTTGTTGAAGGAAGAGAGGCTTTTGCAGAAATATTTTGTTGAAATGGAGAGCAGCTAGGGTTTTCTTCACCATATATAGAGCTCATACTGGAATTAAGGTAACATGTAATAACTATAGTGGATGGTCACTTGCTTGATGAATTACTGGAGATGTCATTTTTGATTTTTCTCATGTGCCACCTTTTTTGAATGAATTATAGCCATTCCTACATTAATGACATCACGCTTCTCAAAACCTTTTTGAAATTTGAAAATAATTTTCCCTCTCATAGTGCGATTGGGGTCTTGACTATTGATCATTAATCTCTAACCTATCATGAAAGGGCATCACTTTTGATATTTTTAAAGACTATCTTCAATGTTGTCATGATACTAGAACATGTCATGAAATCATGATGCTTTCACAAAAACATGTAAAAGTACATATGATACATAAAAATACAAGGGGTGGTAATTATTAGTGAAAGTAGAGTTTCAAATGGAAACCATTGATAGGGATAGGTTGGATTCTTCCCTGCTCATATTGTAGTTGGAAAGCATTGTGTTGTTTCTTAGCAATTATTTTGAATGGGCCTTCCCAAAATGCATCAAAATTTTGATGGTTTCCTAGCTTTGCCTTGTTTTCATTCCACCTTAGGACAAGATCTCCAACCTTGAATTTCCTAAAAGTAGTCTTCTTGTCGAACCACCCTTTGGTTTCCTTTAAATGTTTTTGACATTGAACATATGCTTATTCTAAGGGGGTTAGTAATCTAGAGATGGAGCAAAAGAAATAGTGAAGGCAGATAAGGAGGTTTGAAGGTTTCAGGTGAGAACCTCAAGCAGGTGGCAAGTGAGGATCTAGAGGCAGGCATGTCGACTATCTATGGAAGGGATCAGGGGCCCATACACGAGCAATCTAACGAGGTACAAGGACCCAAAACCCCTAACAAAGACCCAAAAAAATGGACCCAACAGAGTACTATGGGTCCTAGAAGAGGTCTATCCTTTGTAGAAACCCTAAAAGGTAAAAAGAGTGATTTTCATTCACTCCCACCCCTCCTACCTGAGAACAACTAGATTATGGCACCTGTGAATGCTATGGGTCTATTTTTATCCCTGGAGGAGTTTTCACTAGTAGGCAAGTTTCTGGGTGGAAGGTCGGATATAGAAACTATACGCTCCTAGGCACTATCCAAATGGAGAACAACTGGGAACCTAGAGATTGTTGCTTTTTCTAGGGGATTTTTCATCTTAAGATTCAATAATAAGGAGGATGCAAATCACATTCTAACAGGTGGGCCGTTGTTTTTAGAAAAATGCAACTTGTTTCTTAGAAAATTGGGGGAGGACTTTGACCTCGAAAAATAAAATATTAATATAGCTCCTATCTGGGTTCGCCTGCCAAACCTTCCTACTCAGTTTTTTAATGAGTACTAGTTGCAAGGGATTTCTAGAGCCATTAGGGAGTTGGTTTCCATTGACCATTCAACCTTGGCAAGGACAATGATGATGCATGCAAGGATATGTGTCAACTTAAACTTAGATTTTGAACTACCAACCTTTGTAGAACTGGGCTATGGAGATTATCTGAGAAAATAACCGATGGAATATGAAAATAAGCCAACATTTTGCATAGAATGCAAAACTCAAGTTAACCTACAAAATCAATGTCCAAGTCTAGCATCTAGTAGAGAAGCTCAGAGGATAGAAGGCAAAAGGAAAAATGGAAAAACATTTCCCAGGAACCAATCCATGATAGGACCAGCAGGTAGATGAGGGTTCAAGTAGGCCAAGACAACAATATTTATTAGGAGCAGGACAACCAAGCTCAACCCTAGTAGAAAGGAAAGCAATAAATCACCAACGAGCAAGAAAATCAGGTAAGCTCTAGAATCCCAAGTTCAAATAAGTTTAAAGTTCTTGTTGACCTGAGGGTAGAAGGGAAGATGGGTGAGGACTGAATCCTTCAGGTTGAATTAACAAAAACTTTAGAATCCCCGTCCATATTGGGTCCTTCTAACATCAAAAATAAAAGACTCCCAAACCATCAAGAAGGATTAAAGC
Source organism: Wollemia nobilis (assembly GCA_028583015.1). Lineage (NCBI taxonomy): Eukaryota > Viridiplantae > Streptophyta > Pinopsida > Araucariales > Araucariaceae > Wollemia > Wollemia nobilis. Next base: position 256,963 of record JAQPPZ010002094.1, read on the forward strand.
ACACCCCTGAGGAAGATAGGAAAAATTTGGAGGAGATAGGATCAAAGGAATCGATTCCTTCCAATATCATAACCAAAAGCCTTACAAAATTTCAATAAGGTTCACAGTTGAATTATGGAGAATATAGGATAAGGATGGAAGAGTTAGTATCAAGGACTAAAATGGTAGAAACAAACAAGCTAGAAGAGTGTTCTAGTCTAGTCCTTCAACAAATTGTACCTCCTCATTTTAGCCCAAAATAAACCAGAAGTAGAAAAAAATCCCCAATTGATTACGATAGTGAGAAAAACAGGGGAAGGATATATAATGCTGAACATAATAGATTGAGGACTGACAACGAAGTGGCAAGTGGAAAACAAAAAACACTAATACAATAGGTTATCCTAGGTCAAGATGATAACAAATTAGGCAAACCTCCCTAAGGAAGGGGAGGGGAAAAAATACCAAACAGTCTAAATGAAGGTACTCTCATGGAATGTGAGATACCTAAATTGTCCACTAAACCATAGGGTGGTCAGTTCAATAAGAAGGTAATACAACCCAACCATTATTCTCTTATAAGAAACAAAAATAGATGAAGCCCGGTCGAAAATATCAGCAAAAAAATATGGATTCAAGGAGATTTGGTTTTCAAGCAGGCAAGAGGAGCTTTAGGAGGACTCATGGTGCTATGGGATTCTATGATTGTGGAAGGTAACATTATCCAAGATGATGACAGGTTGTTAAGTGTGTTTTTTCATGACATTGACAAGAATAGATCATGGATTATGTCAAATATGTATGCATCCAATTCAGTTCAAGGAAGAACCTCATTGTGGGAATATATGAGCCACTTGAACGCAATATTTCATGATATTCTTTGGATGGTAGCAGGATATTTCAATACTCTCTTATACCCTTCAGATAAAAAGGGTGGGGTTGGGCTTCCAACAAGGAGCATGGAAGAATTTAATGCGTTTGTCAATTCTAATGAGCTAATGGATGTGAGTCTAAGAGGGGATAATTTTACTTGGAGCAATCATAGGATAGGAAGTCAGCTTATTCAGGAAAGGTTAGACAGGTTCTTTCTATCAAAAGAAGATGTCATAGTTTTTGGAGACTCCACTCTACAAGCTCTTCCCAAAATTATATCATATCATAATCCCATTTTATTGGAGGTCTTGCAAGCTAACTCCTTTAATAAACCTTTTCACTTTCAGTCAATATGGATCAAAAATCCAAACCTGAAGAAAAGAATCAAAAGCTGGTGGTAACAACCCATTTAGAGCAGCTCAAATTTTTAGTTAGCCTAAAAGTTGAAATCAGTGAAGGAAAACCTAAGAATTTGGAATAAGGATGTTTTTGGGAACCTATTTGAGAACAAGAAACATGTGGGAGAAAGTCTGAAGGATATTTAAAATAAGATTCAAAATGGTACTTATGATGAAATAATAAGAATAGAGGAGCAAATTAAGCTTTCAGAATATCATAATATTTTGGACTGTGAGGAAACCTATTGGAGGAAAAAATCTAGGAATTTATGGTTGAAGTATGGCTACTCGAATTCAATTTTTTTTCATATCACTACCCTGAGAAATGGAAGTAATAATAAGATCATAGAGCTGACTAGAGATGATGGATCCAAAAATCAAGATTTAATTGAGATCATAGAAGAAGTTGTTAGTTATTTTAGCTCCCTCCTTGGGGATGAAACCCAATTCCAAGAGGAATCCAATGAGACTCTCCTCCAATTCATACCTAGTGTCATAGATGGGGCCACTAATGCCAAACTTATAGCTCCCTTCACAGAGGAGGAAATCATAAATGCTTTTTTCAGCATGGAACATGATAAGGCCTCAGGTCCTGATGGATTCCCTCCTTGTTTCTACTAGGTTTTCTGGGACATTATTGGGTAGGATGTAATCTAGGCGGTAAAGGAGTTCCAGGATTCAAAACACATCCCTAGAGGGTTTAATTATACTTTCATTGCATTGATTCCTAAGGGCTCGACCCTCGAAATGATGGTAGATTTTAGACCAATCAGTCTATGCAATGTGTCCTAAAAAATCCTTACTAAAGCCATAGCTAATAGGATGAAAGGAATCTTGTCCCTTATGATTGTTCCTTGTCAAGGGATTCTCGGTTCATCAAAGATCGATTCTTGATGGGGTGATTACATTCCATGAAGCCCTTCACAGTACAAGACAAACTAAGAAGGTAACATTTGCCCTAAAGCTTGACATTATTGAAGCCTTTGACCACATCAACTGGGATTTATTGATTGTAGTTCTTTTAAAATTTGGTTTCCATCCTTAGTGGGTAAGACTTATCAAAGGATGTATTCTCAAGCCTTGGTTCTTTATCCTTGTAAATGGTATGACAACAGGGTATTTCCAAAACTGTAGATGCCTTAGACAAGGGGATCTGATTAGTCCAATGTAGTTCATTATTATGGTAGAGGCTCTAGGAGGAACTATCAAAGCGACCTGTAATGCAGGTTTGATATCTAGGATTAAATCCACCTCCATTACCAATCTGGTAACCCATAAACAGTTTGTTGATGATACCCTTATGTTGACCCATGCATCAGTAGTTGAATCTAGAATGATAAAGCGCATTCTACAACTTTATGAGGAGGCGGTTGGGCAGAAGGTGAACTTCTTCAAGAGAAAAATTTATTTTCTCAAAACCCCCATTCTAAGGTAGGTCAGGATAGTTGGGATTTCGGGATGTTCAATTGCTACTCTCCCTACTTCTTACATAGGTCTTCCCTTGTTTATAGGCTCCTCAAGAAAATCAATGTGGGACAATGTGGTAGAAATAATTCAAAAGAAACTGGCTAGTTGGAAAGGGCTCTTTCTGTCTTAGGTAGGTAAATCTACCCTCACCATGGCCTCCCTTTAGAGCATCCCCGTGTATTTTTTATCCATTTTTAAGGCCCCAACTAAGGTATACCAAAATATTGAACAACTCCAAAATAACTTCCTCTGGTCAAGGTCGAAGGAAAAACAGAGAATACACCTAGTTGGGTGGAGTAAGATATGTAGACCTAAGGAGAATGAGGGGTTAGGCCTGAGAAAAGTATCTCAGTTGAACACAACACTGTTAGATAAACAAACATGGTGTATTATAACCAACTAGGAGAACCAATGGACTACCATTATTAAAAGAAAATACCTCCAATGTATTGATTTTCTAAAGGACAGTATCCAAAACAGAGGATCAACTTTTTGGAAGGTAATATTGACCAGCAAAAATGTTATCAATAAAGGGCTGAGATGGATCTTAGGGAACAGGTAAAAAATTAGCTTTTGGGATGATAGGTGGGCCAGGGAGGAGGCTCTTTCTCATTTGCCTCACCTAGCCAAGGTCAAGGATTATACTGATCACTTCAAAGGAAGGAAATTGGCTAATTTTATGATGCAAAATAGGGGAAGGTTTAAATGGAAAAAAATTAGGATACCAGGATTTGAAACCAAGTCAAAAGAAATCCAAAATATCTTGCACCAATAATTCATTCCCATGATAATTTGAGAGGACCATGTAACGTGGGCTACAACTGAGAGTAGGTTTTTCACTATCAAATCCACCTATAAGCTTATGATTGATCCTGAGGATCTCATCCTCTAGACTCAGTTAGTGTGGGTCAAAAATATCATCCCCAAAATTTCCTTTTTTTTGTGGCTGGTGATCCAAGGGAGGATACTCACCATTGATAATATGTTAAGGAAAGGTATGATAATTTCTAATCATTGTTATTTATGCAAGGCTAACTGGGAATCCACCCTCCATATCTTCCTTGAATGTTCGATTGCAGATGATATTCTAGGTGGGGTTTTCCAAGATTTTAGTATTTCATGGGTCATACTGGCCTCCATCATTGACCTCTTCTAGAAATGGCCTAACCACTTTACTAACCTTAGGCTCAGGTTCAGGTGGAAGATTTCCCTTTATCGTTTCCTATGGCAGGTCTGGTTAGAAAGAAACCATAGAACCTTTAAGGGTTTTAGCCATGATCCCATAACCATTACCAACAATATCCTTGCATTTGCTTGTGAAAATGTCAGTATCATTCCCTATGAAGCTCAATATAACCATCCCTAGGAAAAATAGCTTGCTCAATCCCTACATATTACCTTGGAAGAGGAACCCTTGGTCATTAAGCCGAATCCTCGAATAGGTGTGAAGTGGACCCCGCCCTCGGTTGGTTGGTTCAAGCTCAATTTCAACGATGCAGCTAAGGACAATCCTGGAAGAGTAGGTGCTGGAGGAGTGGTTTACAACCACCAAGGAAACTTGGTGCTGGTATTTTATAAATAACTTGGAAGAAAGACCAACAATGATGCGGAAGCAAGAGCCTTATGGAGAGGGTTGAATATGTCCCAGGAGATCTAAGGAAAACTAATAGTTGAAGGGGACTCAATGAACATTATAAACCTCCTAACCAATGAGAAAAAACCTTTGTGGTGGATCAAATTAGTCATAGAAGAGGCAAGGATCCTTTTTGAAGGTAGGAATGACAGGCTAGCACAACACGTGTTTCGAGAAGGAAATAAAATGGTAGATAAGTTGGCCAAATTAGGGGTGGACATTGATGGACTTATCACGTGGGAGTAAGGGGTCCCTAGTGACATGGAAGAAGTAATGCAAAATGACCACCAATGAATTCTGAGGTGGGGAAACTATAGGCAACATAATTTAGCACATGAATGAGCTCCATGGAGCCCTCACAAATCTATTTTTTAATGAATAATATCAGCGTGGAAAGCCGACTAAACTTGTCAAAGACTTGGATGAATATGAGGAGAATGAGGAGTTTGAGGAGCTCGAGGATGATGATGAGGAAACTTAGATTCATCCATACAACCACCCGGTACAGAGGAATTTTGGCTTGTTAGCCCTGTTCTTTTCCAATCCATGACAAATTTTGATTTTATATCTGTACTGAGGAAAGGATACTTCATGGGGATATCATTCTTAATAGCTATGTAGATTGTCTTGAAATATGTCTAGGGATCTATAGTGTTCTTATGGTATGCTTTCAGCTTGACGGTTGGGCTATTAGTATGGGTAAGGGGTATCAAGCCCACTCGTTTCTTGGAATTAGAAAGGCAAGGAATAGTAGAGGACATGTAGTCCTTAACAAGGCAAAGATCCACATCATATTAAGGTTGTATTTTGTAATAGGTTTTGGGTTAACCTTTAAAACCCAGTATTAATGAAATGACCCTTAATTACCAAAAAAAATATTTGCTTGTTCTCTTTTTTCTTCTAGCTACAAAAGTAGCATCAACCTATCTTCCACACGATCCCCTTTTGTCGTATCAGTTTTATTGAGTAATTTTAGAGCAGGTATCTCCATATGAATGGGGAGATCAACCTCTTTACCATACACCAAAGCATAAGGGATATATTTATAGTCTTATTAATGATTATTATGTCCATCCATAGTGCTTGATTTATTAATGAATTTCAACTTATCTTGTTATCTTTAAGAGTTCTCTTCATAATTCTAAGTAAATTCTTGTTTGTGGATTCTACTAGGCCATTATCCTATGGGTAGTAATTGAAAGAAGTTTCCAAATAGATCTCATATCTACTAGAAAAATTAGTGCTCTAATGAAGTATGAGACATTATCACTAACCAATGCATCAAGTATACCAAACCTCGTGATAAAAATTTCAACAAACTCCATCACTACTTCTTGATTAGCTTTCTTAGTGGGTATAGCTTCAACCCATTTGGTGAAATAATCTATAGCAGTTAAGATGTACTTGTGACCTACTGATGAGTTGGGTTCTATCACCCCTATGAAGTCCAAACCCCATTGTTGGAAAGGTTCTTCCACTTGAATGGATTTGAGAGGTAAGGAAGCATTTTTGTTTCTTCCTACATATCTTTGGCATTCCTCACATGTTTTAGTTCTACCTAAATAGTGTCCTCCTGATATGCCTCCATGGAAATCCTCCAATATTTTTTATTTTTTATCATCTTTGATACATCTCAGTAGAACATCATACAAAATGTTTATGTATAGACCTTTTGTTAATAGAGTATATTTTAAGTCATGTAGCATGTACCTTCTTCTATGTGAGGCGTTCAAACCGCTTGGGCATGCTCCTATCTAAAAATAGTTTGTAAGTTCATCAACCCAATCTGAAGTTTTTGAAAAAATTGTTCATATACCTAGACATATTCTAGGAATTAATAAGCTACATATTATGTCATAGCCTATTTTTCCAACTCTTGGTATAGAGTTCTACCTTTTACCATCTTGGTTGGGTGAATATCTACATCATTCTTGGATTTTTGACACCCAACCAGCCCTTTTCTCATCAAGTTCTCCCTGTATTATAAAGTTCCTAACATTAGGGTGTATCACATATACTAGGATCTTGCTCTAGGATAGGAAGTGTCTAAATTTCTTTAGGGACTTCATGACTGCATATACCTATTTCTCAATGAAGTTATACCTTTCCTCATGATCTTGCATAGTATGACTTAGGAAGGTAATGGGTCTCTCCTCATTATCTTCCCCTTTTTGAGTAATAATTGCAACATAACTCTCTTGCTCACCAATGGCATATAGGATGAAACCCCTTGAATAATATGGATTGATAAGCATTGGTTCTTGCACAATTGCTTTCTTGATTTTCTTGATTGTTTCTTTCCATAGGTTTGTCCACTTGAAGTTTGCATTCTTATTCAACAATTTGATCATAGGTTTTACAATTTATGCAAAGTCTACAATGAACTTGTGTACAAAGTTGATTTGTCCAAAAAAGTACTATAGTCCTTTCTTATGTAATGGTAAAGGAAGGTCGAACAGGGCTTTTACCTTGTCTAGGTCAATGGCTAGTCTAGCTTTAGAAATGATATGACCTAGGAGCGTTTCTTTCTCAACAACAAAAAAAGGATTTCTTTGGGTTCAAGGAGATACCAAACTCCCTACACTTTTTGAAAACCATTTTTAGATGTTCAACATGCTTTTATTTCTTGTGAGAGAATACTGTCATATCATCCAAATAAATACTATTAATTTGTTCACAAGCTCTCCAAAATCTAGATTCATTGCTCTCTAAAAAATTGCTCCCGCATTAGATAGTCCAAAAGGTATTGTTGGTGCAAAAACTAGCACCAAATGGGCGGGTGGCACACCTAGTGGTACTTGATAAATATTGAATAGCTACTTGGCCTAGGAGAGGTAGGGCAGTTGATCTCTATAGAAGACCAACTCCTTAAGTCCCATCTACCTACATCACAAAGTGTAAAAGAGGAAAAAAGAAATAAGAGAGAAATAAAAGAGATATCATAACCAAAACTCACAAGGATAGATTATGGATGCATCAAGACACACACATTAAATACCACTAATGTAAACACTAGAACACCACATAATATATAAATTCACACCATCCTCACCTATCATTCAACACAGTGGGATGAAGTAAATTCTAGAACTGGCAGGAGGGTGCATGAAATCTAGAGTGCAAAATTAGAGGTGCTCCCACCTGATCAACCTTAGTAGAAATAAAACCTTAACACATAAATATGGATGAAAATTCTATAACCACTCACAAAGACCCATGAAATATAGATTACAAAATTAAATGAGCAAAATCAGATGGCTATAGCAAAAATAAGCACCCAAATTCCACTGCAAGAAAGTGAGGATAGAATGAGAGACCAAAAAGTGATATGTTTATATTTACAAGGCTAAAAGAATTACATATGAATTGTAATGGCCACAAAGTTACCCTTTGAAATGGCAATAATTCCACTATTTATAGATGATTTTATAGTAAATTTAAAATACAACATTAATGGCATCTAGTAGGAATATCATGATGGAGCGGTTGGAAGATCTTATGAGATTCTGCTCTAGGAAGAAATGCTAGTTGTTAGGAGGAATTTAGGTTGTTCTGCATCAATCTAGGCCCTCGATTGCTCTAACATTCTTATCAAGCCATAAATTCTGATCTACTTTACCCCTTCATGCTTCAAGAAGGCTCATAATTTACTTTTGGTGATATGCATTTCAAATTACCCTCTCTGCACCTACTAATCATTTATACGGAGGCATTCGAGATCATTAATGTCCTTTCCTAGGAATTACCAGTGCTTCCTTCCTGATACATGATGACTTACATCTTGAAAAATAATTTTAGATCTCTTTTTACACCAACTTCTCAAATTTTGCCTTATCATCATATTTACAGAAAGACAAACGATCGAGATTAGGTTTATTACTAACACTTTTCCAAAAAATTCTTGCTATAAGGATGAGATTTCAAGACCACGAATCCCTATGATACTGTCCCATTTCCTCATCCAACTGGATGGATGGGAATTTGGAATTTATCTTGAGTACTTGTTAGGTTTTTTATTTGAAAAATTATGAGACTGAACAGTACGAGAGGAGAAAATAATAGAACCTAGAATTAACATGGGGCCCATGAGAAAAAATAGCCAATGGAAACCACACATGGGGAAAATTCCACACTAACCACCATTGAGTGATGCTCCCACGAGAGAGTACGGAGCATATTGTTGGGCCATGATTCACTTGTTTGATGGGGTGGGTCATGGTTTGCGTGCTTCCACTTGGGAATTTCACCCAAAATATTGCTTCCCAATTTGTAAAGATCTATGTGGGTGTTGTACTTTATATACCACCATGAGGGCCATCGTGGGATAGATGTGGGATAATGGGTCAAGACTCGCAACATTGCTCAAGTTATTTTATAATAATTTTTATTTGAGAAATTATTATACTGGGCAGTACTGTAGAAGCGAATATAACATGGGACCCATGAGGAAAAATAGTCAACAAAAACCACACATGGGGAAATTCCACACTCACCACCATTGAGCGATGCTCCCATGGGAGAGGATGGAGCATATTGTTGGGCCATGATTCACTCATTTGAGGGGCTAGATCATGGTTCACGTGCTTCCACTTGGGGATTTCACCCAAAATATTGCTTCCCAATTTGCAAAGCTCTATATGGGTGTTGTGCTTCATAGACCACCATGAGGGCCATCATGGGATAGATGTGGGATAATGGCTCAAAACTCTCATAGCATTGATCAAGTTATTATTTAATAATTTTTTATTTGAAAAATTATGAGACTAGGCAGTACGAGAAGAGTGAATAATGGACCCTAGAATTAACATGGGGCCCATGATGGAAAACAACTAATGAAAACCACACATGGGAAAAATTCCACACTCACCACCATTGAGCGATGCTCCCATGGGAGAGGATGGAGCATATTTCTGGGCCATGATTCACTCGTTTGAGGGGCTAGATCATGGTTCATGTGCTTCCACTTGGGCATTTCACCCAAAATATTGCTTCTCAATTTGCAAAGCTCTATGTGGGTGTTGCGCTTTATATACCACCATGAGGGCCATCGTGGGATAGATGTGGGATAATGGCTCAAAAATATTGTGGTGTTGACAAGTTATTCTTTAATAATTTTTTTTTTGATAAATTATGAGACTAGGCAGTACGAGAAGAGTGAATAATGGACCCTAGAATTAACATGGGTCCCATGAGGGAAAACAACCAATGGAAACCACACATGGGGAAAATTCCACACTCACCACCATTGAGCGATGCTCCCATGGGAGAGGATGAAGCATATTATTGGGCCATGATTCACTTGTTTGAGGGGCTGGGTCATGGTTCGCATGTTTCCACTTGGGAATTTCACCCAAACTCTTGCTTCATGATTTGAAAATATCTATGTGGATGTGCTTTATATACCACCATGAGGGCCATCATGGGATATATGTGGGATAATGGCTCAAGACTCTCGCAATGTTGTTCAAGTTATTTTTTAATAATTTTTTATTTGATAAATTATGAGACTAGGAAGTATGAGAGGAGTAAATAATGGACCCTAGAAATAACATGGGGTCCATGAGGAAAAATAGCCAATGGAAACCACACATGGGGAAAATTCCACACTCACCAACATTGAGCGATGCTTCCATGAGAGAGGATGGAACATATTGATGGGCAATGATTCGCTAGTTTTAGGGGCTAGGTCATGGTTCACGTGCTTCCACTTGGGTATTTCATCCAAAATTTTGATTTTCGATTTTCAAATATCTATGTGGGTGTTGTGCTTTATATACCATCGTGAGGGCCATCATGGGATATATGTGGGATAATGGCTCAAGACTCTCGTAGCGTTGCTCAAGTTATTTTTTAATAATTTTTTATTTGAGAAATTATGAGACTGGGCAGTATGGGAGGAGTGAATAGTGGACCCTATAATTAACATGGGGTACATGAGGGAAAACAACCAATGGAATTACTTCTTTTTAGAATAAAATTCAATTTTGTGTCTTTTGTTCCTTTTCTAACTCATGTTAATATTATTTTTTGTTTTATAAAACATATTTGTTGTCGGTATTATGCTCTTTACCTACTATGTAATGCGATCTAGTGAATCATAAATCCTGCAGCACTAGGAGTATACTCTTCACTTGCGCATATACAATCTAGTGAATCAAAAACTAGTTTATATTTTTAGAGTAATGCTTTGCCATGTTTCTTTTTTATTAATGAATCTACCCATTAATGGTGCATGTTGCTCTACCAATTATTGAACTTTTAGATATTGAATCCTCTCCCACAGTTCTTGATAGTCCCTCCAATTCTCCTATTCGTCTTCCTCACAAGCGTCTATGACAAGAGGGTTCACAACAACAAATTTGGGAGCTTGAAGAATGGGTTATCGACACAAAAAAATGGAAGAATTTTGCAGAGGTCTAACATAAACAAATTTTTTTGCTTAAAATGGAAGAGTTCCTTGTACATAGGATAGAAGGATTGTCATAGATGGAATCGGTGCAATGCGTGGCATTACTCCATGTCTAAAGTCTTTGGACAAGTTGTTGGAAACAAGGTTCGAAGAATTCAAGATTTTGAGTAGAAAGGCAAAAAAATGCCATTCTAGGATACCCCAATTTGAAGAGAATTTGGGCAAAGGTATTATTCTCCATAGCCTACGAATGGAAAAACCGTGTCAACTTCCAGATGAAGATATTAATAAAGAATTTTTTGATGAGTCAGAGGCCCTCATAGAAACATTTTGCTTGGAAATGGCTAAATTATATATTTGTAATTTCAAAGAATATACAAATAAATTAGCTGCTCAGGCCATTGATTATATTTTCAATATTTTATTATCGTTAATTAAGGAAGTTCTTGTAGATTCTGTAAATAAATATAAGATAATTTCTTAGAAAATTGCTTTGTAACAGGAATCCCAGATTAAAAATATTTTTGAGGGAAAGCTTTAGGCTTGGAGAGTTGAAATGCAAATCCAAAAATATATACAAGAGAAATCTAAAGCTTCTCAAGAAAATGTTACTTCAGAAATCCTAGAAGTTAATATGTCAGAAGCTACATAAAGTATATCTGACTTGGTTAAAAGAGAAATCAAGCAACAAATTAATTGTTTGGAAAAACTAATCACAGGTGCACAAATTTTTTTTTTGGTACAAGACAACAAGAATAGAAGTCACAATAAAGGGCCAAACCAAAGAGCCTCTATTACACAAAAAAGGCAATCACGATAACATCCACAACATGGAAACAAATGACAGTAGCCACAATAAAGGAATAAAAAACTGAAACAACAACAAAAAATGCAACAACAATAGGGACATAATTTAAACTTTTAGGGCCCTTCTCCAAGAAGACAAAAGAAGGGGAGAAACTTCCAGAACCATACTTCCTATGTGCAGCAACAATTGCAACAAGACAATGGAAGAAATTTCCACAACTCTAGTTTTGAGAATTTGAGAAAGGGTTTTGCCCCATCTATTTAGAAGCATCAAGGGTAGGGGTTTTTCCATTGCCAAAATGGCAGAGGAAACAAAAAATAACCCCTTGTTTCACAATTTTTAGCCCACATGATTTTTGTCATTGGTATTTTAATAGGAGTCCTGTCTAGGCTATGGATGGCAAAATCACAAATCTTGTTGTCCATAATATTTCCTCCAAAGAACTTACCCAGAATTAAATTGAGGCCTTCAACTTGGGTTTAAATTTTATTCCTATTCCTCCTCCCATGGCCAAAGAGGTTCTAAAATAGGAGTTTTCAACATTTTGTAGACATCTTCATCTTAAATGGTTCTTTGGACCGAGAGGTGGCCCTCTAAAACCACTTAAGCCCATTGATCCTTTTCGTGTTTCCAACCCAAGTTTTAATCCCTCATAGTTTTATAGGCCTTTGGAAGAAATTATTGGCATGGGTGAAATATTCCTCAATAACAAATTATCTACTGCTAATCCCACTTGCTAGCATACTTTTCCATCCCACATCTGGTCTGCCATTGGTTTCCTTGCCAATGACAAATCCATTGTCATTAGGCATGCAGATAAAAACTTGGGTGTTTGTGTTTTATCCATGGACTGGTACATTTTAGAAGGCTTTTCCTAGGTTTTAGATCAAAATTTTTACTCTGAAGTGAACAAATTTCCTTGGAAAGATATTTTTAATCAACTCCAAGACTTGCTTAATTGTGCTTTTAGAAGGAATTTGCTTTCAAAAAACCATAGGAAATTTATACTCCATGTAACACCATCCTCTACCAAAGTGTGTGTATTTTACCTGCTCCCCAAAATCCACAAGCCCAAGCTTTACGATCAACCCATTTGTTCCTACTATGGTTTCATGCTTGAACCTGCCTCCAAATGGCTTCATCATCTGCTCTTGCCAATTTTGTTGAAGCAAAAAAATCATCTCTTGGATTCCATATATCTAATTAAATATTTGCATGGTCGTACCTTTCCTCAGGACATCATTATTTTCTCTTTTTATTTTGAGAGCCTCTATCCCAACATCCCCACATCTCAAGGATTGATAGTCATTCGTCATTTTTTGAGGAATGAATTTGATTCGACCAAGACAAACTTTGTGGTAAGGCTTGCAGAGATAGTGTTAACACAACACTACTTGGAATTCAAATAGAAAATGTACAGGAAGATAAAAGGAACAACCATAGGAAGTAATTTTGCTATGGTTTATGCTTGTTTATTTCTTTGTCATGTAGAGGAACAAGTATTTAATAATGTTGTTGTGGAAAAACTTTTATTTTATAAAAGATACATTGATGATGCCATTGGAGTTTGGCATGGCCCTAAGGAGGATCTTAATGGTTTTATTTCTGCCTACGGTTCCTTCTATGACAATATTAAAATTACTTCATTTATTTCTAATTTTGAAGTAACACTTCTGGATACTACATTTTTTAAGGGACCTAATTTTTCTCAAACTAGAATTTTTTGCACCAAATTATTTTAGAAGCCAATGAATGCCTACCAATACATCCCTGATTCCTCCCATCATCCAGTTCATCAGAAAAAAAACCTTTATCATGAGTAAAATTAATAGATTTTTGGTTAGAGAAATCTCTAGGTATGGATTTATTTTTGTTAAAAATAATTTTTTTAACAGACTTAGAGCCAAGGGATATTAAAATTAATTTATCTTGCCTTTATTTGAGAAAGTTAAATTTGATGGTAGGCCTTCAATTTTAGCTAGAGTTTTGGAGCGAGCAACACACATACATGGAACCAAAATAAAAATAATTCCTCTTATTTTGAAGCTGGACAATTGCAATTTTGTTAGAGATCTTCGAATCGGCACAAATATTTGTATCGCTCCAAATTTTTTGCATCCTTACCTTCAGGCTATAGGATCCGTGCCCGGAAGGAGGATGGGAAAAGGATGGCACGGTACCTCGGACTGAGAGGCCTTGCGAAGGTCCCGCCTCTCGGGGGAGGTGTATTATGGTGATTTTTTGATGGATGGTGGGTTCACCAGGAAACGTTTGAATGGTAGTTTCCACGCCTAGGTTGGGAATGTGTTTAATGTGTTCAGTTTTATCTTTAAACATTCGAGTCCTAGGTTTGGCCAAATGAATCTAAGTTGTTCTATTATGAAAATGTAGGCTAAATGAAATACAGAAAATAGATTTTAAACAAAAAACAGAGGGAAAAAGCTAAATTACAGAGCCATACCTGATCCGGATGTCTGATGGAGATTCTGATTTTTGAAGCAGACAGGATCGTCTGGAATTTGACAGGATCGTCTTCGACCTGCAGGATCGTCTGAGATCTGACGAATTCGTCAATTGACCTGCAAACAGAGAAATAGACACAAAATACAAAAAATACAACAATGCTAATAGAGGATAAAGATGTAAAATGACAATAAAGATGTTAACGGATAATCCTAAATAGGAATGCAAGCAAATTACAATGTTTTAATAGTTAATCATGATTTCATTATGCAATTAAACTACATGGGTGAACTCCAAGATGCAGAATAACAGAAAATAATAAATAAACTGACTAGATGCAAAATAGAACAGGAGATGAAAAGAGAAAAATGCAAACTCTGGGCATTGATTGCCCCCAACGTTGATTGCAGTCGAAATCATCTCGGATTGGTACGAAATCGTCTCGAATTGAACAGGATCGTCCACGATGAACTGAGCTTGCTCCGGCTGAAAAATACTAAGGTTCCTGCAACAAAATTTGGATAGGACAAGTGCAGATAGTAATTTGGGATGTTTCAATGCGTATAAAGTCAAGTTACAGGAAATATCAGCCAGGGGTAGGTTAAGGGGAGGGCCTAAGTTTAAATAGGCTTAGGAGGGAGGTTAGGAGGTTGGAGATCATCCCAATTTGGGAGATCTCCAATGGGGAGGGTCTCTAACGGCGCAGACACGCTTATGCCCAGATTAGAGACGTCGTTGGAACAGAGGCTAATTGAGAAAAATTAGTTTTGGGACAAGATCGTTTGGACGTCCTAGTCCAGACGAAATCGTCCGATATGAGGCGATATCGTCTGATCGGCGACGATATCGTCAAACGGTCAAAACAAACTCTAAAAATGGCATGGGAAAGGAGGAAACGGGTTAAACGACGGTTTGGAAGCGGTTTTGGGGGTTAAAATTTGAATTTGAATATTTACTAGAGTAATTGTAATTATTTAAGGTTTTACTGTGCCAATTTTAGGGTGCTACATTTTGCCCCCTCTTTAGCGAATTTTTCGAAGAAAATGCGTTAAAGATGAGTTCTTCTCGATCTACGAGAAAGCAAAAATTATTCCCATTTTTAGGCGATGATTCTAGGTCGAATCGTACGACAGCTTACTATGGTGCCCCCTTCGTGTTTTTACCCAAATCGAACGTTTGAGGTAAAAACGCGAAAAAGCAAAATTTTTAAAAAGTTGTTAAGTGTTTTTTGAATAAAATTAAGAAAAATAGGGTAAAACCCTAATTCATTATTACTGTTCATTTTCCTAGTTTTTAGAGCTCTGGAGACAAGATGGTCGAGACAGCGCACAGATCAACAGAGGTCCGGCGCGGGCTACGGGTAAGGATCTAAACTGAATTTAGAATGTTTTACTTAGAATTTTATGCTTTTTAGATTAGATTTGATTGATTTTTGAGCATCGCGGCCATTTTTGGGCCGTCGACGTCGTCGAGACGAAATCGTCTCGATTTCGTCGAAATCGTCTCGATATCGTCGATTTCGTCTAGAGGCAAAATCGGTGAAATGGGGACGATTTCGTCAAAAAGGGGATGATTTCGGCTGGCAAAATCGGAGACGAATTTGCTCAAATTTGGGACGATATCGTCCAATTGTGGACGATATCATCATTTATAAAATTGAACTTATTTTAACTTGCATTTTTAATTAATGATTTATTAATGATTTTTATTGTTGATTTTGTTTATGTTGTAGAGAGGATTACTAAAGAGCAGAGAATGGAAATACGGTGGACTAAGGGATGACTTGGCCACCCTATCTCAGGCAGAGCGAGATCAGCTAGCTTAGGTCGGCTTGCAGCATGTGGCAGAGATGCCACAAGTTTCTATAGATATGGGGCTATTGACAGCCCTAGCAGAGAGGTGGTATCCGGGTTCTTCCTATTTTTGGTTATCGACAGGGGAGATGACTCCCACACTGGAGGATGTATGGAGGATTTTGAGGATCCCCATACAAGGATGGCTGATCACTCCCATGGCCAATCAGGGCCACGTGATGATGCGACTGTGTGGTGATCCGAGCTTCACCCTGGAGAAGGGCGGAGTGAATATCGAGTCGCTACGCCAGATGCCTGGGGCATCTAGACTCACACGGGTTTTGGCTGGGGTGGTAGGTGGACTTCTGCTGTGCCACTAGAGTGGATGCAGGGTACCATGGGTACTAACAGATGTGGTCTACGACATGAGAGACCACGGATACAGGTTTGCTTGGGGGAGCTTTGTACTCTATCGGTTGTATAGGATCCTTCATGGGGTCGTATACAAGGGCGGTCGATGTCTGGTTATGACATCACTACTGCAGGTTTGGTGTTGGGAGCACATTGTGGTGCGGAGGCCGGTAGGGCTTCCACTGATAGGGATTGATGGGGAGAGGCCCCGAGTT
Organism: Wollemia nobilis; assembly: GCA_028583015.1. Taxonomy (NCBI): domain Eukaryota; kingdom Viridiplantae; phylum Streptophyta; class Pinopsida; order Araucariales; family Araucariaceae; genus Wollemia; species Wollemia nobilis. The sequence continues at coordinate 273,412 of JAQPPZ010002094.1, forward strand.
TTCTATTGGTGGCTCCGAAGAGGGGCACAATGGTGGATAGATCTACCAATGTCTCGGAGACTACTAGATGACCTTGTCTCCGACCAGATCACCTAGAGGCCTTGGAGAGATCATCCAGGGTGGGCCGAGGATGGACAGGAGCTGGCTCGCATCAGGCGAGTCTATTGGCTGAGGATGGAGAGGGGAGAGGTGGAGCTCCATCGGTATGACCGAGTTTTGAGGCAGTTCGGTCTATAGCAGGGGATCCCATCTCTGAGAGACTATGAGTTTTCTTGGACTATTTGGGATAACACTACAGTTAGTGGGGCTCTAGATATGCAGTGATTCTGGAGTCAAGACACAGATGATGCCCCCATTCAGCTAGTGGATGGGGATGATGCTGGGGTAGCCGATGGCTATGATGCCTAGTACACAGGCATCCACCCTCCTCGGATGATGAGGGCTCAGGGTTCGATTCATGTAGTTGTGCATCGGATGGGGAGGCGATGCCAGGCAGCCATTGAGGTAGCATAGGGTCATGATGGGAGAGAGTAGAGGAGGCCACAGGCTTAGTAGAGGCCACGATAGCGGGAGAGGAGGGAGGAGAGACCCCCTTCTCCATAGAGAGAGAGACCACCATCGCATGATAAGGGCAAGGGTGTGGACATAGGAGAGAGTAGTGAGATGGCTACTCTCTGGGCGAAGACTGTCCGTCTCTAGGCATAGGTGCAGACTTTGTAGGAGGAGGCTGCACGACATCGAGCGGAGGCTACACAGCTCAGAGATGAGGTTGCATGCCTCAGAGCATGGAGCGGAGGAGCGAGCACTCAGGAGCTGGCATGGTCGATTGCTCAGACCATGTTCTACCGGGGTATCTACTTCCAGATGGTGCCAGAGGGTCAGAGGGTACAGCTACCAGTCGACATTGCTGACCCGATCAAGATTGGGTCATCGAGGACTTCATCTCGATCGATGACTAGGACTCGTAGTACCACACATACTACGATGGGGCCACCTCGTCCACCTCAAGGCGGGGGAGGAGATGAGGCTGAGAGCTCGAGGGGTTCTCGAGACACTGCACGAGAGGATATATGATTGAGAGGATTGAGTATGCCAAGATGTAGATTGTGGCATACCAATCTATTTTTGAGATGATGTACATATATTTGATATATATATAGATGAGATATTTTTTGATCATATGACTTGTCTTATGATGATACGTCTTGTTTATATGTTTTTATGATGCTTTAATGTTTGAAGTGTGATTGATTTGATGATTCATGTAATTATGTCGTTTGGAAATATTATGGTTTAAATGTCATGCTTTTAAAATTTAAATGAAATAATTTGATGTAACAAATTGGTTGTTGTGATGTGATAATTTGATAAAAAATAAAAGGGACTTTTAACAATAATTTCAAAGGACATTGTCGCTATTATAGACCATTTCATGGAGTCGCCGCTCACTCGGTCGTCAAGCTAATCCTAGTATAGAAATATTGCTAAAAGTAAAAGGGTGCTTAAGAGATTGTCTTAAGACTTTGGTGTGATGATGCAAATGATGATGATGATGATATTTGTTTTTCAGACTTTCCATGAAAATATTATGCATGAAATAATTTTAGAAATGATTTTTGCTAGGCATAAATTCCTAAGTGTGATAAAATTTTTGGATAATTCTTTAGAAATTATACCATCATTGCAAATTTGCATATTGACATAATGACATGAAATAGTGATAAGGTGTTTGTTTGTTTTAAAGCATAATTGTATAACAGAATGATTTAAGTCATATGGTTTTTATGATTTTAAATAAATGGGGAATAAAATTGATACAATGGTTTGCGCTAGGCATAGAATATGTAGGTATAGACTTATACCATCATCGTGAAAATCAAAGAAGAAAGATAGATTGTTTTATTGCATGGTTGATTTTTAATTTTTGAAAATAAACAGAAAATATGAAGAGGAGGACTTGCGCTAGGCATAAGACTCCAATTTTAGTTTTGGAACTATACCATCATCGCGAAAGTCGACAATATATATATAAATATATATATATATATATATATATGTATATGTGTGTGTGTGTGTGTGTGTGTGTGTGTGTGTGTGTGTATGTGTATGGTTTGAAAGAAATTTTGATTTTTGATTATGCATGTAGTTGTCTTTATACTAAACAACTGTACTTTAAAGAAGAAAATGAATTTATTCCAAACAATTTGCAGAAATATTTCAAAGTATCTTAAAGACAAAAGTTAGATTTATAAGGAATCCCATGTGCATATGTGAGTTCATTTCCAATCTTGATTTATCATAATGATACACAAAATCTCTCAAATACAAAATGTGTGTGCAATTGCTATGTTCGTTTACCAGTTTTGAGCAAGATACTATGATACAAGTGATTTGAATGAACCAAATAAGTGTTCATTAACCATGATTTAGATGCATATAACCATACCAGACTACTATGTAAGTCGGATTATCAAGAGCTAGCTAATCCATAAGCAGACATAGGTCTGTACAAAAGAAGGTCGCTAATGTGACAGACATATCGCCATGCTAGGAGTTACCCAAGGCCAAGCGGGTTGGGCACAAACCACCTGTTATGGGGCTTACCTCACAGTTTTCGAATAATTGAGAATTCCAGGGATTCAAGCTCATCAACCCTTCTTTTCTTTTCAAAGGGTAGGGAGAGGGATTTTATTGCTTTTGCTTTTGCTTTCTTTTGCTTTTCTTTTGTATTTTTGCTTGATTTTTGAGATAATGCTTGAAACATTGCTGTAATGATATAAAATAACATTTTTTTTTCTTTTTTTCTCTTTTTCTTGAACTTTGCTTTTCTTCCTATGCTAGGGATACTTGCTCGGATTAGTTGTAGAGCAAGGGATTTTTATTCCGGGTAGGGGTGAGCTTGTCCTTTTGCCAATTCTCAAAGATTCTAGACCATGTGCATGATAGGATAGCAGGGGAAACTTTTCGCTCAAGAAACCACTTCTACTATGTAGCATAGCAAGGATATTACAAATATAATCATTTTATTGTGAAAGGATGTGCTTGGTTTAAGTAAATAACAAGATCAATTCTCTGTGCTCAAACTTTATTTAATTGAATTTTGTGGACTTTGATATAAGAGAGATTAGTAATCATGCCAGATAAAAATCAAGATATTTATTTTGTGTTTGTGAAAGTGAGGGATTCCAAATAAATGCTAATTTATCCAAAATAATTTGAAATATATAACTGCAACATTTGTAAGAAGAAATATATACAAATACTTTTTGAGAAGTTTGAGAATGTTGACTCTCTCTTTCTTCTTTATTTTGTTTTGGTTTCGAAAGAGTCAAGAATATTGTTGTTTTTATTTTTATTATTTTTGTTTGTTTTTGTTTTTGTGTAAACAGTTTGATATATTTTTAAAATAAGACAACATGCAAAATATGTACAAATGATGAAATGACTAATTTTTGTTATGCATAGTAACGTTTAAGATGCAAAATGTTCATGGGTTCTTTAAGTTCTTTACCATCTAAGGTAGATAATTTATATGCTCTCGATTCAAATTTAGCAGTGATAATGTATGGTCCAAGCCAGTTGGGCTCAAATTTACCTTTAAGGTCTTTAGTTGCATTAGTATTTTTTTTATTTTCTTTTAAAACAAGGTCGCCGATCTCAAAGGATCGATGACGAACTTTTTTAGCATATGATCTTTTAAGCTTGTTTTGGTAGGCACGGAGATGCTCCAAAGCATTGATGCATTTTTCATCTAGGAGTTCTAGCTGACTGAGTCTACCAGCTCGATATTCATCTCCTACTTCGGTATCTTGAAGTAGTAGAGCCAAAGAAGGAACTTCTAATTCAAAGGGAAAAACGGCTTCAGCACCATAAACCAAAACAAAAGGTGAAGTTCCAGTGGGGGTTCGAACACTAGTTCGATAGGCCCACAAGGTTGGATATAATTGAATGTGCCAGTCGTGGCCGATTTATTGACCAATATTTTGAGAATTTTGATTAAGGTTTTGTTAGATGCTTCTGCTTGACCATTACCCCGAGGATAATAGGGAGTGGACCAGCGATGTTGAATCTTATATTTTTGGCATAATTTCTTGACATCTTTATTTTTGAAACAAGTTCCATTATCAGAGATGAGATTTGCAGGAATTCCAAACCTACAAATGATTTGATTAAAAATAAATTTAGAGACTTGTGTGCCAGTGCGGGAAGCTAAAGGCATAGCTTCAACCCACTTCGTGAAATACTCGGTGGCGGTTATGATGAATTTGTGTCCATCAGATGACACGGGATTAATTTTGCCAATAATGTCTAAGCCCCATTTTGAAAAGGGCCAAGGAGATGAAATAGCCTGCAGCTCTTGTGCAGGCGCATGGACAAGGTCAGCATGTTTTTGGCACTTGTCGCAATGGCGCACATACTCATGTGCATCATTTTCCATGGTAGGCCAAAAGTATCCTATCCTAAGGAGCTTTTTAGCAATGACACTACCACTGAAGTGTCCTCCACAAGATCCATCGTGGGCTTCACTCAAGGCTGATTTGGATTCTTCTAAATTCAAACATCTTAATAGGATACCTTCAAAAGATCTCCTATATAAAGTATTGCCAATTATTACAAATCGACTTGCTCGTCTACGTAATAACCGATGTTGGTTTCTATTAGAATTGGCAGGGAAAGTCCCATTTTGGAGAAAATCAAATATATCTGTATACCAAGGTTTAGGAGTAGTTTCATTGATTAGAAACACATCCAAAGGTTCTAAGCATGACTTATTTGAAGCGGGTTCCTAGAGTCGACGAATAATGATAGTGGCATATTCGTCATCTAACTCCAAGGGTAGGAGAGATGCAGTTGCGGCCATAGCATCAGCTGCACGGTTGCAAGTTCGAGGAATAGCTTCCAAGGTAACTTGATCAAATAGAGACATTAATTGTAAAACATAGGCTTTATATGGGCGTAGTTTATCATCTCTAGTCTGATAAACTTCATTAATTTGGTTTATGACAAGTTGAGAATCACCAAAAACTAACAGATGTTTAATTTTTAGCGCCAAGGCAGCTCGTAATCCAAGGATTAGAGCTTCATATTCAGCAGTATTGTTGGTGCAAGCAAATGTTAATTTGAAGGATAGAGGAATAAGATGTTTTTGCGGGGATATTAAAATAATACCCGCACTAGCCCCACTCATGCATCGGGCTCCATCAAAGTATAAGGACCATTGTTCAATATGGTCTGCCTCTAATTGAAGGCATTCATCAGGAAACTCAATGATGAGGGGATGGGTAGACTCTAAGGGTGCAGCAACTAATTGATCTGCTATGATTTGACCCTTAACAGACTTTTGTCCTATGAATGTGAGGTCAAACTCGCTTAGAGCGAGAACCCACTTGGTTGTACGACCCGATAAATAAGGTCGACTCATGAGATACCTCAAGGGATCATATTTAGCAATGACATAAGTTTTTTGACTGAGCATATAATGGCATAATTTTTGCATAGAAAACATGACTGCTAGACATAGTTTTTCTAATGTTGTGTAGCGGGTTTCATAACCGATGAAGGTTCGGCTAATATAATAATTAGCACGTTCTCTCTTCGCATCATCCAACTGAGCTAACATAGCTCCTAAGGCAAAATCTGAAGCTGAAATATACAGGAGAAATGGGCGATCAGGTCTAGGTGGAGAAAGCACCGGTGGGGTAAGGAGGTATTGTTTGAGAAGTTCAAAAGCTTCTTTACATTCGTCGTCCCAATTAAAAGGGACATCCTTCTTAAGGAGCTTAAGAAAGGGACCGGTTTTGTCTGCCAACTTATCGATGAAGCGACGGATAGCTTGAAGCTTACCTTGTAAACTTCGTAATTCAGATATATTGGTAGGTGCGGGCATATCAGTGATAGCCGCAATCTTGAGAGGGTCAATTTTGATACCACGTAAAGAAACTATAACCCCTAATAGTTTACCGGACTTAACTCCAAATATGCATTTGGCTGGATTTAATCGAATAAGATATTCTCTTAATCGATTAAAAACTTTTCTCAAATCATCTAAATGATTATCTTCATTAATAGAGCGAGCTATAATATCATCTACATAATCATGTAGGATATCATGCATCATATCATGAAAAATATAAGTCATAGCTCGTTGATAGGTTGTGCTTGCTTTATTTAAGCCGAATGGCATCACTTTCCAACAAAAAGTACCCCAAGGGGTAATAAAGGCTGTTTTAGCCTGATCTTCGGGGAGCTATCCTGATCTGATTATAACCGAGAGAATCCATCCATTAAGGACATCATCCCACTCCTGACGATAAAGTCAATGATTTGATCCATGTTTGGAAGAGGAAAATCATCTTTAGGGCATGCGGCGTTAATATCTCTAAAATCTGTGCAAACCCTAACTTTGGTGGCTTCTTTCTTGGTGACTTGGAACTACATTTGAGATCCATTCAGCATAATCAATATCTTGTATAAAAACAACATTCAGGAGTTTTTCTAACTCCCCTTTGACTAGCAGGGCCACTTTGGGATGCATTTTTCTAAGTTTTTGTTTAACGGGTTTAGCATCCGGATGGACTACTAGATGATGCATGACTACGGAAGGGTCCAGGACCTGGCATATCTTCGTATGTCCAAGCGAAGACATCTTCATATTCTTTAAGGAATGCAATGTATTGCTCTTGTTTTTCTTGACTTAATTCTGACCCAATATTGATTATGTGAGGATTATCCTCGGTTCCAATGTTAACTTTAATGACGTTTTCTACTTCCATGTGTAGATCTCTTTCAAAATTAGGTGGGGCGGGTGAGACGCCCAATTCTTGTAATTATTTTAAGGTTAAGTTGGATAATTCATCTTGAGGATTAGTGGCCTCAAGCTGGGCTATAGTTGGTATAGAACCATCAAAATAAAATCCATTGTGTAAAATTTCTTCAACGGAGACATCGTGGAAGATATCTCCTTCCAACTCATCATCGGATTCAGCAATCATTTCGGGGTAAGCTATGGATAGCATGTTACATGTAAATGGCTGATTTTTTAGAGGCAAATCATCACGCCTATCCAAATAATCTTGATAACATATGAGTTGATCATCATCTTCAAAAGGAAAGGGTTGACCCTTACTAGGAAATAGGCCCACACCACAGCGGGCGGGCCACGGTTCTACCTCGAAAGGTTCTTTCATGCCATTTTGGAAAGGTCCCAAGCCTTTCCCTTTATATCCCATTTTAAGCATTATGGGTTTAGCTTTAATATACTCATTAGTAAAATAACACCGAGCATATCCATCATGATGAGTTTTGATATTTCGAGGTATTCTTCCCCAGTCATATCCTTTATAAATGAAGGCACAACTCCCGACTTGGTAAGTACTTCCCATGGGTTGTGGGAGGCCCAAAGTACGAGGAGATGGCGGCAAGTTATTTAAAAGAATTGAATCTTGCATGAAAGCATTTGTTTTTTTTGATATTAAGATTGTGGATAAATCTGGTAAAAGTTCATCAGAAAGGGCATAAGATGTAGAAGGATCATTCCCTATATCTTTAGATGTGGAAGGTATGATAGATGTAGATAAAGTGGAAGTGTTAATGAATGGGTCTATAGGTTTTGAAATTATAGGGATAGAACATGAAGGATTGGTTGTGGATTGAAGATCTTTTTGAGGTTCTAGAGTGGTTTGTTTAGAAGATTGTTGATCTATATATGAGGGTGAAATGAATGGAGGAGAAATAGGTGAAGCTATGGGTGTGTGTTTCACAGTTTTAGATGAAAAATAAGAATTAGGATGTGTGGATGACAGAGCGGGGGCAAAATTGCACTCCAACAGGTTCTGCCAAAGCACACATATCAAAGGGTCTAGGATCACCATGGATAGTGACCAACTAATTTTTAAATTTGAATTTAACACATTGGTGTAAAGTTGATGGGACAGCCCGCATTGCATTGATCCAAGGACGACCCAAGAGTATATTGTACGATGCGGGGCAATGTACAATAAACACGGTCGTATCTAAGGTTCTAGGACCAACTTGCAATGGGATGGTAATAACTCCACACGTTTCTTGTGTTTCGTCATTGAAAGCTTTTATGATCATGTCGATTTTCTTCATTTCATCACTTCTAAAGCCAAATCGTTGGTAGAAGTCAAAAGTACAAATGTTTAGAGATGAACCATTATCAATCAGGACTCTTTTAACAGCTACATCTCCAATTAGAGCAGTAATATATAAGGGATTATCCTTATGTAAACTGTGTTGTGGGATATCTTTATCCCGGAAGTCAATACAATCGACTTCTCTAGTGATGATAGTATTGGCCATGGCTTCAGGTTGAATATTTTGAGGTACCATCATTTGGCTTAATGTAAGCATCAACTCATCCCTATGGGTAGGAGAAGATCTTAATAAATCCAAAAGGGAAATTCTGGCTGTAGTATTGGATAATTGCTCATTAATATTGTAAGGGGGTTTAGGTTGAACATTGGGAGCATGATTCCCTTTATTGGGATTTTTCAAAACAAATGGAGCTGATCCATCATTCTGGTTTGGTTCTTGTTGAGAATTTTGAGCTTGTTGTCGGGTAACGACTCCAATGGTACCTACAATGTTATATTGAAGACGTTGAACTGGTCTCGGTTGAGCGTTTATGGCTTGTTCATTAGGGAGGAATTGATTAGAAGAGGGTCGAGTAGTAACTCTTCTAGGAAATGGTTCTTCCGGAACCATAGCATCTGTGATGGGTTGAATAGGATCTGATTCATTTTTAGAACTATTCGATTGGTTTGAGGTGATGTCTATTTCACTTTCAGTATCTGATTCTACATCACTAGGATCTGGAGTTTGAAAATTATGTAGGGGCCTGGTCGTGACCAGGGATAAGGTTGTGTCAAATGTTTGAGGATCCTGAACAGGTAATTGTCCGCTAATAGTCCCTACATATCGGGTAGGAGGGGGAACATTATGATGCTCGATTTGATTGGCCACCTCTTTACCATGTCTTGGTAAAGGATGTTGAAATATGTCTAATGATTGATTAGCATTTTGATTTTGATTTTGGGGAATGTTCTTTTGAGCATTATTAGGAGCATTTTGTTTAGGTTGGAAGGCTTGCACCTCCATTTCATTATTATCAATCAGATCTTGTATTTTATGTTTCAACCTTTTACAAGCATTGGTAGAGTGTCCAGGTCCTCTATGGAAATCACAGTGTAAGTCAACTCTGTATCCGGGTATGGTTGGATCGGGTTCCCGGATAGCTGGTAATTGAATCAAACCTCTTTCGAGTAATTGAGGTAAAATAGTTGATAATGGTTGATTCAATCTAGTAAATTCTCGAGGAGGTTTATCGGGAGGTTTCAATATAAATTTTTCTGTTGTCTTCGTTGCATTGATATTAGCAACATTTATGCTGTCAGTGACTCCGTCACCTACGACTTGTTTGTTTTTATATTGATTTCTGGATGTTTTCTCATCATCCTTCTTCCTAAGTTGGCCTCTCCTAATGAGGGCATCTTCTACTCTTCGAGCTAAATCTATAGCTTGATCGAAGGTAGTTAAAGTAGCGATTGATAACTCATAAGATATTTGTTCTTGCAAATTATTGATAAAAATGTCCAACATTTCCCTATAAGGTAGCACAAAGTGCGGTTTTCCTATCAACTGCCTCCATCTAGCTAAGAAATCAGCAAAACATTCATCTTTGTCTTGTTTTAAGTTGTATAAATCTTTAATGGTTACATGCCTCTCGATGTAGGCACTAAATTGATGGACAAAAGATTCAGTTGTTTCTTCAAAATTTCTCAAAGAATGAGTGGGTAGTTGATAGTACCACTCTAATGCCATTCCACCTAAACTTTTTGGGAACATTTTTAGTAATAGCAAGTCATCATGTGATATATCATGACATGCTATCCTAAACATGCGAAGATGCTCTATGGGATCTTCGGTTCCTTTATATATAGGCGGGATGGGCATGGGAAAATGCTTAGGGTACGGTTGTGCTACAACTATGGGATCCAAAGGTTGACTACATATCTCTCGATAATTGTACGAGGGACGGTAGGGATCTATCTGGTCCATGCGGGAAGCTAAGTGTTTCACCATGGCTTCCAGATTACTAGTTTGCCCACCATATTGGTTCGGTAGGGCATTAATATGGGATTTGTGAGCATATGATGGAGGGACATGAAGATTAGATGCTATATTGCTATTGTGTAAATTGTTGGTAGGAAAGGTGTTATGAAGGAATTTTGAAGTTGTATTATGTTGTATTCCAGATTGTTGAAAATTGGTGTTTGGCTTCATTTTAGGTTTTTGTTTACTTGAAGCATATTGATCAATAGTTTGGCGAAGTAAAGCAGTGAAGGAAGTTTTATTTTGTGTGGGAATGATTTTAGGCTCAATAACAGGTTCCTTAGGAGGTTGGGTAACCTGTTGTTTTGGCATGTTTTGAATCATAGTGACCATATCTCTATTGGATGGTCCAACCTTATCACTTTCTTGATCAATAAAAGACAAGGGATTAGTGTGCACATCAAACATATGTTCCATGGCTGCTTGAGTGTCACTAATTTGCCCTTTATCAATACGAACTGCCATATTAAGAGCGCCAATGTTATTATTGAAAAATTTCCAGAAATGATCTAAGTTATCAAAAGCAATAGTTCCATCTGGAGCTACTCTAGGGGATGAGGATCCATCCTCTTTAACATTTTCTTCTTGTTCATCTGTCTTCAAGCTCATCATCTTCGGCTGGTCTAGAGTTTCTTCTTTCGGGATTGGATCCTCAAGAAGGACATTTGGGTTTCTTGTTTTGTCTCCTAACTAATCTTCTTCTTCTCCTTCAGTTTGTTTACCATTCCTAAGTTTAGGCATTGTGCTTAACTTAGATTTCAGCAAAATATATATATATATATATATATATATATATATATATATATATATATATGCTATAAGCTTAAGAGGTATATATTAATTATATACCTACTACAATATTTAAAATGAAATGTTTTGGTTTTTGTTATGTTTTTTAGTTTTTCTTGTTTTTGTAATAATATTGTAAAGATAACAAACAACACAATAAATGCAAGAAATAATAATGAAAGCAATGATCTAGTTTTCTATAAATAATTTATAAATGTCATTAATGGGCTCAAGTTCTTCAGGAGTCATGAAGTGTTCTTCTTCAAATTGAAAATTTTCTTTCAAGAATTTAATGAAAAGGGCTATAGTGATATTATCTATCTCAGATTCTGGTTGATAGAAGTAAAGCTCATGGCAATACTCTCGATATAACACAGCTCGAGGAACTCTATTCCATATTTCCCTATCCGTAAGAATGACCTCTTGGTCTTCTACACGACCTAGGAACTGGTGTATAATGGCTGCGTTCTCGAGGTATTCCTCGAAGGTGAAAAATTTTGAAGACACAAGAGCTCTCCTATAAGCTAACCATCTATGGCAGGCTCTCTGAAGTTCATGATAAAAGACGAGTTGATGAGGATCCAGGATTCTATCTAGGACAAGCCTCTTGATTTGTTTAAGTTTTGTTGACCTAGATGAAATGACACCTAGTCTTCTATCAAGTTCGTCCCACAAAAGTTGGTTTCTATCTGTTTCAGGCACACTAAGCACATAATTGATTTCTATGGCTGCTAATTGGTTTTCAACATTTATAGTAACTGCTAATATTTTCTTAGGAGCTACCATCTAGACATGATATGCAACTTATTAGTTTTAAATGATTTGAAATGCATCTATGTTTTTTTTGTTTTTTTTTGTTTTTTTGTTTTTGTTTTCAAAAGGTTTTAAATGCATTCACGTCGGGTTCACCAAAATGTATCGCTCCAAATTTTTTGCATCCTTACCTTCAGGCTATAGGATCCATGCCCGAAAGGAGGATGGGAAAAGGATGGCATGGTACCTCGGATTGAGAGGCCTTGCGAAGGTCCCGCCTCTCGGGGGAGGTGTATTATGGTGATTTTTCGACGGATGGTGGGTTCACCAGGAAACGTTTGAATGGCAGTTTCCACGCCTAGGTTGGGAATGTGTTTAATGTGTTCAGTTTTATCTTTAAACATTCGAGTCCTAGGTTTGGCCAAATGAATCTAAGTTGTTCTATTATGAAAATGCAGGCTAAATGAAATACAGAAAATAGATTTTAAACAAAAAATAGAGGGAAAAAGCTAAATTACAGAGCCATACCTGATCCGGATGTCTGATGGAGATTCTGATTTTTGAAGCAGACAGGATCGTCTGGAATTTGACAGGATCGTCTCCGACCTACAGGATCATCTGAGATCTGACGAATTCGTTAGAGACCTACAAACAGAGAAATAGACACAAAATACAAAAAATACAACAATGCTAATAGAGGATAAAGATGTAAAATGACAATAAAGATGTTAATAAGATAATCCTAAATAGGAATGCAAGCAAATTACAATGTTTTAATAGTTAATCATGATTTCATTATGCAATTAAACTACATGGGTGAACTCCAAGATGTAGAATAACAGAAAATAATAAATAAACTGACTAGATGCAAAATAGAATAGCAGATGAAAAGAGAAAAATGCAAACTCTGGGCACTGATTGCCCCCAACGTTGATTGCAGTCGAAATCATCTCGGATTGGTATGAAATCATCTCGAATTGAACAGGATCGTCCACGACAAACTGAGCTTGCTCCGGCTGAAAAATACTAAGGTTCCTGCAACAAAATTTGGATAGGACTAGTGCAGATAGTAATTTGGGATGTTTCAATGCGTATAAAGTCAAGTTACAGGAAATATCAGCCGGGGGTAGGTTAAGGGGAGGGCCTAAGTTTAAATAGGCTTAGGAGGGAGGTTAGGAGGTTGGAGATCATCCCAATTTGGGAGATCTCCAACGGGGAGGGTCTCTAACGGCGTAGACACGCTTCTGCCCGGATTAGAGACGTCGTTGGAATAGAGGCTAATTGAGAAAAATTAGTTTTGGGACAAGATCGTCTAGACGTCCTAGTCCAGACGAAATCGTTCGATTTGAGGCGATATCGTCTGATCGGCGACGATATCGTCAAACGGTCAAAACAAACTCTAAAAATGGCACGGGAAAGGAGGAAACGGGTTAAACGGTGGTTTGGAAGCGGTTTTGGGGGTTAAAATTTGAATTTGAATATTTACTAGAGTAATTGTAATTATTTAAGGTTTTACTGCGCCAATTTTAGGGTGCTACAATATTATTTCTCCAATGTTTGAAAAATGGAGAAAATATAGAGAGCTCAAACACATTGCTCGAGGCATCATTTTTTGGAGGAACAAAAAGCCCTTGAGAGCTTATCTTTGTAAAAATAAAATTTCTTAAAACATGTTTTATCCGCTATGTATATTGCATTTTTAATGTATTTTTTAATGCATTTTTAATGTAATTTTTAATGCATTTTTAATGCAAGTTTTTGTATTTGGACGGGTAATTTTTCTTGGGGTATGAGCCTGGGTTTACCGTTTGGTCTATAAACCTACGGTCTTTATTATTTTTATGGGTTTAAAAAATAATTTTTTTATCCCACATGTAATACATTATGGCTCCCCCACTAGAGTTAGGATTTTATAATAAAATGTTGTACTTCTAAAATCACACTCTGTTGATGAGACCCATAGGTCGAAACACATTTTTTACTTCTTCTTTTTAGAATAAAATTCAATTTTATGTCTTTTATTCATTTTCTAACTCATGTTAATATTATTTTCTATTTCATAAAAGATATTTGTTATCGGTATTATGCTCTTCACTTTCCGTGTAATGCGATATGGTGAATCAAAAATCTTGCAACACTAGGAGTATGCTCTTCATTTGCGCATCTACAATCTGGTGAATCAAAAACTAGTTTATATTTTTAGAGTATTGCTTTGCCATGTTTCTTTTCTATTAATGACATAGAAGGGTCAACTAGCCTTGAAATCTAGATCTACCACATAGTGGAGTCACTAGGTGATTGAACAAGATTTGGGTAAACTAGAGGATCATCAAACTCCAATTTATTAAAACAATGGAGACCTTTTGGATCCCTAGTAGAGTTGTAAAAAACTATTGGTACAAAAACCAACATTAGAAGAGTGGGTGGTGCACCCAATGGTCCTCAACCAATGTTGAATGACCAACTATCTTAGGAGAGGCAAGGCAATCTATCTTCAAAGAAGGCTGGCTCCTTAAGTCCCAACTACCTACATCATAAAGTGTAAAATGGGAAAAGGGAAATGAGATAGAAAGCAAAGGGATGTCATAGCTAGAAATTATAATGATAAGTTATAGATGCATCAAGACATATGATTTTGATATCACTAGTGGAAATACCATCACACCACCTAAAATATTAGCTCACCCCACCCTCACCTATCATTCAACACAATAGGTTGAAGCAAATTCTAGAAACGGTAGGAGGGTGCATGAAATTCAGAGTATAAAATTAGAGTTCTCCCACCCAACAAAACTTAGATGAAATAAAACCCTGATGCCTAAATATGGATATAAATTTTAGAACCATCCAGTAAGACCCACAAAATCTAGATTGTAGAATTAAATGAGAAAATTCATATGGCTATAGCAGAAATAAGCACCCAGATCCAATTGTAATAAAGTGAGGGTATAATGAGAGACCAAATAGTGATATGCTTATATTTACAAGGCTATAAGAATTATATATGAATTGTAATGGCCATAGATCTGCCATTTAGAATGACGAGCATTCCACTATTTATAGATTATTTTACAGTAAATTCAAAATACAACAATAATGACATCTGATGGGAAGATCACATTAGCGTCGTTGGAAGATCTTCTAAGATTCTGCTCTAGGAAGGAATGGCAATTTTTTTGAGGAAGTTAGGCACTTCTACATCAATCCAGGCCCTCGATCACTAAGACATTCTTTTCAGGCCATAAATTTTGATCTACTTTACCCCTTTGCACTTCAGGAAGGCTTAAAATGTACTTCTAATGACATGCATTTTAAATTATCCTCTTTGTACCTACTGATCATTCACATAGAGGTAGTAAATATTATTAATGTCTATTCCTAGGAATTCCCAGTGCTTCCTTCTTGATGCATGATGAATTACATCTCAAACAGGAATTTGAGTAGACCTCTTTGTCCACCAACTTATCAGTTTTCCATCTTATCATCATATTTGCAAACGGATAGACAATTAGGATTAGGTTTATTACTAACACTTTTCCAAAATACATCCACTATAGGGATGAGAATTTAGGACCAATAATCCCTATGATACTATCCCATTTCCCCATCCAACTAGCTAGGTGAGGATTTGGAATTTGCCTTGAGTACTTGTCTACCCATTTATCTGTCTGATCTTCAACTAATTTGACTCTCTACTCATTGTTTTCTATCATCCTTTATATTTTTCCTAGATTCTAATATTTCAAAAATTGATCACTCTTGAGTATATCAACATTTTCTTGCTCAAAAGGAAGAGTGGATGAAGAGGCATAAAATTTCACCCATAGACAAATTTTGGTATGCAAAAGTCCCCCATTTGGTAGTAAATGTAGTCTTGTGCTGATCTTCATCCTTGACCCATACCTGATTATAATCGGAGAATCCATCTAACAATGAAAATCTCTTTGCTCCTGCTACAATGTGCAATATTTGATCTATTTGAGGTAAAGGATAGTGGTCTTTTAAGGAAGCTCTATTCAAATTCTTGAAGTCTACACATAATATGATATCTCCATTCTTTTTTCTAACTGGCACCAGATTTGCAACCCATGTGGAGTGCTTGATAGGGTAGATTATTTTAGCATTGAGAAGCTTCAGCAACTCCTACTTCATCAAGGCTTCTATATTTAGATTTACTTGCCTTTGCTTCTATCTGAAAGGCTTTGACCCTGGCTCAAGCTTGATGGTGTGTTGTATAGTCTCCTTGTTGTACACCTTAAGGTCATCGTATGTCCAGGCTATGATATCAAGGAAATATTTGCATAATTATTGAACTTGGTTAGCCTCCTCTTCTGAGCATTGAACCCCAACCTTGATCATCTTTCCAGGCTCTAATTGCATTTATTTATACTTCTATTTATCAACTTTTATCTTATGGCCTAGTGGACGATCACTATTGTCAAAAAGACTCTCAAGAGTTATTAGACCTTTTGGTATGTGATTGTTCTTGAGTTGAATCAACCCTTCATCTTCTTCATCTTCTAAAGCTCAATCACTTGAACAGTTCATCTCATGTATCAAGAAATCTAACACATGTTCATCACTTTCAAATACCTACCAGAAGGTGTCTTTGTCTGGGACTAAGGATCTATATATCAGCCTTACTATCTTTAAATTTTGTATGACATTAGCTATTGGGAAAAAATTGGCTCCCACTGATGCTAGTAGGTTAGCATGAGTATTTTTCTCTCTAGGAATGGCTTTAATATTTAGAGCTTCAAAAGCTTCAAATAGATCCCATACCTTATTCTTGTAGGCTTTAAGGTAATGCTGCTTGTTGACACACTTTTTGTGACCTGATTCACTATCAGTTCTGAGTCTCCATATATCTGCAACTATTTAACCCCTAACTTCTCAGCCTTTCTTAGGCCTAAATAGAGTGCTTCGTATTCTATTACATTGTTTGTGTAGCTCCATGTCAGCTTGTAGGAGAAAAATTTCTCATCCCCAGTTGGTGAAATCAACACTATACCTGCTCCAACTCCATTTTTACATCTAGCACCATCAAAGAAGAGCTTCCAGAGCTGATTTGTGGAGAGAACTTGCTTTGGAAATTTAGAGGGCTCAACCTTTTGAGATTTTGTAATTGAATAGGTTCCAATCCCTATTTCAATCATAGCATTAAAATATTTTAAAGAGAATTGATCTTCAGTTTGGAGCTCTTCTAGAACTTCTTCCATCAGATCTAATCCCTCTATTTCTTCAGCAATCATACTTACACTATTGGTCTATTTACCATCTTCTTCAATTTTCTCAATGTGGAAGGAAGAAGGTTTCTCATTGAAGATCTTAATCCTTCTACCTTTGAATGGGATCTCCATGTGTGAGTAATCAAGGGATAGATACCCTCCTATCTTAGTTGTGAATTCTCTTGATAGGCACATTTCGAAGTAGGGTTCTAAGTCCACCACAACCACCTCTTGTATAACTGTAATATAGGGTATTTTGTTCAATACTATTGGAATATCCTTAATCACTCCCATAGTCTTGACTGGAGTGCCATCCAACTATAGAACTCCTGGGCTACTTTTGGTGTATTCCATTCCCATGATGTCACACACAACCTTAGGTATTACCATGGTTGTTGCTCCTAAATCTATCATACAATTATGTACCACCCATCCTTCCATTTGAAGAGACAAATAGAAGGGAGGAGGTTTGTTCTTACCTATGGTTGGTATTGAGTTGGCCTATGCTAGATTCAATTGAGGATGGGGCTTACTTTTATTTTTGATTGATTTCAAAGATTCTTGCAGTAAGTCAATCTACCCTGGAAGCAACAATGCATCATACATACTTGCCTTTGAAGGTGTCTTTCTTAATTCCTCCACTATGTTATAAATAGGTGCATCAGGCTACCTATCCTTTTATTTTGTAGGTGGATCATATCTATTTTTATACCCTTGAGTTGCTTCTATCCTTTGACACTTGGTTAAGGAAGGGTATCTTAGTTTATCCCTTGCTTGATCTTGAGTCTCAGTTTCTTTCTGTGCAACCTCATTCCTAATTTTTGCTTCCTACCTCTGAACTAACTTTGGGAGTGTAGTATCTGAGGATCTACCCTTTTTATTTTGGGTCTTTTCTCTTGAATGTACTTTTAGAGGGTTAAGTTCATTGGGATCAACTTGGAGAGGTTTCTTCCTTGACCTAGTTAGAACTGCAACCTGCTCCACTGATGGCATCATGAAATTATGGTTTATTTCCCTTATCATATTAACCTATCCCTTCATAGTTCTTTCTACTTTTTCAATAACCACCTTCTGCACATGATGTTGGTGAATCATGCATGAAATTTTCCCATGTGGATCATTACATGTAGAACACCAATAATCAACTTCAGTCAAGGATGTAGATGGTTCATCCTCTTGATTTGCATATACTGTACCTGACCTCTTTGGGTATTTTCTAGTTGAAGTAGATTGGTATTTTGAGACTTGTGGAAACCTCCTTGGTTGAAAATTCCTCTTAGCTTCCTACCTCTTCATTGAGGTGATCTCATTGGTTAAATTCTTCATGGCTATCTACATTTCTAGGAGGACTGCAAGTTGAGGATCAAGGGTGGGTAAAGTAGGTAATGTAGGTATTGGAGGTAGATCTAGAAGTATAGGAGGGGCTTGTATTGTTGGGACAATAGGTATTCCAAGCCATTTTGGAAGATCTACCATGGGAACAGTAGTAGGGTAAGTTGTTCTTGCATTGGGGACTTGAGGAAAATTTGGAAATATAGGCATTATCATTTTAGGTGGTAACCTCCCAATAGCTATAAGGTCCTTTTCTACCTTGAGGGCTTCTTGAAAGATCTCTAGGAAGGTGAATACCTGAGACTACCTTATTGCCATGCCTAAATCTGAGTTGAAGGCTCTTAGATAGTAATACATTGCTTGCTCATTTGTAGGCCTGAGGCCATCAAGAACCCTCTTCCATGTGTGACTGAACCTGATATTGAAATCAACTATTTCTTCCTAAGGATGCTTTTGGATAATAATAAACTATGTAAGTAGGGAGAAAGGGTCTTCTTGCTCATTGAATGCTTCTATGAGTTTACTAGCAAGGCCTACCCATGTGGTTATGGTTTGATCAAGGATAGTTCTATACTAGTATTACATTTTCTCTCTCAATGATATAACCAATAACCTAATCATTATATTTTCTTCAATGATATTATGTATAGATGCCAGTGATGCTACATCCTAGAAATGTTCATAAGCAGTATTGCTTGTACCATCATAAGTGGGTAACACCTTCAATATTTATGGAGGGATAGGATTTTGAATGACCAGATTCAAAGGACCTACATGATTCCACATTGGGTAGGGCTGGACATTCTGATTAATGGCCATTATTGCTACTGTGCTAACCAAAGTTACAGGAGTAGGATTGGCTATGTTGGAATATCCACTAGTAGTTGTGCTAGGAGGAATTGCAGGGGTAGGATTTGTAGTATTAATTGATCCTATGGTGATAGTAGAGGAAGACACTGGTCTAGAGGTTAGAACAGGGTTTGTCCTAAGACTACCAAGATGCAGTTCTAGGAACTCAATAGGTTCTTCTAAATTTTTTTCTTTTGATCTAGTTTTCATATATTTTGATATTCAACCAATAAATGGATAAAAATATTTTCTAGATTTGGTCTTTTAAATAGAGTCACCAAGTGATTTAGATTTAAATAGAGCAAAGACAAACACCAAATCTCTACAATGTGTGAATAGTGGGATTTGGTCCCATTGGGAGTGCCAAAAACTATTGGTCCAAAATATTCCTATGGTTAATTATTGCACCCAAGACATGGCCAACATTGAAAGACCGGACAAGTTGCAAAGCTTCATTGGTTCAATCTCCAAAGAAGGTTGGTTCCTATGAGGTTCTAACTTGCTAAAACTAATATGGGGGGAGTAAAGAGTGCTGAAAGAGATGTAAATATAGCTAATGCTAGAACTTGATGTGGTACATATTAGACAATAGCAAGAATATGAACAAATATTATGAATAGAACAACCTTCAAAACCTCCTAACAGACCAACCAGTTTTACCATATGCAGACTAATCTTAAATCAATAACTAGATCCACAGATTACTAACTCTAGAACTATTGAATAAACATATGCAAGAATCCATAAAATAGAATTAATGCCATGCACCTTCAAGTAGCTAAATAGAAGAATTCATCCATTCATACATACATTTGACTACAAAATATTGAACCAGAGGTCAAAAAATATTTCTTATTGTATTGCTCCTTCAAAAGTCTTTATACATTTAGCTTGTAAATGCCTAAGAGCCAACCCTTTCACAAGAGTCTGTTGCTCCTATTTATAATACCTCTATGGTTCAAAAATACAAAATACAAAAATAGTTATATTCAAAAACTGTTACAACAACATGCCAGATGGCCAATCTGGTAAAACATCGTGCAACACCATCGATCCAAAATGGAATAGAATGTTTGATTTCCAACTACAAGCTAATACTCCATGCATGCGAACAGGTAGTGGAGGTGAACTCAAAATTTGGTTCATCCTTTGTTCTTCAAGATTGCTTTCCATCATTGATTATGTAACATCTACATTAGAATAGAATCACTAGTAGAAGACTCTATTTGTAGTAACTTCATGATGGTTGTGATAGAGGAACATATCACAACATCATATTTATTTCCTATCTTGTGAATCTTGTATTTCTTGGGAGTCCTACCTTCTATAGTCATGATGCTGGGGTGTATCACAATATTGCCATGGCACTTCATATTTCTCCCTTTGGAACCTTTACGATGGTGAAAATTGAACAAGTTGCGATTTTGCGATGTCCTTTTTCTTTTAGAAATTTTTAAGCCTTAGAGACCATGAAATGCCAATGAGTCATGACATCATACCAATTATTTTTCTTAGGTCCTTCCACCTCTTCATGACTACGACTGAGGGATAAGTCATGAATTTGTGATGTCTTGTTGTTCCAAACCTTCTAGAGCCTTTGCAATCGTGATATCAATGCAAGTCATGATTCCATGATACTTTTAGAAACTGAGGTCTTTTAGGCCATTTTGGTCGTGATATCAAGACGGATCACGATTTCTCACCTATCTTCTATACTTTAAAAAAATTTAGAGGTTCATCACCTTATTTCTCTTGATGTAGTCATTTTGACCTACAAGACCCTTAGGTGGGATTGGATTTTTATTGGCCTATTCATCAGATGGAATAAAGGTTTTGTTAGGATGTGTAGAATAAGTTATTGGTGTTTTATATTTATTTTAAATAATATAATTATTAACTCTTTGAAACTATCATTAAGCTTGCACCTCTTCTTCTAAGCGTTTATAAGAATAATATTCATCTAATCTTGATAGTTCATATATCTATAAAACTATATTTATCCCTAAATTTTGATTAGATTGACTCCTAGAATCCTCATTGGTGGGTATTAACTCCAAATTTCCATCTCTTTTTGAACAATATCCAAAATAGTTTTAAAATCTAGATAGTTAATTTTACCATGTTGAGTTATAGAATGGACCTTGCACCAATTGGAAAAAGCAATATCTACCAAATTCACTAAAGTATTTGGGTTGTTGTTTGGTTGATTTTGGTTTCCATCAGGATTTAAGACTCCTCTATTATTTGGGTGAGTATTCCATGATTATTGGTATTTTGGAAGTTAAAGTTCCTAATCGAAGTGTTATTTAGAAGTGGATTTTGAGGAAATTTCCTTTGTAGTTAAAGCATATCATTTCTTAGTTTCTAAACCATCCTCTATATATTATCTATCTTAGGATATATATTATTAGGTTAACTTGGTCCTGGTTGACTTGTTAAATTATTTGTAAGTGTAGATGTTTTCAAAAATGTAGGTAAAGTTGCTTTATTTTTTTCTAAAGGTGTAAAATTGATAACAATTTTTATGGTCACCTAATTGTTTAAATATATTGAAATGGTTTACTAATTTTTCATATTAGGCATCCTTTTATTTAGGGGTGCCATATTGAAGGGTTGATTCTAATTTGGATACATGGCTCTCGATAATGGATTTAGCATGAAAAGGTATTACATAAGGGCTAGATTTATTAGCAACATCTAATTGTAAGCTCCTAGTTACCTAAGTGAAGGTAATGGACCCAAACCAAAACCTTGAGATTTTAATTGCTGCTCAACTGTTAAAGCCTCACTATATTCCATGGGTAAGGATGTGATTTGTGGGGATCTCCTCAAAAAAATAGAATTTAATGGTTCCATGGCTCTAAGATACATTTGTATGGTTGCTTACTCTCTAAAGGGTGTAAGGTGTCACAAACCTAGTATATAATTTATGCAATCTAGTTTTGAATAGTCTTAGGGCTCCACTAGGTTCTCTATGAGTAAAGGCAAATAGATGATATAACACAATTGGGTCAATAGGTAATATAAAATGGCTAATAAATATTACCTCTAATTGAGCCTAGGAAGTAATAGAGCCTTAAGGTGAGTTTATATACTAGTCATATGCAAATTCATCTAATGTGTGTGGAAACATCCTATAGGCAACATCCTCATGTTCAATATGTAAATAAATTAAGACATATTTGTATGTTTGTATATGTTCTTCAACTAATCTTGTTCCATCATGAAGATATCTTTCAACATTCTTAGGCATATTGTGTGTAGGAATTGGTATGTTCAAAGGGTTGCTTCCTACTAACCATAGGATAAGAGCTACCATTGGTGGACCTTGGAGAGTGGAAAAGAATAAAAAAAATGGATAATATCTCTAGGAGAATTATTGGTAGCCAAAGGGATATGTGGTCTACCTTTATCATATTTGGGTCTTCTATATGTGGAAAGACTAAGAAACTTAATGCCACATACAAATTACTTGGATCTAGTGATGATGACTTTAAGTTTTAGTTTTAACATTAAAGGTGTGTAACATAAACTCTTCACCAACAAAATATAATTTTTAAAGATAGACCCTCCTTCTAGTGCTAGTTTTGTTGAGTGTACATATAACACATTGTCAATGGAAAGCCAACATACTTTGAACAGAGTTCTATTTCCTCTTGAAAAGGAAAATTTTCCCCCAATGTTTGGGTATGCTAGGTCTTGGTTTGTGTAGGTAAACTCATAGTTCATTGATAGTTATTCTAGGCTCAATGTATAAAAAACAAACACTTAACTACTTAAAAATAATTCCACTGCATTAGTATTATAATGTAGTAAATAGAGAAAAATTTAAACTATCGTTAACTAAAAATGTATTTAAACTATGCAATTTGAGATTGTTACGTTAACATACAAGCATTCAAATAATCAACTTGCAAGAGAAATCAAAGCTAGCACAACAAAAAACTAGCTTTAATGCTTTGAAAACTAAAACTAACCTACTCCTAATCTAAATGAGCTCCAAAGAAAGATCAAAGGTTTAAGGGTGAGATAAAATAAAAGAAAAACAAGTCAATACTACCTTGAACTTTAGCTCCACTCTAGTAACGCAATAATTTTTGTTTTAAGACCAGTCTTGAAATGATGACCAATATTCACACAGCTTGAGATCCAAGATGGTACAATATTCAAATGAGAGAAAAGACTATGAAATTTACTAAGTACAACCACCATCAACATGCACAAACTGAATATAGAAAATTTATAAGAATTACATTAAAACATAATCATTAAGTACATTTGTTTCATATTTTTTCCACTTCATCAGATTTTATGAAAAAAATTCAAAATATTAGTAGCTTGGTTCAAAAAATTCATCCAAATACAAATAGGAAAGGCAAAGAAAGAAGAAAGCTAAAATTCAAAGCTACAGGATGGATTCTTTACAAATGAGGAGGAACACTCTTTATATAGATTTTGCTTATCTTAAAATATTGGCTAATGATTAGCCACAATCTTGGGATAAGTTGGCACCATTTGACCCCTTCATTTGCTCTACACCTTTTTTGTTATGCCATTACAATTCTTGAGATGCTTGTCATACTTCATGGAGGTGGTAGTCGCTTTTTAACTTTAACAAATGCCACGTCATATAACTTCTCATTCTTGGAGTGCCAAGTATCATTTGCATTGATACCATTGAGTTTGATATTTTGGTGCTACGATATTGCATAATCAACATTAAAATCCCATGTCCATTGTATTTTGAATTTAAAGCAACCCTAAAAAAAATCCTGCAAAGCAAAACAAAAGATGCAAGATTTAGAAAATATTATTACAATTACTAAAATAAAATTTATTTATTTATATATATTTTACTTTTACTTTTATTTATTTATTTATTATATCTAATGCTTTATACACACACACAAACATACAAATATATCCATATCTATATAGATATAGATATATAGATATATTTATGTTTTTATGTGTGTGTTTGTATGTATGTATGTATGTATGAATGAATGTATGTATGTATGTGTGTATGTATGTATGTGTATGTATGTAAGTATGTGTGTATGTATGTAAGTATGTGTGTATGTATGTATCTATTTATGCATGTATATTTCACCTTCTTTTGTAAATGTCGTAATTTTATTTATTTATTTATTATAATCTGCCCTTTTCAGGATGAATTTTATACTTTTTAACCTTTATTTTACATTCCTTGGGCTTCTAGTTGGGTATGGTTTATTTTTCTTTCTTTATGCTTTCAATCAAAGTGGTCAGGGCTTTTGGATAGGTTAGCTTTTGATTGCCAAGGTAATTTTTACATTGTCAATTTTTTTTCTTCTAGGTTCTATATTTATCAAGCTTTGGCTTTTAATTTGGACTTCCAGTCAAGATTTTTTTATTCCTTTCTTTCAGACTACCAAAATATCCTTCTACAAACTTTTACGAAAACTAGATTCCAATTATCGACTATTAGAGTTAGAGTATATTACATCATTTGGGTCATGTAAATGTACCACCTTTGGTACATAGTTAGAGTAGAGATTACTTTAGGGGGAAGTTAGCTACTTACTTCAAGCAATGTAATAAATGCACAAGTGTCAATGTGCATGTTGTAATGTGCAAGGTGTCCACTTGTACAACTAGGTAGAGTGTTGGCCAAGGAATCTATTTTCCTATATAAAGGGCCTCATAGTGATAGATCATAAGACGCAGCATATAGATATCAAGAGCATTGTAGTAGAGTAGTAGATAGTGGTAGAGCTCCTGTATGGAGCACAATGTAGTTCTTTAGCTTATATTAATGGAGTGACCATATCCTCCATACTGCATTGTATTTTTACCACTTTCTATTTATAGTATATTTTAGTCATATTGCAGACTCACTTTCTTTCATCTTATCAGGACCTATGTTAGATCTCTCCCACTGCATATATCCTCAAAATCTAATAGTGGTATCAGAGCCATGGTGAATCGAGATAGGAATAGGAGGGCCTACATCCATCATAGTTCCTCTTTGGACTTTTGGAAACTGGACTCACCAGTGTGCACCACCACTTGCAAAAGTCATCATAAGAGAAGTCCAGTAGGTCAATAGGAATAGGGAGAGAATCACAAGTGAGGACTGAAATAAAATCTTAGTTACAAAAATTCTGAGATTACATCTGGCTAGAGTCTTTCCACAGAGTTGCAGAAAAACTCGTGAAGACTAGGACTCAACATTCATACCACTAGATTGACAAATCAACTAGTGAAGATTATTATCTCTAGATTTATAAGTTCTTCCATTCTAGTTTCTAACAACTTGTTGCAGGAAAAGGAGATTCAGGAAAAAGGTTGGGAAGCTTCCTACAAGAGAGTTAGGAAGAATATCTTCTTAGAATCATTCCAACACTTGCAACAACAAGGAGAAGACTAAATATTTCAAAGACCTCGAGAAAGGTCCCATTACAAGAGTTGCAATCCTGCAAAGTGCAGAAGTGAAGAAAAAGGCCACAGTAGCCTTATAGTAGACTCAAGGAAGAAGAGACTCCAGAAGATGAGTCAAGGAGGAGATAGGAGATTGGTGATCTCTATTCAAGATCAATACCTATAGAGTGTAGAAGAAGAAAAGGCCAGAGAAGCCTAGAAGAAGAAAAGGCCAGAGAAGCCTTGAAGAAGAAAAGGCCAGAGAAGCCTTGAAGAAGAAAAGGCCATAGAAGCCTTAATTCTAAAGAAAATTTCAGAAAAGAATTCTTAGTAATTTAGAAGAAGACTCTAGAGAAGAGTCCAAGAAATAGGAGATTGATGATCTCCATAAAATCCTACAAATTGTAGAAGAAAGAGAAAGGACCAATGAAGTCCCATTCTAGAATCTAAAAAAATAAAAAAAATAGAAGACCTAGGAGAGGTCTCAAGTAGAAAAAAAGAAGGCTTGGAGAGCCTTATTGTAGAGCTCATAGAAGCATCATTAAAAGAGTTCCTAGGAGAACTCATTGGAGAAATCCACTACCAAGGAGAAAGCTCCTGATAGTGAAGGACTTGGGACAATTATCACCATCCGAAAACAAGCCCAAGAGAAGAAGAATTTGGCAAGGAGTGCCAAATCCAAAAGAAGAATCTAATGAAGACCTCAAGATATTCAAAATCTTGAGAAGAAGAAGATCCTATTTGAAGTCAGAATTTGACAAGAATATTGAAGGAAGATTCAGATAGAAGAAGCCTACCAAATCTAGGAGATTTGGAGATTACCTCTCACAGCAAGAAGGCACAAGTTCAGAGAAAGGAGTTCTCTAAATCTATAGCAGAAGGTAGAAGATCACTGGAAGGATCAAGCCACCAAACCTAAGGCTCAAGATAGAAAGTTCAAGACCACAGTTTGGTGAAGCAGGAAGCTATTCTAGATAGCCAACAAGAAGTTATGAATTCATCCACTACAAGGCAACAACTTGGTGAAACAAAACACCAAGATCTACATCTACTACATAAGCCATTAAAGGTAAGCAACTAGGGTGCAATTAGTTGAACTTAAATTAGGGTTCATTATCAAATTCCATTAAGCACCATATTTGGATTAAAGTTGCAAGAAGAAGGGCTCATATTATAGTCTTCCAGAAAGTGCAAAAAGGAGAATTCATTTTAAGATATATTTGCACATTAATAGGAGTTGGATATTTTTGAAAGAAATAAAATTATCATCTACCTATTATCTATCTAGAAAGCAAGAAGACTACATCCTACAATATTGATTGTAGTGAAAATTGTAGAATATTCATTAAGGGTTCTTTACAGATTACTCTTAAGAATTGTAGAATATTATTGAGTGCATTAGAATTCATTATGAGAGTTTATTATCATTAAAAGTGTATTATTAATCCATTAAGCACTATACTAGTTGATCTTTAACTAGTTACTCTCAAGAAATTAGTTTATGTTGTTAAAGGCACAAAACTAGCACAAAAATCTATAGCATTGCATGGCCAAAGGAAGCCACCAATACAAGCAAAAATGTGGAGAAGGAAGCCACCATTAATATCCTTGAAGGAAGCCTCAAATCGAGACTTGGTGAGTCTCAATATTCAAGGAGAATATAAGGATTTCATTTAAGTGTAGAGTGCAAAAATCCTTACTTCAAAAAAAACATCTCATTAGCTTGGATTAACTATCATTAAAAGATCCAAGGAAGCAGATTAAAAGAGGCAAGAAGGATTTCATAAAAAGGTCCTTCATATTGGTGCAAATATAACTATTACAAAGCACCTCTTTTGTTCCTTTGAAAGGACAAAAGTAATCCTATTTACAAGAAGCAACATAGATGTCATATTTTGTAGGTTGAAGGGTAGAGTTTGAGCAAGAGGAAGGAGCCACCGAAGAGCTCACACGTCTAAGAATCAAGGTGTTTAAAAACACCATTTCTCCATGTCCAATCTAGCCCTAGAAGCAAGCATGTCACCTACAACATTGGAGCTATTATAAGAAGCCATTACCATCCGAGTCTACGTAGAGAAAAGGGTAGCATACAGAGGGAGATCATCTACGTAGAAGAAGTGCTATCAAAGCCAAGCAAAAAGGCTAGCAAATGGTTGTTATAAAAGATATACAAACAACATATTACAGGTGTAAATATACAAAGGAAGAAGTGCTATACCCAAGGTTTCTACTTGGAGAGAATGACCACCATTGAAGAGCACAAGAAGCTACCATAGGACCACCATTGAGAGTGCCATAGAACCAAGAAGCAATACAATTGGTGCCATCCATTATCCTCATCAAGACAGCATGCAAACAGAGAAGAGGGAATGCTTGCATTTCAAGAAACATAGCAAGCCAATGCATATTTCAAAGATATAGGTAAATATAGGGCATCAACGCCCATCGTTGGAGCATTAGAAGAAAGGTTTACATGCACAAGCCATGAGTGCCACTTGGCACAAGAGCTCTAAGCATCCAACATTCGTAAATAATCCAACGCTCACCCAGGAGGAGTTACAAGTCTTTGGGAGGTTACCACCAAACTCATCATTGCATACATTGGAATATCAATGCCTACTAAGTAACACTCAAGTGACACTTGTCCGAAAGTCACAAGGAAGCAGTCCTATTTAAGGCATCCATATTGAAGAAGGAAAAGCACTAGAGGTCAAAGAGAAGACTAGCATTGAATGGTGTGAAGCATATTCAGAGGAAGAAGGCTAATTCAAGCATGTGCACCATTCAAAGGAGAAAGCCAACATTTAAGAAGCTATCATAAGATCAAAAAATACAATACCTCATTCGATCAGCAATTCAACATCTCATTCATGGAAGGAATACATCATAAAACCAACCATACCAGTATTCAATTTGTAGAGGATAAGACCGAGCATTATTTAAAGGAATATCAGCATCGATTATAGAGAAAAGAAGTGCTATGTAAGGGAGAATTCAACGTCGATCAAAGAAGGCATTGACTACCATTTCAAAGGATTCAAATCTGCCACCTCACAACATCAAGGCAAAGGAATACAAAGGTAAATCATATACTATTTATTGCTTGCTATAGACTAAGGATATATTGGAGTTATAAGGGCACATTATATTTACTATTGCAATTCATTCACTTAGCATTAGTAATATATTAAGCAAGCATATTTCAAAATATTTATATTTGCAAATAATAAAGTAGGAGGAATAAGGATTTCAACTTGGAAATTAAAAATCCTATTATTGCAAATATTATATTGTTTTCTAATATTCCATATTAGGGAGTTATAAGGAATACTACATCAAAGTAGGTAATTGGAATTTAGAAACATTAAATATTAAATATCAAAGGCTATAAAGGAGGTCTATTAAGGAAAATCAAGAGTTGGAAATAAATTGGCATACTTGTCTCAAACCATATTAAAGGGACAAAAGAAATCCAACCAATAGAACCTCATCAAATTAGAAAGTGCTTAAGTTCAATAGGAGTAATAAGGTGTAATAGAAGTTGATTTTTGCTACTTACAAAACATTACAAAATCAACTCAAAATTGAACTACTATTCTCAAAAAGCACTTTATCAATCATATAGCATATCCAAAATCACTAGGGAGTCATAAGGCATTCTACAAAACTTGATAATAATAGCATTCATAAAAAATTATCAAGTACTTAATCCATTTGGGAATCACAAGGTCTATACAAATCCTACAAGGATTATATTAAATCAAATCTCTTAAACTAGGGAGACATAAGGAAGTCTACAAAACTAAGCTGAAACGAATCAAGCTCATATACTCTGAACTAAGGAATTATAAGATACAAGCTCTATCAAAGCACTTTATACTCCAATCTAGGAAGCTATAAGAATGTCTACCTCAAGTAAGACAATAAACAATGATATGAATAACCTCTCTAGAAAGGAAAAAGCAAGTGCCATAAAAATTGGAATCATGAATCTACTTATAAAGGGAGAAGCATGTTTAGATCTTACTTCAAAAGTGATTCATAGTGAAGCCTTAAATGATGACTTTGATACCATGGAACATTATCTACAAGCACGACTCAATGAAGCAATTATAGATGGAAAGGATGACATTCCACTTCCCTTAGATTTTGTAAGCATATTGTATATGGCATTACTTACATACAAATGCTATAAGAATGAGAATGCAGAACTACAAGGATTGATAGTAGCTCATAAAAAGAAATCAGAACCGAATGAATTATACTTAGAAAAGATACTTCAATCCTCATGCAATATTGGTACTTCAAAATCTACTAATTCAAGATCTTATCTTGATGTCGTGAGAGGTTGTTTGGAAGCTTCTATACAGAGTAAGGACAAAGGAGGAGAAACATCTTTGCAGGAATCAAGCAGTAGTACTACCACCCATAAGAACACAAAGACTAGATTCAAAGGCAAAGCTAAAGAGGAAGAGGAAGATGAACCAGATCAAGGAGGATTACAGTGCAAAATTCCATTGATGAAAGAACCTGAGCAAGCCAAAGAGCATCCACAAGAAGAAGATCCATATTGAAGATTGAAATCTTCAATACCCAAATAATGTAATATAGGGGGGTGTTAGAGTTAGAGTATATTACATCATTTGGGTCATGTAAATGTACCACCTTTGGTACATAGTTAGAGTAGAGATTACTTTAGGGGGAAGTTAGCTACTTACTTCAAGCAATGTAATAAATGCACAAGTGTCAATGTGCATGTTGTAATGTGCAAGGTGTCCACTTGTACAACTAGGTAGAGTGTTGGCCAAGGAATCTATTTTCCTATATAAAGGGCCTCATAGTGATAGATCATAAGACGCAACATATAGATATCAAGAGCATTGTAGTAGAGAGTAGTAGATAGTGGTAGAGCTCCTGTATGGAGCACAATGTAGTTCTTTAGCTTATATTAATGGAGTGACCATATCCTCCATATTGCATTGTATTTTTACCACTTTCTATTTATAGTATATTTCAGTCATATTGTAGACTCACTTTCTTTCATCTTATCAGGACCTGTGTTAGATCTCTCCCACTGCATATATCCTCAAAAGCTAACATCGACAAGGGTAAATTCTAAATTGGTAATTTGCCCAGATTGATTTCCAATGGCTTGGATTGATCTTTATTATTTATTTGGAATTGCCCAAAGGGTTTTGACTATATTTAATTTTAATTAATTAATTAATTAATTTATTGCAAGTGATCAGATTCCAACCATGGCAATTTCCAATTGTCTAGTACATCTCAAATTTTTGAGGTTAGTTTCCAAAGGTTGGGTACTAAATTCCAATTTTGTTTGGTATTTCTAATTTTTTCTTTACCAAACATTTTTCAATGCTCGTGCTTACATTAGAAATTAAAAAGTCTAGCATTTTCTTGTCCATGATGTGTCTGAGCTTTTGGTCGAGGCATTTTTTTAATTAGCATTCCTTGCAGGTGGATGGATAAATTTTCCTATTCCCAAGGCTTAATTGCCACTTGCTGGACTCCATGCTTCTATGAAATTTTGAGTGATGGGTTAATTTCCAATTGTCAGAATATATACCTTAGTGAAATTTTGAGTGTTGGGTTAATTTCCAATTATTATACTCCATACCTCAGTGAAATTTTGAGTGTTGGGTAAATTTCCAATTGTTGAACTCCATGCCTTAGTGAATTTTTGAGTGTCAAGTTAATTTCCAATTGTCAAATATAATTTCTAGTCTCCTTATGCTTTCTTACTAGTGTCCAAGCTTCTAGTAAGGTAATTTGAACTTAGAGTTTTGGCAATTGACATCATTGCCAAAAAGGTTTGGCATCCATTTTTTTTTTAAATTAAGTTTTTTATTACCAATCCGGGGTATTTTTTACACTTAAGATTTTTATTTCCCTTGGAGTGATCAATTTTTGACCGAGGTAATTTCTTCATGAGTGTCAATTCTGGGGCAATAAAAAACTCTCATCTTATGCCTTAGCAAAATTTTGGTTTTCTTCTATGCCAAACATTTTTCCTTATCCAAATTCTTTTGTTCAAACTTTTTTTTCTTCTTGATGATGGCGTCAATGTCTCAAAAGTACAACATGACAATTTTATTTCACTTAGATTTTTTATTTCCTGTATGTAGCTGGATTCTAGCCAAAGAAATTGAAATTTTTACTAAGTGTTCAGGGTTTTACTTTGTTGAACATTTTTAGTGTTTTTTTTTTACATTAGAAATTAAAAAAAGTCTTGCATTTCTTTTAGACTTTTTCTCTTAGCCAAATATTGAGTCTGGCACTTTTGCAAGTTGTCAAATATTTTTTTTTAACCAAATTTTATGTAGGGAAATAATTTCCACTTGAGTTGAGGGGCTCTAACTAGGCATAGATTTCCACTTGAGTTGTTGGGTTTAGGCTAGGCATATAATTTTAAGTTGCCAGTAGAATTAAGCTTCCCCTTAATTGGCTAAAATTTCAAACAAGACAATTTATTCACTTATTTTCTAGCTTATAGACAATTTTTACATGTTCCTAAGAGTGACCTTGCTTGCGGTAGCTTGAACAAGTTGCTAAAAATAATCTATCTAAGAGATCAATTATCCTCAAAACATAGGCAAATTTATACTTTCTAAAAAGATATTTTTTAAGGGCATCTAATGGAAGTGGTTTTATGAAATTTCATTGAATACTACAAGAGATATAGGGATTTGAAAGTGAAACCATCTGTATTTCCAAGAGAAAATTTAACTTTGTAATGATTCATTTTAAGCAATTTTAGGGTGTTAAGACTATGGGAACATAGGCATGTAGGTATCTATTGGAAAGATTATTCTAAGCCCAGTCTAATAGGAGATGTTATTTTCTATTTTAAAAATTTTACTAGACACAACAATGGTAATAAACATCACAACAAGCTCAAGTCAAGAAGAAAATTAGGCACCTATATTAAAAAAAATTCAGCTAAAAAATTGATGAGTTTTTGGATGATTGAGAATTGCAAGCAAACCTAAGAAAATAAGAGAAAGCTTACCAAAATTTGAAAAAAATGGACCCCTAGTCCATGCAGACTAGGGTGTGTTGTGAAAACACAAAAATAGGTTCATGTACCTAGGATGCTTAATCTAGTATATATATTATCAACAAAGTAGACAATTAATATCTTACCAAGGTAATGTCTAAGGTGTTTTTCATGGTATTGTAAGAGTTGCTTAGAGAGGGAGAGTGACCCTTAATGGGAATTATTTTCAAGGGTCTCTTTCCATGTTTCCTATTTAGTTTAAGGGGGGTATTGGAATATATCATGTTAAGCCTCACTTGAGGCCATGACAAATTATTGTAAATTATATTTTTTATATACTCCTTTTGGACTTCTTATACCTTGTATAGGATATTTTATTATATTTTTTCACCTTAAGGTTAGTTTTTTAACCTTGACCTAAGGTTACATATAATTAAATTATTTATACCCCTTGAGATCAACCATTTTATTATTTATTAGAGAGCTTATTATTTCTTAAGTAATATTCCATTGATGTTTATAGACACCCTTCATATTGCATTGTGTTTATCTATGAGTTATTATTTTATTATTGTAAATGTGTTGATTTTATTTTTTTCTAGAGGGTACCATAAAATCTAATAAGATAAACTGGTTAGGTTGTAGTTTTTTTCAAACTTGACTTTTATTAAGCTTATGATAATTTTAAGTGGGGCATCAACATTAACATACTAAAGTGCTTAGTTTAGGCCTAGGTGTATTAATCATGTAACAAATATCTTTCCAAATCCATATATTAAATCTAAAGTATAGAAAAATATGTGCTAGGCTCTTAGGTACATTATTTGAATGCACATGGAGGGGTGATGTGAAAATTAAGTTAATGCAAATGATATTAGCAATCCATGGTAGAAGAAAATTTCCAATAATTTAGTTTATTTAACTTAATTTTGAGGATGATTCCAAAGAAAATTCTAGGAAAGCCAGTAAATGTGATATTTTAAAAATAAAGATATAATTAGATCCGAGGTGTAGACCAATTGGTTAGACAAAATCCTATAAGGGGTGCAGAGATCCAAGGTTTAAATCTCGAACCTTATCACATTGACCACTTGTCCCTTTCCTGGTGTTTTCAATGGTGTAAAAGGTTTAAAATTATTTTGGCATGGTGGTTATAGGGGTGGACTGCACGAAGAATTGTGTGGAAGCTTTCAGGGTGGATAACACAAAATACTATGGCAGCCATAAAAGTCATACAACCTTACTAGATTCAACTTTCAAGGTGGACAACACAAAATACTGTGACAACCATAAAAGCTGGACAAACTGCCCGGATTCATAGTGGCTACTGATTCCACCATGTAAATTAAAAAAAATAAAGGTAAAATTATATTTACCTACACAAATCATATGAATCTTTGATGCAAATGTTAGGGCACTTCTTACTTGGATGAATATTATCATTGAAAATGATGGAGATATGTTTTGTCTAAGGAAATTCATAGATTATTGTTAATGGTATCAAGAAAATGACTATTAGGATTAGACAAACAATAACAATATTTTTAATGTCCAATTATTGATAAAATGTTATCCTTAAAATACCAACATGTTTATATAAATAAAATAAATAGTGTAACAAATAATTTTGCCCATCATATTGTTGATTTCTCTTAATGAAAATGATATTGAAGATTTAAGAAAAGAAAAATAATGGATTCAAGGAGACAAAAAATATGTTAATAAATTACAAGCTAATAGATATGATGTAATATTTTTTATAATAAAAAATATGCTATTTAAATCCTTTAAATATAAAACATATACAAGTTGTCTATAGAACAATTATTGTAATCATGAGTTTATTGTATTTTTTTTGCTATTGGTAAATAATAGGGTTTTGAAAGGGACCCTTCCATTTTACAATTCCTAAAAATCTAGGAACAAACAATAAATCAATCTAGGCACAAAAATAGCTTATCTTCTTACAAATCAAGTTATGCATTTTCTGAACAATACAACCTTTTTTGACTAAAAAAATAATAGTAACCCGTCCTACTTTTTCTACATTTGCCATATGAATTTATACATATGCCATATAAATAGGGATTTGAAAGGGATCATTCCCTTTTAAAAATATTATAAATCCAAGAATTACAAATGAATAAATCCAAACACAAAATACAACTTATCTTCTTACAAATCAAATTCTACATTTTTTGAACAATACAACCTTTTCTGACCAAAAGTACAATAATGAAAACATAATAGTAATCCACACTACATATAAACCCCATGTTTAGCGAGGGTATTCATACCCCAAATATTCCAAGGTAGAAATTTTATTTTGTATCAAGTTGAGGTAGTTTTATTCCTTCCAAAGACAAAATTCTTTGCTTCCCATCAGCTACATCCTTAGCAACAACTTTGGTTCTCAATTCCCAGAGATTAGGATTTTTTAGAGAAACTAAAATTCTCAAATCAACCTTCATATATTTCCTTCTACTTCCATAAAAAAATGGATAACCTTTTCCTCATTTTTCAACTCTAAGTCACTACTAGAAGTCCATTCTCCTCCATCTTCTTCATCCTCAGATCCATTCTGAATAATTTTAATATTTTCCTCCCATAGCCAATCAATGTTACATTCTGTTGACGAGTGGTTTCTCCAAAATCCGTATTTCTATGCTCTTTTCCTTTAGCCCTATTGGAGAGTGTGGCTCTTGCTCAATAATTCTCTTCTACATGCAAAGAAGAATTATTTTTCAATTCAATCAAAGCCTCAGTCACTGATTTATTAATACCTCTAGGTTGAGTTTTTGGAACAAACTCTTCCTCTCTAACAATGTTATCCCCATCAAGGGTAGAAAGAACCTAAAATATATTTGAAGATGGGACCTATTCACAGTTTTACACCTTGCCACATTGGAGTTTTGATATAATTTTATAGAAGGATTTATTATTGTAATGCGGTAAAATATATTAGTATTTTATTACTGATATAATAATTTATAGTTTATATTTTAGTTTCATTTTACTTATTTGTTTTGGCTTGGGATGATGGGTGTTTAAAATAAAATGGTCAGAAAATATGGTTGATGAGACTTTAATTAAAATCTCTCAAATAATGATTATAGAAAAAGGCACTCAAAGAAATCACATTCACCCCAGACATTGGGCGAATAGCTTGCTCACCTCATTTTGAAGCGAATGTAAAAAGGAAAAGAAGGATAAATTTTGGCAAATCATTTTCACTCCAATTGAGGGGTGAAATTCCTTCATACCCCTCATTGGGGTGAAATAAAAAGTAAAAGTAAAGAATCAAAGTTTCAATAACATTCAAATGATTGAAGTCATCAAAGTTAAAAATAGAAATTGCATTCGCCCCAAAGGTGGGGTGAAAGCTTCTTTCACCCCACTTTGGGGTGAACATCTTTGAAACCTAGAGGAGATGTGCCCAAATAAGTGCTTTGGCATCAAATTCAACATAAAATATGTGTTCACCCAAAGTGGGGGTGAATGCTTTGTTCACCCAAAATGGAGGTGAACGTCATATGGTGCAAAATGTTGAAAATTCAACATCACGTTCACCTCGGTTGGGGTGAAAAATTCATTCACATCTCCCGAGGGTGAACATGCTATAAATAAAAAGGAAGAAAAGTCTTGGAATTCAATGCAACATTGAATGGTCAACTCTATGTTCATCCAAAAAGTAAGGCGACGGCTAATTTCACCCTTTTTGGGGGTGAATGTGAATTTCAAAGGGAACAAAATAATTGTTGAAGGCACTTTCATCAAAGAAGGAAAGGATGATCACTAAAGTAGATGTGTATTAGTTCATTTTCTAGTTTGGGTGAACTATGCAGTTAAAAAACTTCATAATTTTTTAAGAAGCACCTAAGGAAGGTGAATAGAGGGCGTTGAGTGATTGAGGTGAACATATATTAAGAAGCAGAAAGGAAAATTTTATGAAGCGCTTTTCCTTGGGAAGTTTTATAGAGTATTGATTGTCTTTTTGGAAGGCTAAAATGAAAAATAATCACTCAAAGCATCAAATCTAAAATCAAGAAGACATCAAGTTGGAGGTTATTTGTGAAACGCGAAAGCATGCACATCGCAAGAAAATTGTGAATCAAGAAAAATAATTAGAATTAAAAGGAGCGCTTTCACTCATAGCTCCATTTTAAGCAATTTCAAAGTGTGAACATCAATGGATGTTGGTCAAAAATATTTGGTTTGAGTGAATGTGGAAATTTAATGATTGAGGTAGACGGAATATATGCTCTTTGATTTTCATGATTTCCAAAGGCGCCCTCCTATCAATTTCAACCTTTTTCAAGATAAACTCAATTCAAAGTAAATTATTGGGGAAAACATATATTTTCAAAGCATGAATGTGAACATAATTCAAAGATTATTTTCCTAATTTTCTCTAATTGTCAACTCATTCCAATACATTTGTACCCGAGTTGATCGACTATCCAAAGTATTTTCCCATTGAAACTGGATCACTGTGGCCAAGGGAAGATTTTCAAGGACGAATCATCTCATTAATTTTTTTTATTTGTGAACATTTTATATTTTTATGTATTTAATGAAAGAGGCAAAAACCTCTATATATACTAATCAATTTTCATTGTAAAAGAGAGGTTAGACATTCTACAGAAAAACTGCTCAAGTTCTCCACATTAATAGAAGATACTTGGATTCCAAATTTGCAAGTGATTTTGTGTGTAATTTCCTTCTATATTATGTATTTATATCTTATGCTCGTATTCATATCTGTTGTTAAGTTTAAATTTTGCATCGAAATTTGGACATTGTTGATGAGGGAGTGAGTTCCATAATACAATCTTGGAGGTTGTTACTGCAAGAGCATAAGTAAATTATGTTGTTATCTTTTATTTTATGTTGTTATAATGCTTGGTTGGAATTCCTACTATTAGTCTTTCCCCAATACTACATATTTAGCCTGTGGCCATATTTCCCATTTCTTTCTATTATTTCTAATTTCTTTCCTACAACTCTAGTCTTGAAATCATGTAGGATTTAGCAAGGGAGCCAACCCTCTCTAGATATTGGCATGAAGGACTTCTCTTTCCTATGAAATTTCAATGTTGGTTGTGTCTAGGGTGCACAAACGTAAGTTTTATTAATTAGGCAGATATTTGACCAACAGTTTATGGCATGCTCGGTGGGACATCGAACGTTCCACTTTCAACAATATTGAGGTTTTATGTTCAATTCCATACTATAGAATTAGAACATCTAGCAACTTGATTATACCTAAAATTATCTAAATGTAAAAATGGTGAAATCTGTACTTCATGTTCACAAGTTTGCAAGCCAAGAACCTTGAATATCCTATTGATTTTTACGAACTTGATATTCAAAGGCTAGGGAAGCATCCTCAATTAGTTCCTTTACACCATACATAATTGTTACCTTATATATCCTATTAATCACCCAAAACATCCTCCTAATTAGTTGGTGTATTATCTTCTCCTATAAGTCTAGTTAGTACTGCTACTAGCATCCCTCAAGCTTAGTCCCACACACCAGTCAATATGGCTCAAAGCCCACCACCACAGTAGCCACAACCCACCAATGTAGTTCCTAGCATGGAATAACTCAAGAGCCTTGAATTTACAAGCTCAAAATCTAGTCCCTCAAGTAGATTTGAAGGCTTTACCTACATATGATGGTACTGGAAAGACCACTTATGAGTATATTCAGGATGTGGCTTCTTTGGCTACAATCTACGACATTGTTGATGAAGATGTTATGGTGAAATTGCTGGTATTATCACTTAGAGGAAAGTTATTGTATTGGTATCGATCATTGTCGCCCACAACCATAGCTACGTGGGATCAGTTGGAGGTATTGCTGATTAAGAATTTCCATGAGCAATCTGATCCATTCTCCTTGCTACATCAATTTATGACTATTCAAAGGTATCCATAGGAGGAGATAGTCAAATTCAATGTAAGATTCACCCAAAGCTGGAAAAGAGTTCTTGATGGTCTTTGACCCATGCATGAGCAAGTTGTGTTCTACTACCTTAGAGTATTTAAATCTAACATTGGTATGGTAGTTCAATAGGCTAGTGTAAATACCTTCTCAAAATTGTACACTCAAGCACAAAATATCGATCAGAATTGATCGCTATAGGTAAGCTTCCTATGAAAGTTACCATACCCATTCTTCTTGATATTTCATAATATTTATACTCAAGTACATTATCATAGCCTATGCCTTCCATGTACCTAGTTCTCTCATGGAGCTTGGGTTCATCACAAATCGCTCCACTCCAAATTCCATAAATCCTTGCACCAACCATTCTGCAATTACCCTCTCCAATTGCATCGTAATTGTCGACACCCATTCCTTTCCCAGTGCTACCAGCACCACATGTTCAATTATTGATACCTACTCCATCAACATCATAACCTTTATTGGCACCTCCTACACCCTCAAATTATGATCCTTTCATGAAGCTATTACAAGAATTGCAATATATTAATTCAGCTATGAGGACAATGTCAAACGAAATCACCACAATGAGGAAGAAACAAGCTGAAGTTGAATTTCAGTCAAGGTAGTTCCAAACACCACCAATTACTAGAGAGCAACCAATGACCATAAGAGGTCCTAAATGGAACACAACGATGTTAGAAAATGAAGAAACTAGTACATCAAAAAAATCATATTGGTGCTCAACTTGCAATGATCCCCATGGAGAATACACATGCATGGTTCATTTAAACTATGTACAGACACTAGAAGAAAGTTTTACCAATGGAAAAATTACTATAATAATGTAAATAAATCATAAATGTATGTCCCCATCATTGGAGCAAGTCCCAGTTCTCAAAAGAATTGGAAAGAAGTTGATGACTGTTGATCCAATGGATTTGGAGCCCCTAAAGGTTCCTGCGGAGCATAAAGTGCAAAATGAAAAGTGTAACCACTAGAAAAAATATCTTGCACAATGGAAAAATAGTAGGATTATATATTGTTGAAGGATTTGATACCCAAAATAACACAAGATAATTCACATAAAAGTATCAACTTCACAACCTGTAGTTGCCCAAGTTCAAAATGAAGCAAAAGAACAAGCCAAGGAATGCCTTCGATACCCATCGTTGACTAAGCAATAAAGGGTAGAAGCTACCCAATAATACTAGGATAAGTATGAGTGGGTAATAGAATAAAATGTGTCTGGTGCATGTAGCTACAATATCATGTAGGAGATGAAGAAGGTATCAATGAAAATAAGCTTATATGAGACACTGCAACTACCTGGACAAGTTGACTTGTTGCAAGAGTCTCTCAAGTCTACAAAAAATTAGAAGAAGAATCATTCTCAAATAGTGTTGGCATAGACACTTCTGAATTTTACCACCAAAAAGAACATACCATCCCCATTATATTTTTCACTCAGAATGGAGGGGTGGATTGTGCATAACTATATGATTGATTTCGGTGTTGCAACTACTATCATGCCAAAGGTAGTATACGAGGTCATGGGGATGGAATACACATGA
This sequence comes from Wollemia nobilis, assembly GCA_028583015.1. Lineage (NCBI taxonomy): Eukaryota > Viridiplantae > Streptophyta > Pinopsida > Araucariales > Araucariaceae > Wollemia > Wollemia nobilis. Next base: position 313,443 of record JAQPPZ010002094.1, read on the forward strand.
AGTAGTATAAGAGTATTATAGTTGTATGGAATCCCAGTCAAGACCATGGGAGTGATGAAGGATATTCTTTTTGTTTTGCATAGTATACCACAAATCACTGTGATTCAAGAAGTAGTGGTGGTTGATTTGGAACCATACTTTAGCATGTGTCTCTTAAGGGAATTCATAGAAAATCTAGGAGGATACCTTTCCTTGGATTATTCACATTTGGAGATTCCATTCAAAGGAAGGAGAATCCACATTTATAATGAAAATCCATCCACTTTTCATATAGAGAAATTGGAAGAAGAAGAAAGACCCCCAAGAGTAGTCAACATGATGACTAAAGAATTACAAGAAGTTGACTTAATGGAATATGCCCTTGGTGAGCTCCACCTTGAAGATGAGTTCTCACTCATGGATTTTATAATATAAATAAACCTGAGTAGGTTGAAAAATAGGTCCTTGATTCTCTAGATCCCATTGCAGATCAGTTATGGAAGTTATATTTTTATGGTGTAAGTTGCAATAATGGTGCAGGAGTTGGTATTGTTCTTGTCTCTCCTAAAATATTGTAGAAGACTTATTCATATAGATTGAATTGGAGTTACACTAATAATGTTGCTAAGTATGAAGCATTGTGTCTCAGATTGAAAAAGGCTAAAAAATGGAAATAAAATAGGTATAGATCTTTGGATATTTTGAGCTCATTGTTAACCATACTACAAACAAATTTGTATCAAAGCAGCACTACCTGAAGGGTTATCGTAACAAGGTATAGTATTTGTTTGAGTCCTTTACAACCTTGAGTATTCAATCAATTTCATGAGTAGAACAAGAATGCAGATATTTTGGCCTCTCTCAATGAAAATTACTCTCCTACAGAGCAAGTAGTCTGAAAGCCCAAGACTATCAGGGTAATCTATAGAACCTTAGTCCCTGATAAGAATCACTATTGGTAAGTGTTTGATAATGATGAGTAGGTAGTCATTTTTTTATGAGAGAAGCTACAAGCATATATGATAGGGTAATTTCTGAAGAGGAAATAGAAGGCATGATCCAACTAAAAAATAATCACATTCTCGAAGAGCTGATTTCTATTCAACCAAAATGATAGAGTAGAGAAGCATAAAATCAAGGTAGATTCGAAGGAATATAAGGAGTTGTAGCTGGAACCTGTGAAGATCATCAAAATTAGGATTGATTGTACCTCAATAGAATTGGAATACATTAAGATTTTATGCTATGAGTACCTCGATATTGCTGCCTGGAGTTACCATGATTTAAAAGGATATGACAATAATATAATCCAACATACCATTGAATTGCAAGAGGGGGTAAAACCTTTTCGGTAGAATCAATGCCCTGTCAATCCTAAAATTGTTGTGCTTATAAAAGTGGAGTTGTTAAAGATACTGGAAGAAAAAATAATATATCCAATCAAGCATTCCACATAGGTAGCAAACCTGATGCTAGTTCAAAATAAAAATGGATATATCTACCTGTGTGTGGAATTTCATAATTTGAACCATGCATTCGGAAAGATCATTATATTCTACCATAAATTGATAAAATTCTACATGTGGTTTCTGGAGCGCAAAGGTTTTCACTCTTGGATGGTTTCTCTGACTATAATCAAATTTGGGTGAAGGATGAAGACTGGCATAAGACAACGTTCACTACAAAATGGGGCACATTTATGTATTAAAGAATGTCATTCGATCTTTCAAATGTTGGTGCTACCTTTCAGAGAGCAATAGATGTTGCTTTCTGTGAGTTATTAAATAGGATTATTGTGATTTATCTGGATGACATTATTGTGTTTTCACATTGCAAAGAAGATCTTGTTTCTTATTTGAGCAAGTGTTTGAGAAATACCTAGAGTTTAGGATTTCCATTAACCCAAAGAAGTATATATTTGTTGTCAAAGAAGGAAAGTTGTTAGGTCATATGATATCACAAAATGTACATGTGATTTATTCCATGAGAGCTGAGGTCCTCTTGAAACTACCATTGCTAGTTAACAAAAAGGACTTGCAATCATTCTTTGGCCATATAAATTTCATCCAGAATTTAATTGCTAATTTTGCCCAGGTGGTCAATCCCATGACCAAGATCCTAAAAAAGAACGTAAATTTCAAGTGGATGGAGGAGAGAAGATGCGCTTTTTAGGAAATCAATAAAAGAATCACACAAGAGCCAATACTAATTAACCCAGATTATTCCGAAGATTTCATTCTCTATGCAATAGGTGAGCATAAAAGTTATGCTGGTGTTCTAACACAAAAGAAATAAGATGGAGATGAAAATTTGATCACTTTTTTGAGCCAAGTGATTGCATCGCACAAGGAAAAGTATAATTTCATTAAAAAAGAGGTGTACATGATGATGAAATCCCTGAAGAAATTCTAGCACTTTGTTTCACAAAGTAAAAAAAATGTGTATGTTTTACACCCATATGCCAGAAACTTCATTCTCCAAGGGGAGTTAGGTGATAAAAGAGCAGGATGGGTCTCAAAGATCTAATAATATTATGTGGAGATCCAACCGACTAAGCTAATCTATGGATGAGCTCTTTTCTAGGAATTAGCCAAAAGTGCCACATTTGAATCATCAACTACAATACTAGAAGAGGATATATGTGAAAGTATTTATGCAAATCATGCTACAACCGATCATGATTGGATAGAATACCTTGTCAAATTATTTACATCTGGGAGATTTCCATCACACCTTGATGCTTCACAGCATCGAAGGTTCAGACTACAAGCACTCAAATATATCCTCCTACCAAACAGGCTATTCCATAATAATATTGATGGAGTACTCCTTATATGTGCGAAAGAATAAAAGAAGGAGAAAATTTTGGAAGAATGCCATTCTAGTTTGTCTAGTGGCCACTATGCAGGAAGGCTGATGGTCTTGAAAAAAATTAGATTTAGTTATATTTGGCATAATCTATTCATCGATACTCACAAGGTGAGTCAAAAGTGTGATAATTGTCAACGATATGTTGGTAGGACCAAGAAAGGATCATTGTCACTGCATCTGATTCAAGTGGAAGTGTCATTTCAATAGTGGGATCTTGACTTCATAGGAGTCATATTTCCTCATTCATTGGCTAATCACAAGTATATCTTAAATGCAATTGATTATTTCACCAGGTGGGCAGAGGCTATTCCTACCAAGAAGGCAGATCAAGCTACTATCATTTTATTTTTAGAGGGATTGATTACCCACTTTGGTATCCTGGAGGCTATTATAATTGATAGTGGAACTTCCTTTATTGGGGCTAGAATCACCGAATTCATAAGAAAGTATAGAATTTATCTTAAAATATCATCCAATTATTACCCATAAGGTAATGGCTTGGTTGAATCTACCAATAAAACTTGTTGCAAAGCTTGAAAAGGACACTAGGAAGAAATAAAGGAGCTAGAACTTATTGTTAAATCAGGATTTATGGGCAGATCGAATATTAGTGAAGAATTCAATTAAAGCCTCTCCTTACTCCTTCGTGTACGAGAAAGAAGTAGTCTTGCCCACTCACATTGAGCTTCGGGTGCTCCAAACATTTTAAATTTAAATTTTTTATGCTTTAGTCCTCTAACACTCAGCAGATTGTAAAAAGGATGGCCTGAATTTATTTACTTGTTCTATTTTAAGCAATTCAGGTATGTTGTATATTATTCTAACACTTTTCTGATTGTTCATACAGAAATATGTGATTTGATTTAATTTTGAAAATTTTGGTCTCATGCAATTACTTGACATTGGATTTTAATAAGTACATCTCTTAGTTGATACTAACTTGATTTTTATTTTTTTTTACATTGTAGGTTGAATATTCAACAGATTTGGTTCTAAAATTACATTTTAAGTTTCACCAATGGCAACACTTGAGGAGCAAATGGTATCCCTAAGAGCTGAAATAACATCTCTAAGAGAAAGAATGGTATCTATGATAGAGGATCATTATGAGGGTTTATCTATACCTGTGGTACCCTATCAAATTCCTAAAATGTTATTGGATTTTTTATGGTGTTTTAATCAAGAGGTGCCACTAGGATACTTGCAAAAACTGCATGTCTACAAGGATACATTATGTAAATTCCAGATTTTCTATGAGGAGGTGGCTTGTAAGTTATTTGCATACATTTTGGATGATAAACCATTATTTTGGTACAACCAACTACCCATGGAGGTTAGGACTTCTTGGATACAACTAGAAGCAGCCTATCTTTATCATTTTGGTAATCAGGTTGACTTAGAAATCCTGAAAAATCAGTTTTCCTCCATATGTAAAGAGCCTAATGAATCCTTGAGTCAATTTAATGGAAGATTTCATGAATTGCACTCCAAAATGTGGGAGAATTTTAATACATTAGAAGAGGAAGCCATGGAAGTATACCTAGGAGCCATACACCCCACACTTGCTTCACTCATTGAGGAAAAACTGAGTGGTTTGTCCCTAGAGAAAATCCATGAGGTCTTAGAAGAGATAGAACGACAAGGTCTTGAAGAAGAAAAGGCACAACATGTTCACATGAGAAATTGTTCTTTTGATGCCAACCTACACCAACCATCAAACATAGCTCCAATGATACCTAAGGTGAATGATCAAGGGGAGGAATTTGAATACCCAAATTTTACGACCACCTTAGATGTAGTCCAAGAGGAGGTGCAAATTGCTAAGACAACATCCACTAGTGAGGATCATGTAGAGATACACGATTATCTAGATGAAGGGGTTCTAAATTCAACAATGTTTGATATATGTGGTAAGATGGAACCTGCCATGGAATTAAATGAAGTGGTTGAAAGTGAAATGGGGAGAAAACCAATAAACGAATTTGAAGACATGATAGAGTTTCACCACTTGTTCTTGGAAGATACTATTGATGAGATGTGTAAAATTAAGGATCAAGAAATTCGTCACCCTCCAAATTATGATAATGAATCACGGGTTACTAATTTGGACGATGATAGCCTCACAAATTTGAATTCAAGAAATGACCCACTTTTGGAAATAATTGAACCATCTAAGGAAGGTGAAGATGAATTTGATGAGAAACACATTGATGAATTGGAAGATGTTGAAGAAGTAGTTGAACGTCACCACTTGATTTTGAAAGATGATTATTATGATGCTTGGAAGAAGTGGGAAGACTACACTCTCTCCAAAACTACTAATGAAACTTTTGTGCCAATTGATATATAGGACAACATAATTGCCTACTCAAAGGAAGATATTACAACTCCTGTACAATTTGAGGATTTTTTGGAAGAGGGTTTCAAATCTCATCAAATTTTGGAAGATTATAATGATTCTATTACCAAGGACAAATAAGAAAATGAATTTATGAATGAATCAAAAGATCATGTCACAAATATCATGGAATTTCATGCCACAGATCTGGATGACGATTTTCACAATGGTTGGGGGAGATATGATAATGCATTCTTTTCTCACATCCCTATAGATGAAACTCATATTTCACTTGATATGCAAGATGTTGAACCTTCTACATCATATGAAGATCTCATATTCACAAGATTTGAAAAGGTGACAAAATTCGATCATGTTGAATATAAATTCATTGAAGGTGCGGATGCAAGTTTGCATGATGATTTGGAGGATTCAAATGAAGATATACCATGGATAGTGAAAAAAGAATTGGAACCAAATGACAAAGAGATTGATCAATTGGAAGCAACTCAAATGAAGGATCATCAAGATGAGTCATGGGACATACACTTTGACCAAGAATGTTTGAGGATTGAAAAGGATGACCATGTTTTGAATTTAAATAATGTTTATGGTGAAATTTCATTAAAGGTAAATGAAAAACAAGGTATAATTTTTAATCACACCTTTAATAACATTGTTTTAATGAATGGAAAAGAAGTTGATGCACTTGAATTGTTAAACCAAATTCATCAACAATTACTAGTTGAATCTAGGATAAAAACTTTTAATGATCCTAATTTAGTAAATATCCTAGATGCTTGTAAATTGTTACACAAATTTTATTGGCCTACAAATTTGGAAAATGATTTGGCTTTGAAATTTGTAGAAATAGGCTCCTACTTACAAAATTGCATATTTGAAAAAGATAGCCTAATTCTAAATCAAGGAGGGAATTATGAAGTTTACATTTTAAAGAATAGACATGATAAAATTGAAAATCATTTATTGTCTAATCATTTTAGTAATTTGATGCTCACCTATGGGAGTATTATTGGAACTAAATCAAATTGGTATGGTGAGCATGGCAAGTGGAAATTTGTTGCATTGTTTGGTCTAGTCTTGTTTTTGTGGGATTCCCACAACATTTGGCATGCATATCACGTTATATTTTTGTTGAAATGTTCTAATCATGTTTGGGATCCAGGAAAGTGATAGTCCAAGCTTTGCACCATCTTGTATTATATTGTACATTTGTATATAGATTTTGGTTTTTGGGTTTTGGTTTGTGTTTTCAAATTTTCATTTTGGGGATTGCAGTTTGGTTTTGGATTGAATAAGTTTTAATTTAAAGTTGTGTGTTTATTTGACATGTTTTGTTTGTCTATATATAAAAAAAAAATGATGAAAAAGTTGTCTTGAGATGCTAACTTATGTTCTAGATCGAGAAAATATGGAACATTGGAATTATGTGGTAGAAAGCTCCGCAAGAAATACAAACAATTTAATAATATCGTTTGAAACTTGTGATGCATGAAGTAGTCAGTTTTATATGGCAATATTTCATCTCGCATTTCAAAAGACAATGCATTCATATTACATCTCACTTTGCACATACATGCCATCTTAGTTGCAAATGAATTTCAAATACAAATCATTAAAGTGTGTCAAATCCTCTTAAGGTTATGCTATCACATAAATAAGAAGAAGATCCTAAGGTTGGGAACTGAGTCTTGAGATATCTAGAACCAAGCACATTTTATACACATTAAAAAGGATCTTGAGCAAAATGATCAAAAATTTGCTTGGAAGAAAAGGTTGGGCGAAAGAAGTATTTCATTTCTATCATATTATGCAGCATGATCCTTAAAACAGTGGTTTTGACCACTTCCATAAAGCTTAAAGCCTAAAATTAGAGTAGTAAGGATAGGGATAAATCCTCATCGAACTTAGGTTGAGGATCCAAATCCCCAAAGCTTTGATTTGACCTACATGGAGTAGTAAGGATATGGCATAAATTCTCATCTTGCTTAGGTTGAGAATTTGATTCCCCAAAGCTTCTATGTCTCATTTCATGTTAAATCTTGGATTGGAAGGATGGTACTACTTGTCCTCTGCAAAGGATGGGTAGTCATCCCCAAGGTCCAAGCAATAAAATTAATATTCTTCATTTACATCTAAAGCTTGGATTGGAAGGATCGTACTACTTGTCCTCTACAAAGGATGGGTAGTCATCCCCAAGGTCCAAGAAGTAAAAAATTAATTTCCCCATCTCATCTTTATATTGGATTGGAAGGATCGTACTACTTGTCCTCTGCAAAGGATGGGTAGTCATCCCCAAGGTCCAAAGAAATGAAGTTAAGTCATGGATTATGGGGTTAAGTATGCCCATGCATGGCAGTATGTCTTGTCTAAAAAACAAGACCACTGATTGTCCAAAGGATTAGACTAGCATGACCATTTCTTCCATAATTGGTTAAATTATTTTGCTCAAAGTGAGGTAATGAATTCCAAATAAGAGTAGTAATAATAGGGTTAAACTCCCATCTCGATTAGGTTGGGAGTCTGATTTCCCAAAGCTCTGATTTCACTTTCACTTGCACATGGGTTCAAGATAGTAGGGACTCATAACCAACTTTGGGATATAATAAGCAATTCGTTAGTGGATCCTAAGAGGGTTTGATAATCTTGAATGTTTGTGTATGATACTAGAAGGACTATGCCTTTTATAAAAGCAAAATCTCTTAGCATATTTATTAGGTTACACAAATCATTCACAATCTCACATATGCATTCATGTAAAACTGACGATGGAATGTTGATCAATTTCAAACGATAGGGAATGAAACACATTGCACACACCGAGCTGATACTTAACAATTCTGATGATTCATGTATTTTGGATTTATAGGCATTTGTTTATATTTCTTATGTGCTAACGCATGTTTTCGAGTTTATATACTTCCAGATAGGGTTCTCACTAAAATGCTCAAGAGCATTTGACAACAAAGTCGCCATTTGTTGTGGCTGCTCCACAACACACCCCAAAATTGGGGACCCACCTTTTTTGCATGCTTTCAAAGAAGATCTCAGTGACCCATATGCTAAAAATCAAGAAAAAGGGCAAAGTTGCACAAAATGAAAAAGTGTCGCAATATCGCAACATGTCGCTCCGTCGCTGCTAGAAAATGAAAAGTGTCGCAATTTCGTGACGTGTTGCGCCGTCGCTATCAGAAAATGAAAAGTGTCACGATTTCGTGACGTGTTGTGCTGTCGCGATCGAAAATGAAAAAGTGTCGCGATATCGCGACATGTTGCTTTGTCGCAGCCGAAAATGAAAAAGTGTCGCGATATCACGACATGTTGCTCCGGTGTGGCCGAAAATGAAAAAGTGTCACGATATCACGACATGTTGCTCCATCATGGCCAAAAATGAAAAGGTGTTGCGATATTGCGACATGTTGCTCCGTCGCGGTCCAGAGAGGAGAGAGAAAGGTAGAATGTAAAATTGTCGTGAAATCACATGTCACAAAATCGTGGTCAAACCAGTCAAACAGGGCAAGGTACCAAAAGTGTCATGATTTTGTGACAGAAAGTAGCAAAGGGGCACGAAGCATAAAAACGTCGCGATATCATGACAGGTCGCGTTTTTGTGGCTCTAAGCAGCGAAGTGGTATGGAAGGAAAATATGTCACAATTTTGCGACATGTCGCGTTTTTGCGGCCAAATGCAGCAAGATAGCCCTAAGTGAAAAACGTCGCGATTTTGCGACAAGTTGCGGCCGAAGGCGTACCGAGTGAAAAACATCACGATTTCATGACAGGTTGCGGCCAAAGGCGTACCGAGTGAAAAAAGTTGCGATTTCATGATAGGTTGCGACCAAAAGTGTACCAAGTGAAAAACGTTGTGATATCGTGACAGGTTGCAGCCGAAGGTGTACCAAGTGAAAAGGCGTCGCAATTTCATGATAGAAAGCCGCAAGATAGCTTCGAATGAAAAAGCGTCACGATTTTGCGACAGGAAGCAGCCGAGGCATACGGAGATGAAAAACATCGTGATTTTGCAACAACAAGCAGCCTCACAGCTCCAAACAGAAAAACATTGTGATTTCACGACAAGTTGCATTGGCAAGGTTGCTGGCAGGAAAATGTCATGATATTGCGACATGTCACGTTTTCACGATGAAAATAAAGGAGCAAAGCTGCATGCATAAAAATGTCATGATTTACATGGGGCCATTATAGAACATGCAAAAAAGTGTGAAACACGTGGCGTACAGGTGTCAGGGTTACAGAAGCGTTACATGTCAACAAAAAATATTGAACGTTTTGGCCTCGAACATAAATTCAAAAGCAACAAAAAGGTAGGAATACGAAGCGATGCATTTTGGGAGGTGAAACAAAGCAATGCAGGGCGAAACAGAGAGCCGTATCAGATGGTATAAAATCATAAGAGCATATTGATACAGGGGTCGAAAAACCATTGCGGGCAGAGTTGCAGAGCCAAAGGCAACGGGCCATTCTGGGCCTACTTTTGTGGTGTTTTTCTTCCACTTTGTCTGGATATTCCTTTACATTGGACTGGGTAGGAAATTGCTGTAAGCAGAGTTGCAGTGCTGAAGGCCAGAGGGCCATTTTGGGCCTGCTTTGAGGCTATTTTCTTCCATATATTGGGTTTGGGAAACTAGAGATTTTGTTGTTGTATAATGACCAATTTTTAATACAGAACATTTAGAGAGTTGCATCTCATTGGCAAGAAAGGAGTTATTTTCTGCATGCAGGATTAAATGTTTATCTTTCCCCTTTTCAGATTTCTAGGCTTATAGGTGAAGTTGAATGCAAGTTCTCTTGGTTGCTTCATGCGAATGTCTAAATTTGAAAAATCACAGTAAAACCCCAGAGACCAGCACTTAACTTATCTGGATTGTGCGTGTTTTGTAGGTTCAATAAGTTAGGTTGCATCTCATTAGCTTCGATTTTGTCAAAGAGGATAGCATCATACTGAATGCATTTTTTTATTTTTCTTTCACATTTTATTTTCATTTTTTTCTGCATTTTATTTTCATTTACAGGCATAAAAATAAAAATAAAATAAATAAATAACTAAAAATTTCAAAGTCTGAAAATAGAATATTTCCATTTCAGGGCCAGAATTTCATTTTCAGTTTTGTTTTTTCATTCATGAGCAGATGATGATATTCCCTTCATAAAATTCCAATTTTATTGAAGGGGTTATATTTTATGACATTTCATAAATTTCCATTTTGAAGTTACAGCATGGTCATTTAAAGATCAAATCACATTTGCTTTATTCGGGTTCAATGAATAATCATTAAAGTTTCACAGTAAAATAAACCAACATTGCCCCTTGTTAATAGTTACTTGCAACCACTGAGGTGTTCCAAGAATTTTTATTAAATATCTTTATTTGAGATTATTGATACATATATAGCAAATGCTAACATAGCAGAACCTTGGAGAAATTGTTTCCTTGCAAGAGAGGATTTAGAACCCAAATCCTATCGGAGAGTGTGTTTTCACAATCGGGTGAAAATACCACTCAATAGGTCCATACTCTAAAAATAATTGCATAGTGTGACATTTGCGACAGACCAAGCATGGTCTATTTCACTCAAAGGACGAATGTATATACTAGAGTTAGCTAAATCTTGGATTTTTATAGCCATATCCATATAAGGCTCCAACAATTCCATCGATCACCTACTGACTTAACTGAATATTTATCCTAGCCTCCCAGAGGTAGTGCAATACTTGAACTGCTTGTGATGCCAAATTATCACAATTTTGGATTGAGAGAAGGCATGCATCTTTGATATTTTTTGGAGAAAATCCTACAGCTTGGATGGACATATCGGCTAGTTGATTCTTCATAGCCTCCAGCTACGTTCGAAGTGAATGCATCTCCACTCTTGCCACATCCCTTTTCTTCAAATGGACTAAAAATAATTTCTATAAGTATTCATTCTGCGTGGTTATTTTCTCATCTTATGCTCTACTTGCTACCAAAGTGACTTCCAATTCAGTGATCTTATATTCAGTATCAAAAAAAATTTTCTTGTAATACTTGCCATACAAATAGATTGAGCTCATATCAACCTGCATGTTCCCAATTTTTTTTAGTTGTGTCAATATTCGTCAGGTCTTATGTCATAGTCTCATAGGCATAAATTATAGGTAATATTCCTCCTCGTAATTTTGTACTAGAGGAGTGATCCTAGTCATATGTACCTTCATGGCAACAAGGTCAAAAGCAACCTTTTTGAGCGATTGGACTGGAGCCAATACTTCTTTACATCTATGGATTTTCAACCAATACAATGAAATGAGATGTGCTTGATTTATTTTCTCTACATTAGGATGTTTTGGTGCCATCTCATATCTAGGAAGTACTTGTAACTCCAAACATGGAGTGAAGGGTATCAACACTTGTGAGCAGTTAGGCTCAAAGTAAGTGGAAGAAATGGCTAGAAGGGGAGGGATTGAAATGGTGGAGTGGTTGGAGGAATCATGTTCGGCTATAGTTATGCTTACTCTAGGAGGAGCTTGCATACTTATAACTTTGGCAAAAATGGTAGTGATAATGGTAGGTGAGGGTACGAAAATAGGTTTGGCCTTGATGCAAATGAACTGAAAGAAAGGGAGGCTGAAGAAAGGGGAATAGTATATGGAGAAGTAGTAATGTGTGAAAGGAAAAAGGAGGGGAGTGAGAGGGATACAGAAGGCGTACCAAAAGGTGGAGAGACTGACGTAGAAACTAAAGGAAATAATCTAACGACCACTACATGCTCTAAAGAAGAAGAAGAGGGAAAATAAGATGTACCTCTGGGCGTGGGTGTTGTGTGCTATGATGATGGAAGTAGTTGTAAGATAATTTATTTTTGTTGCTCCTCTACCTCCACTTATACGTTAAATGGGCTCTCTTTTTGTTTGTCCTCCTCTTGTTATGAACCATTGGAAATATATGATCAACTATCATTGGAGCATCTATCACCAGCAAAGAGGAAATAATAGTCATTGAAACAACTACAACCATTGGAACTATAATAACTAAAATTCTAGTAGTAGATGAGGAAGTAGCGCCAGTCTATAGCCTCTTCATAGCTTTTGAGAATGGGGGTGCATCTCGGACAATCTACTTTTTTGGCAAGAGTGTCTCCTCCTATTTATACTTCACCCACTGAGACCTTCATTGAAACACATACTGTTGCTCTTCCTCTTCGAGCACCACTTCTATTATTGGGTGCTCTACCATTGTATTACTTTCACCACTATCAGAATGTTGAAAACTTTGAGGCAAGATCTTGGCAAAATCGATGGGTTGATAAGTGATAAACTCATTGTAAGTTTTTGAAAATGCTTCATCTATATTCAACCCATAGGAAGAGGTAGTTTTACCTCTGTAGACCCACATGACCCACCAATTCATGATTTTCTCCTCCGTCCACTAGGGCTCACTTTATTTCACTTGATTGAACAATCCTGGTGGAGGGATCTAATTCTTGTATTTCATTGGATTGTACTTTTCCTCCTATTCATAACAGTCATGCCAAGGTGGTAACGACATCATATTATTGATGTGCCACTCTAAATCGGGTCCATACAAATTATTGCATCTCTTATTGATGTTAGGTCATGGAAAAAAATGGAATTTATTAGCCTTGATTATTTCTAAAAAAATTCCCAACGGATCATATCTCCATCGCTACGGTTGTTCTATAAAACCCAGGTCCTATAGTTTCACCGTGAGTAACCTATTTTGCCCAACCTATCTAACTTCTATGTCGTTGAACTTGAATGGAATATTACAAGTCATATTATTGCCATGCCCTATCCCATTCACATAATTAGCGTAGTATATTTGGTGCACCACCTTCATGGCAAAAACATGTTTTATGGTAAAGTATGGGAGCAAGCCAAAGGTTCTTACCACCACACCCTAAGTAAGCAGGAAGATGTCTCCCTTTTCTACTGTAACAAATACTTCTCTCATTTCCCATGGCACTCTTTCACTTGTGCCACAAAGTAACTCTATTGTAGGCCCCAAGAACAAGCAGTTAAAACTGTAGAATGATTCCTTGCTTGCCAAGATAGAAGTCCACATGTATACTAGCATAAGCTCATCCCTTTCATCCATTTGCCTTACTTCAATAAACAAGAAATGCTGGTGGAGATGAAAAAGGAAATACCATACCAAAAAGGATGTATGCTTGAAGGACATTTCTTCTTGATTCTGCAATCTCTCCAGCTAAAAATATAGTTTCCTTGATATCGAATCGGCCCAATCAAAGTATATTAGATTGGTGCCCTTCCTCATATCCAGAGGAGAGTAACATTCCACTTCATTTATGCACTGCGTTAGGACCTCCTGCCACTTGTGAATAGTGGAATCTATCAATAAACCACCAGCCTATGCTAACACCAAATAGATATCCATATTTTAAAACTCTATAAGCAACTTCGGTAGGTTTGAAAGTTGCCCAAGTTACAACTCTTTAATCAACTGTGTCTCCATGAACTGATGCATTGTCACTGTACACACATACCTATCTTCTTGCTCATTGACATACAACCTTTTACTGATTGCATATGATAGAGGCTTCAACCCACAAGCAAACACCTCTCACACTTCATCCAGGGTGATAGTAAAAAGTGCTTCTTTGTTTGCCTTCCACACAGTTCTAGTAACCAGATCATAAAATTGAGCAATTAATTTTACTAAATTTGGGAAAGGGTGTATGGGTGTACACAAATACCAAAAAACTATGTGGTATGATACAATTAATGGAATTTTTGTTGTCAATTCCTGCTTTACTGCAAATTCCACATCTTGTCACAGTTTCTCCATGCCTTTGTGGGTTATCACATAGTCTCCGATTTCTATCATAGTATCAAATTATGGGTCCAAATCCATGCTTTGATTCCTCTAAGATTTCTTGGATTTTGATTTACCTTTCATTTTCTTTTTGGACTTCTTGGGCTCTGTAGCTTCTTGCATTTCCTTACCTTTTCTCCCCATAATATCTTTCTGGTGCTACTCTGAATTTTCTCTGTACTCTACAATAGAAGTCTTCAAAAACACTACGATAGTAAAAATTTAAACAATTTAACTCAAAGGCTTTTACCTGTTTCTTTAAATAGAGCACCTCTCTAACCATCATAGTAAATGTTAAATTTCCTTTGGATGATTTTGGAAGAATGCACGCTTTGATTTTCCCACCCAGCACTGTTCCTAAAATTTAATGAGGAATGAATGATATACGCTGCTAAATCACTTTAGGGAAGTGTACCCTTCTCATTGCATTGCATCCTTGAAAAGTGTGCCATATATTTCTCAACAAAATAAATCTACCACCTAGGGACCAAAAAACACTTCTATTTTATTTATTATGATTATACGCTTCTTGGGAACACCAAACCACCTTCTAACAGAATCCCAAGTGCACGTTTCGAATTAAATATACTAAATTTGTATCATAGCTTGCATGCTTGAAAACATGTTCTATGCTTGCCACACGTCAAAGGATGAAATCACTCTAATGGAGTGCTTCCAAAAAACAATGGGGAAAAATCAAATTTGAGATGCACTTTTCTTCTTTATCTTTAGCTCTGAAAGTGCCTTTGATCTATTGAGTATGATTTCGTGGTGAATGCTTTCCTTTTAAAATGACTTTGGCCTTCCCTTTTTGCCTATTTTTAGGAGAAGCATGCATTCCCAAAAATAACTTAATCATTTTAGGGCTTTGTTTTTGAGCATTTCATGCCTTTTGCACCTTCCTTTTTCTTCATCTTGCATTAAAATCTTGATGCATTCGTCCCGAATTTCCAACACACGCTTTTCTCATTGTAAAGCACTTCCTACCTCAAGCAAAGGCTCCTTTGGGCACACATTAGAAAAAAAAACAACACTTTCCACATTTTCACCCTAAATAAAATTGAATGGGAGCTTTATCCCCCCTTGGGAGTGAAATATTTTTTTAAACACCCCTTTTAACCCTTTGGGCGTGCACTTTTTAATTTAGATATGAGCCTTCACCCCAACGAGGGGTGCATGAGAGTTTCGCCCCTCATTGGGGGTGAAGCTTCTTTTGACTCCCTTTTGAATTTCCTTTAAAATTAGTGGTGCACGCTTTAACTGATGCATGCGTTCCAACAAGGGATGAATGGCCATTTTAAGTGAACATAATTTTAACCACTTAATTTTGTGTCATCTTGGCGCTTTGTGTTAGAGTTTAGTTTCACCATAGGATTGTCGATAGGGAGATGTCGACAGCATTGGTGGGAAGTTGTTTCAAATTCTCTCCTATCCCTATTTTTTCTCCTTCTTCCTATCTTCTTATCCCCCTTATTCTAAAAAATTCTTTATCTCTTCTTCTCCACCTTCCATTTCATATTTTCGTTTCAATTTGGACTATATAAGTGTATAAGCTATGGTTTGAATTTTTATTTTGAAAGAAGTATTATTTAGTGTCACACTTTGGTATTAGATACAACGAGCTTGTGAGGGCAATTGACCAGTGAGGAGGGTCCAAGGTAGGCATGATTATCGATATTGAGGAGAGGTCATAGATCAGAACTCAAGCATGGTTCCCAAGGTAGTCATACTATATAGGGACTCCAGATCCAAGCACAGATCCCAAGGCAGAGTGTAGAAGACCTGACACAATGCTGAGGTAGAGCGTAGATGGAGACTAAGGACCCAAAACATGCTATACTAGGCATGTGACATGTGCATGGGCCAGAGCTGATTGAAATTTGGTTGACGAGGATGTAGACTTGACACGTGGCGGACAACCACTGGATACTGAACCAACTTAGATCGACACGTGGTGCAAGGGGACAGGTGTCAAGGTGGCATATTTTGATTGGTTTTGGTGGTGGAAAAAGGGATATGAGGATTACTCGAAGGCAATCATTGATTCATACGTAGGCTGAGGGTTATAAACACCAAAATTGCCCTCATCTTGATGCATGTGGGATTTTGATATCCCGATTTAAAAAAAACATTAAATCATGCCTTATTAAATAAAATCACGTTGGGCGTATCTTCACATCGGGTGTGTGGCTTGACTAGCTCTAGGAGCCAGTGCTAAGGCTCTTCTCTAGCGTTCGTTCTGGGTTCAAAACCCGACAACATCAAAAATGTTTTTTAAAGCCCTTCCTACTGTGAAGCAGAGAATAAGGGCATGCTAAAGAGTTGTTATTGCCATTAGTGGACAGAGCTGAATCGGTAATGAAGTTTACCCTGATTTGAGAGGTCTTTGGTTCAATTCATGTGGGTGACTAGAAATAAGGTTTAATTTTTATTAAAAAATTTATTCCTTTGAAAAGTTTTTTTAAGTTATTTAATATTTTATTTAATAATTGCAAAATTATTGTTTTTAAAATCATATTTTTTTTTAATTTTGATTTTTTAAAGCAATTTTTTGATTATTAAATAGAAATTTTATTAAAATAACTTTAAAAATTGTTTTAGTAAACTTTAAAATGGGCTAAGTGAAAATATTGCATCAGAGGCAATTTGTGTAATACGCCCAAGGGGGGCTTTAAAACTTGCAAATTTATGTAATAGTCCAGAGGCTTGAAAAGGTGCAATTTATTGTAAAAGTCTGAGAGACTTTAAAAGTAATTTTTTTTTTAAAGTGATGGGAAGCCTTCTAAAGCGCTCATTTAGCACTTCCAAAAAATTTTGTACTCTGGGGCATGCTAGGGGTGCTGCCCCTTGGAACCTCATTCAAGGGATAAGTATTGTGATGAAAAACTTGCAAATTGTGTAATAGCCTAAGTTTAAGGGTGAACTTCTTTGTAATAGCCTCAGAGGCTCTAAGGGGGATAATTTTTGCATTGAAGGGAAGTATTGTAAAAAAATCATGATACGATCTACCAGGTGCTATCATGCCCTGTGTTCTCTTTTACAAAGAGAGAACGTCGAGTATTTTGACAAAAGAAATTGTAGATATGGTTTGCATAAAATTTTTAGCAAATTACAAAATGTAGTCATAGCCCATCAAAGACATCCAGATTCAGATATGAAGCAGATTCAGAGAATAAATCCTTTGGAGAATATTTGAGTAGTCAGCATCTGTAAGCATTGTACCACCAGAGCCAGAAAATCCTCATTTCAATAATGGCATTTCACTTGAAATACTGGAGCCAGATTCACTAAAAATTATTCTCATCAGTGACGATGAATACTCTGTTGCTGATAACTTTGTGAATCCAGTGAATAGAGAACCTCAACAAGAATAACAGTCCATAAGTGAAAGAGTAGATCAAGGTAGACTTGATCTAAATCTGTAACTACTTTCTTTTGAAATTGATTTTAATAGAGAAATAAAAGTATGTTCCTAGTTTCTTTCAATAGTTATGGCCTCCAATACTAATCTACCCATTCCTAAATTTAATGGGTATGATTATGAGTACTGGTATATCAAAATGAAGACCTTACTCATAGGTAAGGGATTATGGGATGTAGTAGAAGAGGGTTACATAGAACCCTCCGATTGGACTACATTGAGTGCAACTGATAAGAAAGCAAGGAAGGAAGCACAAAATAATAATTCATCTACCCTTTATCATCTTCAAGAAACATTGGATAAAAGTATTTTCCCCATAATCGCATCTTGTATAACTGCCCAAGATGCATGGAAGGCCTTAAAATAAGGTTTCCAAGGAAGCGATCAAGTGAAGCAAGTCAGACTTTAGACACTAAAATGATATTTTGAGAATCTCAATATGAATGAAGATGAGAAAGTTGGTGACTATTACATTCGAGTCAAAACAGTATTTGATAAGATGGTAACACTTGAAGAAGAAGTCAAACCAGAATGGAATCACATAGCAATCATCATCGAAGAATCAAAGGATCTATCTACACTATCCTTTGATTCTTTAATTGGTTCATTACTTTCATATGAAGAGAGATTACAGGAATCTCCATCAACAAGTTATGAAGGCAATGATAAAGCCTTCACATCCTAAGAAGGTGCAGGAAAAGGACAAGGAAGAGGCCAAGGCAAAGGTCAAAGAAGATGCAGAGGCAAGAACAACCATGGATTTTGGATACTGGTTGTTCCAACCATATGAGTGGCAAAGAAGAACTCTTTGCTACAATATATTCCACCTATAAATCTTGAATTAAGTTGGGAGACGATAAAGCATTGCAAGTTGAAGGCATTGGAGCCATGGATGTTCCAATGAAGGAAGACATCAAAAAGGTGAATGATATCTACTACACCCCTCAACTCCAACATAATATTCTAAGTGTTCGACAAATGATGGAAAAGAATTACAAACTTGTTTTTGATGAGGGAAAATGTGTAATTTTTGATAATAACAATTGTAATAGAGTCATCACACGGGTATCTATGATCAAAAATAGGTTATTTCCCCTTAATTTTGGACAACTAGGGGAGCTCAACTTGCAAATATTGCTATTGCAAATCCAAGTGTGCTTTGGCACTTCAGATATGGTCACCTAAATTTTGCTAGCCTAAAATTGTTGACTTCTCAAGCTATGGTGACTGGAATTCCTAAAATTTAGGATCACAAGGAAGTCTATGAAGGTTGTGCTTTGGAAAAGCACTTGAGGTACAGGTTTACAAGAGGACAAGAATGGAGGGCCAGCTATCCACTGTAATTAGTGCATTCGGACATATGTGGTCCAATGCAGATAAAAAGTATCGGTAGCAATTCTTACTTTCTCACTTTTATAGATGATTTCTCTAGAATGTGTTGAATTTATTTCTTGAAACATAAATATGAAGCCTTTGATTGCTTCATTTATTTCAAGAATAATGTAGAGAAACAAAGTGGTTTTCTTGTAAAATGTCACAGGGCAGATCGAGGAGGAGAGTACTCTTCCAAGGCATTTTTGTAATATTGTAAATAATGTGGGATAAAAAGTCAATTCACCATTGCCTATACTCCATAACAAAATGGTGTGGTAGAAAGGAAAAATCGCACCATAGTATATATGGCCAGATCAATACTTCAAACAAAGCATCTTAGTAACATGTATTGGGTTGATTTTGTCAGAACCAGTGTTTATATTCTAAATAGGAGTCCTACTTCTAGTTTTAAAGGGATCACTCCTTACCAGGCGTGGTATGGCAAGAAGCCAAATCTAAAATATTTTAGAGTTTTTGGTTCTTTAGCATATGCACACATCCCTAAGGAAAAAGGAAAAATCTTGATCCCAAGAGTCAAGCATGCATTTTTGTATGAGATTGTGAGTCTACAAAATCCTATAGACTCTACAATCCGAAGACCCATAAAATTATTATTTCCAGTGATGCAATTTTTGATGAAGGGGGATAATGGGGTCATCCAAAATTTTTTGTTGATGATGAATCCCATGATGCAGGTTCTCAAATTCAGTAGGTGTCACCCAAGAAAGGTAAAGACACACCCCCTCCAAGCCCAAGTAGAAGTGCTACTTCTAGTACATCAACAACTTCTCCAAGTCCTTCTCCACAATGATCAGTTAGTTCTTCACCGATAGATATTGATTCTCCATCCAGAGGTAAGAGAACATTACAACATCATCCATCTTATCAAACTTTGGATAAAATTTTTTAGAGAAGATACAATAGAAGCCAAGCTAGTGAAATGAGTGCAGTTTTGCAATGACTTGAAAATTTGCATTTGTATGGAGATGATGAATCCCAAGAGCCTCAAGGAGATGTAGTCAATTATGCTTTATTGAATAGTGCATAGCTAGAGCCTTCTAGCTATGAGAAGGCTTGTACTCAGAAGATATGGCAGGAAGCCATGAAAGAGGAGATGACCTCTATAAAAACCAATGATACTTGGGAGCTTGTAAAGCTTCCTAAAGGAAAGAAATATGTTGAATGTAAATGGGTCTACAAGACCAAATTCAATGCTGATGGAAGAATTGAAAGACACAAGGCAAGACTGGTAGCAAAAGGCTTCACACAGAAGTATGGCATTGATTATAAGGAGAACTTTTCTCCTGTAGCTAGACAGGAGATAATCAAAACATAACTTTCCTTGGCTGATCACAAAGGATGGAAAATTCAACACATGGGTGTAAAAAGTGCCTTTCTCAATGGGTACTTAACTGAGGAGTTTTATGTTGAACAACCTCAAGGCTTTCAAGAACAAGGTAAGGAGCACATTGTTTATAAACTAAAAAAAACACTTTATGGCCTCAAGCAAGCACCAAGAACATGGTGCTCATGCATTGATGGCTATTTCAAAGAATATGGGTTCCATCGGAGCAAAAGTGAACCAACTCTCTACTACCTAAAACAAGGTAAATATATCCTCATAGTTTGTTTATATGTGGATGATATCATATTTTTGGGTAGTAATGATAAGATAAACATGGAGTTCAAACACTCCATGATGAAATAATTTGAGATGAAATATCCGGGCTTAATGCACTACTTCCTAGGAATGGAAGTTCATCAGATAGATAGAAGGATGCCAAAACAAGTATGCACGTGATATGATCATGAAATTTGCTATGAAGCATTGCAAATCAGTTGCAACTCCAATTGGACATGGGATCCAATTGAGCAAGGATGATGGAGCACCAAAGGTTGACACCACCACTTACAAGAGCATGGTTAGGAGTTTGATGTTTCTCACCAACACAAGATCTGACATTCAGTATGCTATTTCTCTTGTTTCAAGGTTTATGGCTAATCCATCCAAGCTGCATTTGCAAGAAGCTAAAATAATTCTAAGATATGTAAAGGGTACATGGTATTTTGGAATCCATTACCACAAATGTAATGTTGTCAAGTTAATTGGCTTCAGTGATAGTGATTGGGGCAGTAATATTGATGATAGGAAATCTACATCAAGGAACTATTTTAGTCTAGGGTTAGGACTAATTACATGGAGTTCCAAAAAGCAGACTATTGTAGCATTGTCATCAACTGAAGCTGAGTATATAGCCATCACATATGCTAGTACTCAAGCCCTATGGTTGATAATAGTCCTTGAAGATATTGGATAAAAACAAAGTGGTCCTACCAGATTGTACTGTGATAACATAAGTGCCATTCAGTTGGCATATAATCCTATCCACCATAGCAGAACAAAACATTTTGATATGAAGTATCACTTTATCCGAGACATGGTGGAGCAACAAATTGTTGAGCTTAAACATTGTAGCACTTTGGACAACATTGTAGATATCTTCACCAAAGGCATGGCTAAAGCTCAATATATAAATCTGAGAGACTGTATTGTCAGCCCTCTCAACTTTAAGGGGGAGAATGTTAGAGTTTAGTTTCACCATAGGATTTTTGGTAGGGAGATGTTGGAAAAATTGGTCGTATGACATCTGATATCTTGGTTGGCAAAGAATGCACACTCCTTGCTCATATGTACCTAACCCATATCCATGCCAATTGCATTGGCCAAGATATCTCAAAGTGGAGTCTGGGTTGGAAAAATAGTTGACGTCCTCAGTAAAGGGCTCCTCATCTTCTTCCTCTTGCATGTTGTTAGCATATGTTATATTATAGCATATAGTTATTACATTATTATTGGGCGTATCTGGTTATTCGAACGTCCTATTATTAATAGTGTGTTGCAGTTGATTAGTTCCTCATTCTTTGGACTAATCCTGGCACCACTTTGTACTATTTAAGCATCATATGCTTAATGAATAAATCTGATGTTTACACCTACATGGTATCCGAGCCATCGCAGCAATCCAGATTTTTTTTGCAGAAGCTTACTAGAAAACAGTTCGTATTTTCTGGGACGTGCGATTGTATATTTTTTTTAAAAGAAATGAAGTTTTTTTTGGCTGGAAACGAAGTTTTTTTTTGTTGGAAACGAAGTTTTTTTTGCTGGAAAAGAAGCACTATTTAAAAAAAAAAAAAAACACAGGGGTTGTTTGACGATCGCGTGCAGCGGACGTTCTTCACGTCGCACGCTGCCACCACATGATCCCCCCTCCCCTCACATCACGTGCAATCACATGATTTTTTTTTTGCATATTTGATTTTTTGCACTATAACATTAAAAGTTAAAATCAAATTCACTCCCTAAGTCCCCAGAATAATTAAAACCCATTCGTGCAATTTATTGCACTATAGCATTCGATATTTGTGATACCTCTAGCCAGCACTTACAGGTAAAGTTGTCGTGATTGCGCTACTGTATCTGCAATCTAATATAGCTACCAAAATTATGTCTAAGCTTGTTATCTATAAATCATCGGGGAGAGATAAGTTTGCCATTTTGCATTTTTTTACTCCATCCATTACCCTAATAGTTCTTGTGTTTTGGCGTAAATCCTGATGAAAGTTCTAAAATCCAAAGTGTTTAGGGGAAGTTACGCCCCACGCATGAGGATTGCAGACTTTCTGTGGTAGGTGCCATCAACAAGACTATTCCATTTCAGTACTGCTTATGTACCACATATCGTATGATCTCTAAAAATTACCTATATTTTCCCTCATGTAAGGGCGGGTGATTTTTGTTGATATTTCTAAATACCTATAGTTTCCCTCACGTAAGGGTGGGTATTTTGTACTGTATAATGGCCTAGAAAAAGGTATATTGAAAGGGGGACCAATTGGTGTTATAAGGAACCTTCACCATGTCTGCAAAACTAATGACTAATTCTCATCAGTTGTTGAAAGGTCCTAATTACACACCATGGAAAAACAAGATGAAGGCCATCTTAGTAATGGATGACTTATGGGATGTTGTATCTGGAGCAATAACCAGACCTTCATCTACTACTAGTGCTACAGCTCCAACTACTACTCAAAGAGACTTTGATAAGCTAGACAACAAAGCAAAAGTGCTCATCTTGCTTGTTGTGTTTGATGAAGTTCAACCCCATATTGTTGACTGTGCAAATAGTAAAGAGGAATGGGATGCCCTTAATACTATATATGAGGGAAAGAATGATTCCACCATTCTATTTCTTCAATCTCAATTACATAGTCTAAGCATGAAGCAGGGGGAGACAGTTGAATTCTTTCTTTGTAGAGTTTTTGAATTGAAAGCAAAGTTGAATTCTTTGGGAGAACCAGTTGAAGACAAGCTTCTTACCTCAATTGTATTGAGATATTTACCTGATTCTTATTGGTGTTGATCACTTCCCTTAAGGTATCAAAATGGAAAGTTACTTTTATAGAATTGGTTAATATGCTTCAAGAGGAGGAGGCACGCCAACTACAGCAAGATTATTCTTCTAACACTACCCTCTACATCAACAGGAAATGGCAGAACTAGAAGAAGGGTAATTTTCAGAAGGGAGGGAATTCACAAAAGGATTCAAAAGGGAAACAAACTCAACAACCTCAACAAAAAAAGAGATATTGCAAGATCTATGACAAAGAAGGTCATGATACAAACAGATGTTGGCATAAGAATAAATAATCAAAATAGAAAGGCCGAAACAAACCACAAAAGAACAAACAACAAGTGAATGTTGTTGTTGAAGAATCTAACATGGATTTTGAGAGAGCCCAAAAAGTTCTCATGACTACCACAGTGTCCAAGTAGATGGATCCTATATGGTATGTTGATTATGGAGCTAGTAAGCATATGACTAGTGATAAATCATGGTTTGAGTCTTTTGAGGCCAAAGAGGGCAAACCTGTCACTATTGTTGATGATAAAACCTACAAGGTTCAGGGAGAAGGCACTGTTTCAGTCACTCTTCCTGATGGCAAGTGTCATATTGACAAAGTTCTCTATGTTCTAGGATTGGCAAACAATTTGTTGTCAGTCACACAAATTCTGGACAAAGATATGGTTGTGAACTTTAGTGTTGAGGGAGGCAAGAAGTGTTGTTCTATTACTAGGAGGGGTAAGAACATTGCAACTGCTTCATATAAGCATGGCTTAGTTTCCTTAGATGCTATCTCTACTCCACATGTTGCCATGACGGTCTCTACAAAGGAGGCAACTTCCCTATGGCACAAGAGATATGGACATTTGAGTTATGGTTACTTACTTGAGTTAAGTAAGTATGAGATGGTAAAGGGTCTTCCTTCCCTTTCTACCACTTTACCAATTTGCTCGATCGCTTGGCAGAAAGCGACATAGAGTGCCTTTTGAAAAGAGCTCTACAAGAGCAAAGAAACCTCTAGAGTTGGTTCACACCGATCTATGCGGTCCCTTCACTCCCAAAAGTTGTGGGGGTAAGAGGTATTTTTAGTTATTTGTAGATGATTACTCACGAAAGATGTGGGTATTCTTTCTTCAACTAAAATCTAAAGCATTTGGCTTTTTTTAACAATTCAAGAAATCTATTGAGGAGTCAGGGACTTCTATAAAGACCCTCCACTCAGATCGATGGGGGGAGTTCACCTCTAAATAATTTTTTGCATTCTTGAAAGAAAATGGGATCACATGACAGTTAACTACTGCTTATACTCCTCAGCAAAATGGAGTTGCCAAAAGGAGGAATCGTTCCATCATGGAAATGGTTCGTTGCATGCTCATAGGAGCTATACTTGAGCAACTATATTGGGCATAAGCTGTCACCAAAACATTATATCTATTGAATAGGGCACCCAAAAAGTCCCTACAAGGAATGACTCCACAGTAAGCATGGAGTGGTAGGAAACCCTCTATTTCTCATCTACACATTTTTTGGATGTAAAGCTTTCATGCACATACCAAAAGAGAAAAGGAAGAAGCTAGATGAGAAGACATTGAAGTGTATTCTTCTTGGCTATGATGAAAACTCTAAGAGTCATCGTTTGATTGATACCTTGACCAAGAAGATACACATTAGTAGAGATGTAGTTTTTTATGAGGCTTTCACATCAGCAAACACATT
Organism: Wollemia nobilis; assembly: GCA_028583015.1. Classification (NCBI taxonomy): domain Eukaryota; kingdom Viridiplantae; phylum Streptophyta; class Pinopsida; order Araucariales; family Araucariaceae; genus Wollemia; species Wollemia nobilis. The sequence continues at coordinate 338,416 of JAQPPZ010002094.1, forward strand.
AGATGTATACCTAGACCTTGTGGAAACTCAGGTTGTTAAATATCCTTCATCAAAGGTTGGAGGTTCTTCCGCATCTTCTTCAACACCTAAGAAGAAGAATCCAAAGTGGTATACAAATAAAATAAAAGACTCTAAGCTATCTACTCCACCAGATTTGACATTGTATAGGCCTTGTACTCATAGCATGGCTCGACAGGAGAAATCTGCAACAAAGAATACTGGGGTTGATGATCTGTGTCAATCTTTTGAAGAACTTCCTGTAGATCCAGAAAGAGATACAAAAGATATGGATATTGATAGTGATAAGGTGTTTATGTCTTCAATAGATGATCTTGAACCTGCATCAGTACAAGATGCTCTCGGTGAGCCTCAGTGGAAGGCCGCTATGGATGTAGAGTATAAGTCTTTGATGAAAAACAAAACTTGGAAGCTTGTCGATCTGCCAAAAGGAAATAAGCCCATTGGCTTCAAATGGGTGTATAAATTCAAGTACAAAGCATATGGGACAATTGATAAGCATAAGGCCTGTCTTGTTGCAAAGGGCTATGCTCAAAAGGAAGGCATTGACTACGAGGAAACTTTTGCACCTACTGATCGGATGACAACAATTCAAGTTATTTGTGCTATGGAAGCACATTTTGGGTGGAAATTTCACCAGATGGATGTCAAAAATGCTTTTCTAAATGGTGATCTCCAAGAAGAAGTGTACATGACTCAGCCAGAAGGATTTGAAGTGGAAGGCCAACAAAAAAAAGTTTGCAAATTGATCAAATCCTTATATGGCCTAAAACAAGCTCCTCGAGCTTGGTATATAAAAATGGACAATCACCTCCTGCAGCATGGATTTAAGAGATGTCCGTCAGATGCAAACCTCTATTTCAAGAAACAGGGTTCTGAGATAGTGTTGCTTGTACTCTATGTTGATTATCTGCTCATTACAGGGAGTTTAGAAACTATGATATCTACTGTCAAAAGAGACTTGTGTCAATATTTTGAGATGTCAGATCTCGAACTTCTCCACTATTGTCTTGGTCTGGAAGTCAACCAGAAGGAGAACTACATTAAAGTGTCTCAGAAAAAATATGCCAAGACATTGTTGGAAAAATATCGCATGACTTATTGCAAGCCAATGGCAACTCCGATGGATACAGGACTTCAGTTATTGCGATATGATGATTCACCTCAGGTAGATGGTACTCTCTATCGATAGTTGATTGGGAGTCTCATATATCTGACCAATACTAGGCCAGATCTCGTATTTTCTGTCAACTATATTTCAAGGTTCATGCAGGAGCCTAAGACCACTCATTGGAAAATAGCAAAACATGTTCTTCACTATGTCCGTGGTACTTTGGAATATGGCCTAGAATACAAGAAGAACAACAAATTCTTCTTGCAAGGATACACGGACTCTGACTATGCCAGATCATTTGATGATCACAAGTCAACTTTAGGATATATTTTTCATCTTGGATCTGATCATGTCTCTTGGCATAGCAAGAAGCAACAGGTGGTTGCTATTTCATCAATAGAGGCATAATATCATGCTGCATGTGAAGCTATGTGCGAAGTGATATGGTTGTGTCACATTTTGACAAGTATGGGTCATCCATCCAAATCTCCAATACACTTGTTTTGCGACAATCAGGGTGTTATGAACCTAGTCAAGAATCCAGTCCATCATGAAAGAACAAACACATTGACACACAATGTCATTTCATTCAAGATGAAGTTCCAAAGCATCGAATTCAGCTTCAGTACATTCCCACAGATGCTCAAGTTGCAGACATTGTCACTAAGGCACTTGCATGTGTCAAATTTGAATTGTTTCATAGCTCTCTTTATATTTCCAAATGATGTAATCAGGGGGGATGTTAGTATAGCTAATAGTTCTTCAATTACATAAATAATGTAATAATGGGGGATGTTAGCATATGTTATATTATAGCATATAGTTATTACATTATTATTGGGCGTATCTGGTTATTCGAAAATCCTATTATTAATAGTGTGTTGCAGTTGATTAGTTCCTCATTCTTTGGACTAATCCTGGCACTACTTTATACTATTTAAGCATCATATGCTTAATGAATAAATTTGATGTTTACGCCTGCACATGTAAGGTTCAATGCCATATCGAGGCTCCTGTATACAAATTTTTTCTGGTTTGGCGGGTAGCCTAGAGGAACAATAGTACTGATGGGGAGGCGAGGTCTCCCCATGTCCTACATGGAATCAAGTGCAAGTGTTGCTACAATATTTCACACCAGATACTCCCCCAGGCCCGTATTGGCCATATCAATGGTGATCGTTGGCGTTTGACGGGGAGGGAATGGAAGTTCTTCTCGAGTCCACTCTATGTCGGGTGAACTAGGTGTCTCGACTTCCATTCTACTAGGAATATCTTTGATAGATATGGTTGAGACTAATGGCGATGCCTCTTCCAGGGGTTTCTTCCCATTGTCCTTCGATGTGGCCACCATAGGTGGCACCATTTATGAAGGACTAGATGATGAAGATGATTGTTGTATGAGCTCGTAAATGGAGAGCCTAGTTGACGTGGTCCTCAAACTTTGGGTGAGTTTGGTTCGAATCATGACCATTGGTCTAGGTGGAGGAGGTTGTGTAGGGTGCTATTGATGTTGTTATGTTGTTGGAACCTCTCCTGTAGCCACCGTGGGGGCAGCTGTGCTCGGGTATCTCTTATTCTAAGTCACTATACTTATCATCCCTACATACCCCTGCATGGGGCAGTTCTGCGTTACTTCATTGACTTGTAGGGTCTTTGCCTATGCATCATGGGCAGGCAAGGGGTCTTTTAAGACCTCCATTTATTAGTTGCTTGGTGCCATGGGATTATCCACCACTGATGTCTTGTTGTCTATTAGGTCTTGCACCAAGCCTTTAAACTTCCAACATGCATTAAGGTCATGTCCCTTCTGTCAGTGAAACCTACAGTACAAGTATTCCCTATAACCCTTTGGTTTTGGTGCGTTGGGGTCTATGGGTCGACTCTCTAGCAGGTTGATCAAGTTTACCACTGACAAGCGATCAAATAGGGAGTCTTTGGACTCTGTGTAAGGTGTGAATTGTCACCTAGGGTGACGCTGCTAATTTTCCTCTTGCCTCTAATTTTCTCTTTCATAATTGTTAAGAGGCACTACCTGATAATTAGCCTTTTGGGGTTGTGTTGCTAGTGCAGGCTTAGGTATGTTTATAGCAACCTGATTGACCGCAACGGGTTTCAGTTGCGTGGTCCTTGTCTTGGCATTTTTAGACCACTATTTCTTCTTTGACTTGGCAATCTTGCCATCCTGTATCTTGATATCCTCAATGATTCTGGATTATGCTAGGGCTTCCTCAAGAGTGGCATATTGCTACAGCTACAATAGCATGGAGATCAACCTCAAATAGCTCTTTGAGAACATTTGGGTCAGGTCGACCATGGGAGGGAGGTAGGGTAGCTTTGAAAGCAATGTCCTCCATCGATTTCCATAGGTTGCCATGGTTTCTTCCTCATACTGCCTGAGGCTGGCTAGGTCGCTTAGTGATGCCTTATTCTTGGTGTTGAAGGCAAAGCATTTAAGGAACACGTCCACTAGCTGATCTAAGTTATTGATGTTGTGCTTTGGCAATTGAGTGAACCAATCCAAGGCAGGGCCTACGAATGTGGTTATAAATGTTCTTAGCAGCAATGCATCGTTGTCCTGAATGACAAATCATTGGCTCAGGAATCTAGTCACATGATCTTAGGCATCCTCCTCCCCTCTAAAGATTTCCAACTGGGGTAGTTTAAAGTGTTCAGGTTAAGGGGGTGCCGACATTGACGGATGCAAAGGGTGACTATGGAGTTGGCATAAATTGGGCTTTTGGGGACCAGAAGTCTTGGTCTCCACAGACTCTAATCGCTCTAGTAGTTCTTTGTATGCATCGAAAGACTTAATCTCTTCCTCCTTAGTTTGTTCCTGTTGCGCATTGCAGGGAACTTAAGGCCTATGGAGGGATGGACGGATAGCAGCCCCTCTACCTTGATAGGACGTTTCAGCCCGCTCTTCTTATTCATACTCCTCATAGGCTTCTTGAGGAGTTCCTGGGTGAGACATATAATCATGGGTGGGTGCCCGTGGAGGGTGCCCATCATTGTTTTTGGGAGTGGCCTCCCGCTCAGGTCTAGGAGGTCTCAGAGGCAACACTTGGTAAGGTCGCAGAGACCTATCTCGCACCAAGGGATTGTGCCTCTCATACATCTCTACCCCCTGAGTGTGAGGGGTTGGAACCCTATCAGTCATAGTGTTCTAAAGCATTTCATCTGTTTGATGCCAAATGCTCTCTTTGCTAAGGCGATATAGATGCTCTAGCTACTGTTGGTCTTGCTCAAGTTGCATGATTTACGCTTGGTGGGCGACATGTCTAGAAAATTCCAGGTTGATTTGCTCTACCATCTTGATTATAGGAGGCCTATATTCCTCCCCTATACATCTATCTCGGTCGTGGTGATCCGATATATCTATAGGTCACTTCCCTCTATCGAGGTTGGCAGTATTCACCTGAGGCTCTGGCCTCAGTAGGTGATCCTGATAGATAGCAGGTGTGGAGGTGCATTGCTCCCACATTGTGTATTGCTCTTGATGAATGTAATGGTCTTCCTCATGCTCCATTTCATGTATGTGAAAGGGGCGGGCAGAGTTGGCTTGCCCTGTCTGAAGAGCCTTGTGCTCTAGATTTGGCTTGTTGTTTCTAACAGTGATGAGGGGTAGAAGAGGGATGACATAGTCATGTGGAGCCTCCTTATGGACCCTGTGCTGCTCTGGCACCTCATCACATAGTGGCCACTCATAGTGAGTGTCTAAGGGATCCCTCCTATGTATATACCCCTCTTGAAAGGGTCTGTGTTGCATGGGAGTGCCCCTCGAAGGGGTGCCTCTATAGTCTTGTTTCATCATGGTGTGATGGGGACTATCTTGTGTGTCTGGTTGCCAAGGTGGTACGAACAGGTCCTTGGGGCTATAGCAGAGGTGACTTGTGCCCCCTTGTACACTCTCTATAGCCTCTGCCCATGATTGGGCTTGGCTACGGGTGTACACCATGGTGGTATTTGTCTACAAGCTATGTAGGTTTTTATCTTTCTTTTTTTTTTATGCTACACTAAACAAAAGGAACCACACAATCAAAAAGTGATTATCTCGTTTATAGATTAAAGGTGTGTCCTAAACCTGGTTTAGTGTGTTTTGATTTTTGTTTTGAAATATTTGTAAAGAACGTGTTGTTGTATATGCAATATGATGGCTCTTATGTCTCCCAAAAAGGTCGCCCCTTAAATATACCATTGCCAGGCCGTTATACCAAACCTCTCAATATACCCGCCCTTACGTGAGGGAAACTATTGGTACGTGAGAGCATAATGGTACGTGGAACATAGGCGATACGAAAGGGGGATCACCCTATTTTTGAAACCTACCATAGAAGACTTATCCTCATGCGTTGGGAATCACCCTAGCTACACTTGCTCATATTTCATCAGGATTTACGTCTAGCAACAGTAGCGATTGGGGTTATGTATGCAAAAACTCAAGCCAAGGTGGTGATGAAATCCACCGTTGGTCTTGATCAAGGGCTAGGGTTTTACGACAAGCTCCTTGGTGTTTAAATTACCATGTGGTGTGTGGGGTTATTTTTATTTGTGTAAAAGAAGAAAAACATGCATTAAAACTCTCCTATGCAAGCAAAGAAACTAAAAAATACAGAGACAAAAAATAGAAAATGACAGAAGGTGTTCAGGACCCCTACCTCTTCTTCACCGAAATCGGATGCCTCTAAGTTTTTTCTCTAAAACTACATAGAGAGCTATTCATATTGGGGTGGGATGAATAACAGAATTGTATTCATCACAAGGTGGGATGAATTCCCATTTGTCCCTAGGTGACACGAATTCCAGCTCTATACTCGTCATAGACTGGAACGAACAACAATCCAGTGCTTGAAATATGGGTACGTGCAAGAAAAAACAAACAACTTTTGATCATAAATTTGATCTCAAAATCAGGGGGCAGGGTCCCACCGTGATTGCCACTGAAATCACGAGGATACAGAAACAAAACGGAATACCAAGATATGCGATGTATACAAAATGAAACGTAACGCTAAGTCCTGCGAATGGAAATGCATGAAAAGAAGGAAAACAAACGAACTGAAAAAAGATATAAAAGAAAATGTCGAGTACAACCCTTTTTATTAATTTTCTTTAAAATCTGGTTACAATACGTCTCCTCCCTTTTCAAGGGCTAGGAGCATTAAATATGGCTTCATCACATCAACGGATGGTACGCCTTCTTCCGCGTGCCCACATGTAAAATGGGCAGGTCAAATGTCACTATCACTTGCATGAATGAGTCTTTGATTCCTTGCTACTCATCTAGTGTCAAGATCCTATATTCAGATAAAAATAAAACAATTAGTAGCACCTGTGGGTGAAATGAAACATGCGATCCCCAAAGCCTACAATTAGTGCATGCATAAAATAATAAAAATGGTGACTAAAATAGATTAAAATAAGCTAAAAATTTGACAGAGGCATGAGAACATTACCAGGAACCCACTACAAAAGGAAAAATTGAGAAATCTGCCATGGATTTCTAATCGCTCTGGGGTGGGACAATTAGACCTGCAACAAAATGTTAGAAAGTAACCTCCTAAATGTCCCATCCAGGAGGCTCTAAATCACCTACAAAGTTGGATTTAGGCAAAATGGGGCATTTTGGAAAGACCCAGAAGGTCAAATTTTTCCAATTCAGCCTCTATTACCAAGTATCTGATGATGCTCCCTGTATGTTAGTGAAAGCGAGAAATAACAAAAGCATGATCAAAACTCATCAAAATAACATGAAATTTGAATGACAGCCTATGTGAATAACCTAGAATAAAATGCAATAAAAATAGTAATGAAATATTCTATATATTTCTAATCACTCTGGGGTGGGGCGATTAGGACTGCAATAGTGCGGGGGGCGCCCGGTGGAAAGACACTCGTCATTTGGGGCATGATTTTGGCACCAATCCACTTGGGATGGGTCCAAAACCTCTTATGGGGTTGTGTCAAAAAAATTGGGTGGGATATTATGGCCAAATGTTAGGTTTTGGGTCCAAATTGCACTTCCAATAATCACCCAATAACCTCCCCTCCAAAAGAGAGATTAAGGATGTGAAAGGCACAAGCAAAGGGGTGAGGATGTAAATCGACAACACTCTGTTGCTCCAAATGCTCCTTCTCTATTTTTTTTGGGGGGTGAGAAGACTCACCATTTTATAGACCTGAAGGTCTTTGTAAATGAGCATGCAGAGGCACCACTTGGCAGTCATGCCTTTCCAAGGAAGAGAATATTCCTCCCTGATTAAGGGCTCAATGACTTCCTCTATGACTGCCTCTTTGAGCTCAGAAATGCTCACTCGCACTCCCATGCAATGAAGGAGGAGTTAAGTGGCAGATCTGAGCTACCATTTGTCAAGGTTTGACCTTTTTCTCATCAAACCTGCTATTTGCCCCACCCAGGAGTGAATGCTGCTAATCGTCCCTGGGTGGGACGAATACCAGTTTGCAATCATCCCAGGGTGGAACGAATATGGAGCAGAGTGCCTGAAAGGTGCCAAATTGACCTCTGACATTCCAAAACTACTATGAGAGTGGTTAGGACCATTGTTTAACCTTTGGGGGCTGCCCTGGGGGCTGTGTGTGTCAACTCGATTAGTGTTTACAATCACATAATTGGATTGGTGTTGTTTTGGTGTCTACAATTTTAGTCTAGGGTTAGGACTAATTACATGGAGTTCCAAAAAGCAGACTATTGTAGCATTGTCATCTACTGAAGCTGAGTATATAGCCATCACATATGCTAGTACTCAAGCCCTATGGTTGAGAATAGTCCTTGAAGATATTGGATAACAACAAAGTGGTCCTACCAAATTGTACTATGATAACATAAGTGCCATTCAATTGGCATATAATCCTATCCACCATAGCAGAACAAAACATTTTGATATGAAGTATCACTTTATCTAAGACATGGTGGAGCAACAAATTGTTGAGCTTAAACATTGTAGCACTTTGGACAACATTGTAAATATCTTCACCAAAGGCATGGCTAAATCTCAATATATAAATCTAAGAGACTGTATTGTCAGCCCTCTCAACTTTAAGGGGGAGAATGTTAGAGTTTAGTTTCACCATAGGATTTTCGGTAGGGAGATGTTGGAAAAATTGGTGGGAAGTTGTTTCAAATTCTCTCCTATCCCTATTTTTTCTCCTTCTTCCTATCTTCTTATCCCCCTTCTTCTCACAAATTCCTTATCTCTTCTTCTTCACCTTCCATTTTGTATTTTCGTTTCAATTTGGACTATATAAGTGTATAAGCTATGGTTTGAATTTTTAATTTGAAAGAAGTATTCTTCAGTGTCACACTTTGTTTGTTTGCCCTCAAATGGGGGTGAATGGGGTTTTCACCCCCTTCCTTGGGTGAAATAACCTTTATATGTAATTTCAACCTTAAATTAAATTGATAAAAAATATTTTTGGAAGTGTTTTTTCACTTAGGAATTTTGTACGCCCACCCTTTTGCAATCATTTCAACCCTTTTAACATATCAAGGGTAAAACCGGTTTTTAGCAGATATATGCTTCGTCATTCATTTTTTATTTTCTTTTTATATATATATCCATCATTTTATAAAATAAATAAAATGCTAAAAAGAGAATTTGTATATATATTTACAAAATTGTACCTTCCTTTTTTTACCAACTCATTGAAAATAGGCCTTTAGATGAAGACCGTTAACCGGAATCGGGAGATCCCAACCATCCATATCTCAAAGATGACATGCATTTTATAAATTGACTATGGAGATTTGAAATGGGCCTTCCCATATGGTGTCAAATTTATGGTGCTTTCTCGACTAGGCTTTATTTTTGTTCCATTTGAGGACGAAGTCTCCCATTTGAAACCTATGTTCTGTAGTTTTTTTTCGAACCACTTCTACATTGCTTTAGTGGTTAGAGGCCGAAGATGCTAATCAAATGGACTTGAAATATTTAGCAATGTAAAGCTCTTAAACAATTATAAACCCGTAGCATCTAAAATCATGATAAAATAAACCTTAACAAGCCCTCCTAGTGCTAATCTGTTTAGTGGTATTTTCACCCGATTGTGAAAACACACTCTCCGATAGGATTTGGGTTCTAAATCCTCTCTTGCAAAGAAACAATTTCTCCAAGGTTTCGCTATGTCAGCATTTGGTATATGTGTATCAATAATCTCAAATAAAGATATTTAATAAAAATGCTTGGAACACCTCAGTGGTTGCAAGTAACTGTTAACAAGGGGCAATGTTGGTTTATTTTACTATGAAACTTTAATGATTATTCATTGAACCCGAATAAAGCAAATGTGATTTGATCTTTAAATGACCATGCTGTAACTTCAAAATGGAAATTTATGAAATGTCATAAAATATAACCCCTTCAATGAAATTGGAATTTTATGAAGGGAATATCATCATCTGCTCATGAATGAAAAAACAAAACTGAAAATGAAATTCTGGCCCTGAAATGGAAATATTCTATTTTCAGACTTTGAAATTTTTAGTTTTTTATTTATTTATTTTTTATTTTTTTATGCCTGTAAATGAAAATAAAATGCAGAAAAAAAATGAAAATAAAATGTGAAAGAAAAATAAAAAAATGCATTCAGTATGATGCTATCCTCTTTGACAAAACCGAAGCTAATGAGGTTTCCATGCATGCAACCTAACTTATTGAACTTGCAAAACACACACAATCCAAATAAGTGCTGGTCTCTGGGGTTTTACTGTGATTTTTTAGATTTAGACATTCGCATGAAGCAACCAAGAGAACTTGCATTCAACTTCACCTATAAGCCTAGAAATCTGAAAAGGGGAAAGATAAACATTTAATCCTGCATGCAAAAAATAACTCCTTTCTTGCCAATGAGATGCAACTATCTGAATGTTCTATATTAAAAATTGGTCATTATACAACAACAGAATCTCTGGTTTCCCAAACCCAGTATATGAAAGAAAATAGCCTCAAAGCAGGCCCAGAATGGCACTCTGGCCTTCAGCACTGCAACTCTGCTTACAGTAATTTCCTACCCAGTCCAATGTAAAGGAATATCCAGACAAAGTGGAAGAAAAACACCACAAAAGCAAGCCCAGAATGGCCCGTTTCCTTTGGCTCTGCAACTCTGCCTGCAATGGTTTTCTGACCCTTGTATCAATCTGCTCTTCTGATTTTATACCATCTGATACGACTCTCTGTTTTGCCCTGCATCACTTTGTTTCACCTCCCAAAATGCATTGCTTCATATTCTCGCCTTTTTGTTGCTTTTGAATTTATGTTCGAGGTCGAAACGTTCGATATTTTTTGTTGACATGTAACACTTTTATAACCCTAACACCTGTATGCCACGTGTTTCGCACTTTTATGCATGTTCTATAACGGCCTCATGTAAATCACGACATTTTTATGCACGCAGCTTTGCTCCTTTATTTTCATCGTGAAAATGTGACATGTCGCGATATCACGACATTTTCTTGCTAGCAGCCTTGCCAATGCAACCTGTCATGAAATCGCGACATTTTTCATCTCCGTATGCCTCGACTGCTTCTTGTCGTGAAATCATGATGCTTTTTCATTCGGAGCTATCTTGCGGCTTTCTGTCACAAAATCGCGACGCCTTTTCACTTGGTATGCCTTCGACTGCAACCTGTCGTGATATCACGACGTTTTTCACTTGGTACGCTTTTGGCCACAACCTGTCATGAAATCGCAACATTTTTCACTCGGTACGCCTTCAGCTGCAACCTATCACGAAATCGCAACTTTTTTCACTCGGTACGCCTTTGGTCGCAACCTGTCGTGAAATCGTGATGTTTTTCACTTGGGGCTATCTTGCTGCATTTGGTCGCAAAAATGCGACATGTCACAAAATCGTGACATATTTTCCTTCCGTACCACTTCGTTGCTTGGAGTCGCGAAAACGTGACCTGTCGCGATATCGCAACATTTTTTCGCTTCGTGCCCCTTTGCTGCTTTCTGTCGCAAAATCGCGACACTTTTAGTGCCTTGCCCTGTTTGACTGGTTTGATCGCGATTTTGTGACATGTCGCGATTTCATGACAATTTTACATTCTGCCTTTCTCTCTCCTCTCTGGATCGCGACGGAGCAACATGTCACGATATCACGACACCTTTTCATTTTCGGCCGTGACGGAGCAACATGTCACGATATCGCGACACTTTTTCGTTTTCGACCGCGACGGAGCAACATGTCGCGATATCGCGACACTTTTTCATTTTTGGTCGTGACAGCGCAACACGTCGCAAAATCACAAAATTTTTCATTTTTTGGCAGCAACGGCGCAACACGTCACAAAATCACGACACTTTTCATTTTCTGGCAGTGACGGAGCGACATGTCGCGATATCGTGACACTTTTTCATTTTGTGCAACTTTGCCCTTTTTCTTGATTTTTAGCATCTAGGTCACTGAGATCTTCTTTGAAAGCATGCAAAAAATGTGGGTCCCCAATTTTGGGGTGTGTTGTGGAGCAGCCACAACAAGTACCTAGTGAGATAAAGCAAGAAGATCCTTAATACCATAGAACGAGAACACATTCTTTCCATGATTCACTTCAATACTCTTGCTGATATGGATTTTCCTAGATTTACTAATGAGTGGGGAGAACCTCTACCAAAAGAACAACTAGAACAAGTGGAGGACACTTCAGAGATTGATGGCTGGGAGGAGCCTATTATAGGAGAACAAGTGCTACCACTAATTATGAAGTACACCCGCATAGATCTATCATTGTTTGAGTTAGCTCAGCAAGCTAAGTGCCTCAGCCTGGAGGATCTTCAAAGTTTGTAGTATGTATATGAATCATTAAGTGTCCCTTGCCTATTTACTACATAGGATTAGTAGCAGTTGGTAGTAGTTTATAAGATCACCAGTGAAATCTTGAGAGAATAGGAGGAGCAGCATGCAACATAAAAGGTCGCAGTGAAGAAAGTAGCAGCTGAACAGAAGCAGGCTAAATTTTTACGAATAGCTATAGAGGCAGAGGTAGTTGATAAGTTAGCAGGGAAGCAGGCGCATAATAAGGCTTCTACATCAGGAGCACCAGTTGAAGGAACCAGTATAAAGAATCCATAATAGCCCAATGGATAAAAATCTAGGATCGCTTACATCCATGTGAGCTGGTACACCGTGAGCTACCAAAAATATTGGTAGTTTTACACCATGCCACATTGGAGTTTTGATATAATTTTATAGAAGGATTTTTTATTGTAATGCGACAAATATATCAATATTTTTTTATTTTTACTGATATAATAATTTACAGTTTATATTTTAGTTTATTTTTCCTTCTTTGTTTTGGCTTGGATGATGAGTGTTTAAAATAAAATGGTCGAGAAATCTGGTTGATGAGACTTCAATTAAAATATCTGAAAGAATGATTACTAAATGAGGCACTCAAATAAATCCCATTCACCCCAGACATTGGGCAAAAATCTCGTTCTCCTCACTTTGAAGCAGACGTAAAAGGGAAAAGAACGATAAATTTTGGCAAATCATTTTTGCTCTAATTGAGGGGTGAAAGAAAAAATAAAAGTAAAGAATCAAAGTTCTGAAAATTTTCAAATGATTGAAGTCATCAAAGTTAAAATAGAAATTGCATTCACCCCATGAGAATAAAATCCAACAAGTTTTGCAAAATACGATAAGAGTTTCTACACTGATTCAAAAAATCTTGTAAACACATCAAACAATTTAGGACTTAAATTTTAAAATGTAAAGGAGATAATCACATTGCTTACTTTGTATGCTTCTTTATTGTTTAATTCATCAAGATAAGGCCCTCCTTGAGGCCATAATTTTTAGTAAGAGAGGAAACCTCTTGAGTCTTGTTTAGTCGATTCATCATGACGACTAGGCATGATAGAACTCAATCATGAGCTAATGATTCAAAGAGTTCATGGAGGGGTTCTAAATGCTCTCAATGTTCTCTTGAGGATATTTCAAACCTCGTACACCTCCTTTCTAGGTGTCACACTCATCATGCACCTGAGGATCCAATCCTCCTAGCATGACCTTCTAAGAGTCATCGCGAGCTCCCTTCATCATGCAGGGGGTTCACCCATATAGATCATGGGGTTTCTTCACGTATGGTGAGAACCCAAGTCATTATGTCTCTGCATGGGGAGATAGAGAGTTGTGTTTATGCTCCATGAGTCAGTCCTATAGGGAATCTGAGTCTCATGCAGCCCGTGAGAGGCAACTACTCCAAGACAAATTGGAGGAAGCACACCGTTAGTGTAAGCACCTAGAGTGTGAGTCCATAGAAATAAAGAGAGTGCATCAACTAAGGTTGGATGAGATACAATAGCATGAAGAGAATATTTACCAATAGAAATCACATGAAGAGCAATCATGTGAGGTAATTCCCAAAAATAAGCTCATACCTAGAGTGTTCAGGCAACAAGTCAACGTGACACACCTAGTGCATCGTCAAGAGTTGCCACTTAAGCAAGTAGATAGCCATTCTTCTAGACAGATAGACATGCATAGGGTTATCGAATAGCAACAAAAAGAGACATCTAGGTATCCCATGCATAAGCATGAGGTCGAGAGTAGTCAATTTTGATAGGTGAGCAGTGTCAATGTTCGAAGATCATCACAATCCTTGGGTCATATATAGTCTATTCCACCATATACGGAACCTATGATTACTTTTCATAATTAGAAATTAAAACTTATCCCTATCAGGGAATCTGATCCTCCATTGCATATCATAGCGAGGATACAGTAGATTGCGTATAAGTGAGTGTTGGTGGATATAGGATCATCGATTACTATCATAACCACCTCAATGTTCAAACATCTCAAAATTCCACTTTCTCACATCAAGGAAACAAATTTCATATTGCAAGCCTCTATTTATGTGGAATACCCTACAGTAGGCACAATAGTCCCCCCCATTGATTTGGGACAAAATATTATTCCTACATTGTGCTACATTTTAGAGGGATCAAGACAGTATAATCTGTTGCTTAGGAGACCGTGGATAAGAGCCATGGAGTGTGTGCCATCAATAGTGCTTCAGTGCATTAAGTACACCAATGGAGGTGAAGTTCATGTAGTTGAGGTGGACCTAGATCCCTTCAAATATTATAAGCTTGAGGATCATCCATGAGAAACTGGTGAGGCACCTATGCATCTGCAAGTTAAATTGGATGAGCCTATCTAGAGTGTGGATGTAGCTTCATAGATGGTTTTGGAATTGCCATCCACACCGCTATCACTTGTGGAGTCACCTACAACCCCTATGCTCTCGACATAGCTTAGCAGGGAAGGATTAATGAATGCCCTTATGGAGTTGCTCACAACCGATTTGGAGGTATCATTAGAGGATCTTCACACTCCTATCAAGGAGGAGGAACCTAGTATGGTCATGGATGCACCCGAGTGTATCACACCCTCTTCATCCGACATGTCACCAGATAGTTCTCATGAGTACTACGATGAATATGAAGAGCTTATAGAGGCCAGCATTATGATGTTGCCCACCATAGAGTCCATTGAGGGTCTATGTCAACTTTTCATCGAGTCTTCACCTGCAAATCATATCCTGGAGACATCGTATGAGCATGAGGAAGGTTCAATTATTACGACTAAAATAGAATAGCCTCGGTATATGGACAAATTACCTATGATGCATGAATTTTTAGAGTTTTCTCATGAGTTTATGGCAATGGTCAACATTAGGCTAGACGATCAAGTGATTCTTAGTCACATAGACCAGGATATGGGGCAATCTAGTGGTTTTTTCACATTACCAGGGCCATAACTTTTGAAATTAGTCACTCTTGACTCATTTCTCATGACACCATCTCAAGAGCACAAACAAGTAGGTTCCTCACATCATATTGGGGGTACTGAGAGAAATGGTTCAACACAAAGAAGTGAAATAAAAACTTGAGCTGGGTCATAGGCATGAGCATGTGGACAACATTGATGAAGTGTGTTATCAAGAAGCATCCACATCAACTCAAGTGAAGGAAATAAGTGATTTGCAATTACCTAATGGATCCATAGCATCCACTTTTATATTTCCTTCAAATGACAAAGGTATTTTGAATCAATCATTGGAAATACATATGAATTATTTTTCAGTCTCGCGATCCATTTTAAGCCATCTAGAGTGGATGGAGCACCGAATGGATGAGCAAGATAAAGCATTACATTTTATCAAGAACTAAATTGAAAATCTGGAATTACAAAAACAACCCTTGCCTAAGGCTGAATCGCTTCTTATGCAAGTATAGGAAAAGCCTTGATGGAAGAAAAATCCCATGCGACTGACCCAACCATTGGATTCTCAAAGCAAACCAATGCAGGGTAAGAGCCCAAAATAGTCATAGCATAGTGGGACTCAGTTACAAGAGTCTATATCTAATATATTTCAAATGCTGTAGGAGGCCAAGGTCATCACCTTGCCTAATATCATCCCTCTAAACCCAAATAGAGTTAAACCTACAGGTTATAGGGAGTATCACTACTATATTTATAACCGAATAGAGGGTCATGGCATTCGATATTGTCATGAGTTTAATAGTGTGGTGCAAAATTTGATAGATAAGGGATTTTATCATGTAGATGGTTCTCTCAGAGTGCCCTTATATGATGAAATGGAGGTTACACCTCCTCAATAGTGACCTTAGAGTCATCAGTCACCTTGTAGGCCCAATAGGTTAGTGCAACAAGTAGTTTCATTTCAGATGACTACTCTAACTTTGTTTCAAAAATTACACGAGGCACAGGCATTCATATTGCCCAAAGCTAAGTATAGGGTATCTGAGACTAGGTCACCTAATAGGGGTCCCTTTTATGTGTATCATCGAGTGCATGGACACGACATTCAAAGTTGTCATTCATTTAAGATGGTCATCGAAGACCTAGTAGAACGTGATGAGATCTACAAGGATGGTTCTCTCATTCACTCGTGCCAAAGAATAGGCACACTGGTGAGGTCCGATCTTCACCTGGGGGAGTTGAGTTCTGTCACTCTTCCTAAACAAACTGATTACTTTTTAGTAAATAGTATACATACTAGGGGTCTTCAAGGTAGCATACCTTTCCCACCAGCCACACAAAATTTGATAATAAAAAATGAGGAATCTAGAGGTATTACACCCGCTCACCATCATCTAATGGCACACTCACTAGGGGTATATAGGGCCACATGCCCTTCCAAAAAAGCTCCAAAGGCCTCTATAAGCCCTTTGGTCAACCTTAAAAAGCTTTGAGGGTTTGGTAAAAATCGCTTGGTCATCCCAAAAGGCTCCAAGGGTTCCTAAAACCACTTGGTCATGTCAGTTAAAAGCCTCGAGGAAAAAGCTTTGAGGGTTTGGTAAAAATCGCTTGGTCATCCCAAAAGGCTCCAAGGGTTCCTAAAACCACTTGGTCATGTCAGTTAAAAGCCTCGAGGATTCGGTTATAATCGCTCGGTCATCCTAAAAAGCTCCAAAGGCGTATGTAAGCCCTTTGGTCAACCTCAAAAGCTTCGAGGGTTTGCAAAATCGCTCGGTCATCCTAAAAGGATCCAAGGGTCCCTAAAATTGCTTGGTCGTGTTAGTTAAAAGCCCCAAGGATTTGCTTATAATCACTTTGTCATCCTAAAAATCCCCAAAGACATTTGTCAGCCCTTTGGTAAAACTCAAAAAGGCTCCAAGGGTTCCTAAAAACTGCTTGGTCAAGTCAATCAAAAAGCTCCAGAGGCATCTGTAAGCCCTTTGATCAAACCCAAAAGGCACCAAGAGTTTTTGAAAAACTACTTGGTCAACCCAAAAGCTCCAAGGATTCTAAAAATCACTTGGTCATCCCAAAACGCCCTAAAGGTACCCATAATCCCTTTGCTCAATCCTAAAATCTCCAAGAATTCTTAAAAATTGATTGGTCAATCTAAAGGCTCCATAGGCATGTACTCACCGTTTGGTCAGATATGAGGCTCAAAATCCATAAAAATTATAAAATCAATAAAATCCAAAAAAAATGGTAAAGCATAAAATCCAAAAAAATATTTGCATTTGCGTTTGAATTTTGCATGTTCATTTTGCATTCACACATGCATTCGCTGCATCACTGCTATAGGCCTAAAATTTTTGCACTCCTTTCCTCTAGGCTGATGGATCCATGCCTCAGAGGGGAATGGAAAATGATAGAGCTACACCTCGAAAGAGAGGCACTTGATCGTGCCTTCTTGTGGTGATTTTTCGACGAATTGTGGGTTCACCAGGAAACTTTTGATGGCAGTTTCCGCACCTAGGTTGAGAATGAGGTTTAATATGTTCATTTTCGGATCACTCATACAAACACCTAAGGTTGGCCTTTGAAATGCAACTAACCTATCTATGATGCAATTTTTTTTTACTTTTTTGATGAAAACAACAGACAGGAATAGAAATGACAAATGCAGTTGCTAATTCTATGCTTAAAAGAAATTCAAAACATACCTGAATCGAGATGTCTGATGAAGATTCTGATTTTTTTGATGCAGAGCAGGATCGCTGCTATTTTGGCAGAATCGTTGTTGTTCCAGGCAAAATCGCTCAACAATTTGCTGAAATCGCAAGCGATTTCGTTGCAATTTTGTAGCAACAAAACACAAGACACAAAATGGTTTTCTGGCACAAATATGATTCAAACTTTGATATGTTTCCTATTTAAGCATTCCTTTTCAACTAAATGAAAGATAGAAAAGGTTTGTAATAGATGTAAGTACAAGAGTCTAAATGTTCATGAATTTTATGTAAGCAAAATGCAGATTTAAATTAAAAATTGATTAACATGATGGTGAATACCCGAGATGCATTGCTTGAATTAATGAAAATATAATTAAATAACTAAATAAAATGGAAGAGAAGGAAGAAGAACAAACAGAATAAAGGTTTTTGCCCCTAGATGATCTGTGAGCAAAATCGTTGCCAAGTCAAGATCGTCGCCTTAGGATCATTGCTATTTTCTATGAAATCGCACACCTACTCCGCCTACTCGCAGCACGATTCTGTCGATTGTTCTGCGATTTCGCCATTCGTTGTGCGATTTTGACTGCAACCTGCAAGTGAAAATTTGCTAAAGAGGGTAATGGGACAATGATGGATTTTAGGCAAATACGGGCAAATTGAAGATGGGAAGATTATACTAATGGCTTCTCAATTCTGCTATCTGCTCAAGGGATCACTTAGCACGCTTTGCAATCAGGGAGTCAGCCTCAAAAAATGAATTAGAGGGGGGATTAAATAGGATTAGGGGTAAATCTGGGAAATCAGGAGGTTAGGCCAAAATAGGGAGGGAGTTGGGATCCCTCCTATGTTTGCCCCTTGCCTAATCTCGCCAGAATCCATCGTTACAACCTCTTTCCAAACTTAGAAACGTGGTTTGAAATGGATTTTTGGCATTTTGCAAACTTGGGAAAATTCTATTTTTGAGCAAAATCGCTTGACGATTTTGCTAGCCGCTCAAGCGATTTTGTTGAAAGTCAAGCGATTTTGCCCAACGGTCAAAACAACATTGGTTTGAGGGCACAAAAATCGAGGCAAATGGATTTTTGCTAATTTTGAATGATTTTCGGGTAGACTTAGGTAAATTTGATGTTTTTATCAATTTTAATGTTTTTACTGAGTTAATCAATTTAAGTGCGTCAAATTTAAGGTGCTACATTTTGCCCCCTCTTTAGCGACTTTTTGAAAAAGTCGTTAAAGATGAAATGGCACGTTTTTCGAGGTAGCAAAAAAAAATTGTATGCATTTTTAGTTCATTGTTTTAACTTTGTTATTTTGACGTCTTATTATGCTGCCCCCTTCGATTTTTGCATTAATTCGACAAATTAATGAAAATTCAAAAAAAAGGAAATTTTCAGGTTGACTTAAATAGAGAAACAAAATAAGAAATTTCATTTTCATTTTTACTGTTCACTTTCCAGAGAGAAAAAGAGCTCTGAGTGCACGATGGCAGGATTGACACATAGAGCGGATCTAGTGTGCAGAGGAGAGAGGGTAAGCATTAATTTTTTTTTTACTTTTTAATGCAATTTTCATGCTTTTTATGATTTTATTTGAATTTTAATTTGGACTTTAAATTCGGGTATGCCGTAATTTTTGGCGCGAGGCGAAATCACCTCTATTTCGATGAAATCGCCTCGAGATCGCAAAATCGCATAGGGTTTGGCAAAATCGCTATAGAAAAATGCAGCGATTTAGGACTTCCAAAGCGATTTTGATGAATCGAGGGTGATTTCACCAGAAACAGGAACGATTTCATCAAAATCGAAATGATTTTGACAACTTGAATGCGATTTTGGGTTTTAATGTAATTTTGGTAATTAACTTTAAATTTTTGACTTTTGTGTGTGTAGTTGGGTAGTTTGAAGAGCCGAGAGTGGCATTATGATGGTTTCCAAGTGGACCTAGGAAACCTGTCTGATGGTGATCGGGTGACCTTGGACGCGGTGGGACTGCGTCATGTGGCTGAGATGCCACAAATTCCTGTCGACCTCACTTTGCTTATAGCTTTGGTAGAGAGGTGGTATCCTAGTTCATCCACCTTTCGACTGTCGACTAGGGAGATGGCTCCCACCCTAGAGGACGTCTAGAGGATCTTGTGGATCCCCATTCAGGGCCAATGGGTTACAGGGTCAGATCACCGGGCTCGAGTGCTTCAGATATTATCCGAGGATCCTCAGATGAGGCTGGAGTCAGGTGGGGTCTCTATTACTACTCTGAGATAGATACCCGAGATTTCTCCTCTGACATCGGTATTGTCAAGAGTAGTTGGTGGCTTGTTATTGTGCCACCAGAGTAGCTATAGATTGCCTTGGCTGCTTGTAGGGGTAGTGGCCGATATGCGGGACCACCGGATTCGATTTGCATGGGGTCCTTTTTGCTTGTGTCACTTGTATAGGACACTATACAAGATTGTCTACAGGGAGGGGGTGGCTCTGGTGCTTACCTCTTTTTTATAGGTCTGGTGTTGGGAGCACATCATAGTGCGGAGGCCTGAGGGGCTACCGATAGCAGCAGTAGAGGCAAGGAGGCCCCGAGTTTACTATTGGGTAGTCCGGGTAGGAGGAGTTTGGAGGATTAGCCTGGATGATGCCAGGCAGCTTTTTGATGAGCTGACAGGGGATGCCATCACCTGGAGACCATGGAGGGGCCACCCAAGATGGGTCGAGGATAGGGTAGAGCTGGCTCATGTCAGACGAGCTATCTAGTTGTGGATGCATGATGGGGAGATGGAGCCCCATCGAGCGGATCGGGTGCTTCGATAGTTTGGCTTACAGTAGGGGATCCCTACTATTAGATATTTTTACTATGCTCGGACCACCAGGGATCCGACCTCTATCAATGGTGCACCTGACATGAGGTGCTTCCTAGATACAGCTCCAGATGATGCCCCTATTGTTACAGCCATTGGAGATGATGTAGGGGTTACAACGGACTACACGACATGGTATGCCTCAGTCTACCCTTCGATACTGATAGCACGGAGGGGGCCAATGCACAGGGACGTGGAGCGGGTGCTCCGACATCACAGAGCGGCCAGTGAGTAGGCCAGTGCAGAGTCCATGGCTCGAGGCAGAGGTGCAAGGACCAGGGGTGGTCACTTGCATGGTAGAGGGAGGATGCCAGATCCTCATACTATAGGACTATGGGGCCATGGTGGGCCTCTGCTAAGACCATTGAGGGTCCCACGGACCCGGGGGAGAGATGAGATGGAGGTACCCTCTCCTCAGGAGCCTAGACCAGATTCCCCTAGGAAGGGGATAGCCATGGAGGAGGAGGGTGAGAGCAGTGTGATGGCTGCTCTTCGGGTGGAGAATGCCATGCTACGGGAGACTAATACCTCCCAGAGGACATGCATTGAGATGCTAGAGGTAGAGTTAGCCCAGGCGAGGGCGCAGGCACAAAGAGGAGTGGGAGGGATAGCGGATATGCTCTCCAGGGCTTCTAGGTGAGCTGCTTTCTACCAGGTGATGTACTTCATGACCATCCTAGAGGGACAGAGAGTACCTCTCCCAGTGATGTACGAGCCATCGACTTGGGCAAGTCGGAGATCCCAGTCTTCCACTCGAGAGACTACTACGGCTCAGGCTCCTCCACCTCCTGGAGGTGACGATGCACAGAGCACCAGGGGTGTTGGACAGTCATGAGGATTGGACTTTTGATGATGTATTGATGATGTATTTTTGGATGACTGAGTATGCCGATGATGGCTATTGTGGCATACCAATCTACTATTGTATATATATACTTTTTTGATGATATATATAGATTTTGATCTTTTGCCTTATGTGTCAATGTGTTTGATGATTAATTTTGCATTTTGATTTTAAAGAGTTGTATTTTAAATTTGATAAAATGATTTGATGTAAAATTGCATTAAGATGTGTAAAATGGTTTTGTTGTTTCTGAAAATAGGAAATGTGAATTTAGCAATAAACCTCGAAGGATGTGGCGTTGTTATGTGACTGTTGTGGAGATCTAAGCTCGTTAAGTCATGAAGTTGATCCTGTTATGAGGTGTATTTTGATATTGCTAAATGAAATGGTTGGGTGCTTAAGAAAATTCTTAAGGCTTTTTGATAGGATGAGATGTATTGATTGTTGATCAAAAAGATGTAATTTTGGGCATACAAACGTCGAACGATGGCTTTTGCTAAGCAAGGAATCGCTAATTACTTAGGAATAATACTATCATCGCAAAAAGTCATCATGAAAATGCAGGATAAAAAATATTTTTGTAAAATGCAAAATTAATGTTGTGTAAATCATTGTATCACATATGCAAAAGGTTTTATAGATGCTTACGATGAATTTTTGGGCATGAAAAATTAGAAGGATGGTTTTCGCTAGGTAAGGAATTCCTAATCGCTTAGGAATAATACCATCATCGCGAGTAAAACCAAAATGCAATGCAGGATGAATATGTAACTTTAGATATAATATTTTTGAGTTATTTGGAATATTTTGTTAACATGACAAATTTATGAAGATGGTTTTCGCTAGGCAAGGAATCCCTAATTGCTTAGGAATAATACCATCATTGCGAAAAAGATATATATTTTTTTGAATTTTTGTAATTTTAAGTTTGATATGTAGAAATTTAATAAAATATCAACGCAATATTTTAATTTATCTCAAAAAAATAAATTCAAATTTATCTAGAACCCTTGTGTGTGAAGTGCATTTATTTCCATTTTGATGCTATCATAATGATACAAAATCTCTCAAATAGCAAATGTGTGTGCCTTTTGTAAAGTTCGTTTACTGATTTTAAGTAGATAAATGATGGAGCAAACTTAATGAAACCAATGTGTGTGCAAGTGAAATGTTCTTTAACCATGATTTTGTGCATGCATTAGGAATGAACTGCTATGTGAGTCAAATTACCATAAAGCTAGCTAATCCACAAGCGGACATTGGTCTGTACAAAAGAAGGTCGCTAATGTGACAGACATGTCGCCACGCGAAAAGGAATTACCCAATGTCAAGCAAGTTGGGCACAAATCACCTGTTATGGGGCTTACCTTCATGATTTTTGACTGAATGAGAAATTCCAGGGATTCAAGTTCCGTATTCCTTCTTTTCTTCACTTTCAGGGGGTAGGGATTTTGTTCATTTTGTTTTGAACAAGGGGATTTTATTGCTTTTCTTTTTATCTTTTCATTTTTTTTTTATTTTTCTTTCTTTCTTTTTCTTTTGATTTTTGACTTTTTCTTTTCTTGATTTTTCTTTTGGGATACTTGCTCAGCTTAGATGTGGAGCAAGGGATTTTTATTTGGGTAGGATGGAATCTTGTCCTTTTGCCAATTTCTCATTCATTCTAGATCATGCACATGAGAGGATAGCAGGGAAAACTTTTTGCTTAAAGCATTAAAACTCACTATGCAGTACCATTATTCGAAGATTGCAATAAATCATCTTTAATGTGTAACGTGTGGGTCTTGGTTCCAAAAAGTAGCAACATCATTCATAAACAGAAAATTTATTTAGTGAAAATAGTGTTCTTTGATATAAGAGAGATTTATAATCAAAATAACAGATATCAAAAATTATTTAATTTTACGAATTTTTAAGTGCGTGGTTCAAGATAACTTCTGAATTTAATCCTAGATAAAGGAAAATATTACTTGCTATTTTAGCAAAATTTGATTAAAGCTTTTGGGAATATTTTTGTATTTTTCTTATTTTGTAATTTGTTTGGCTATTTTGAGGAACATTTTTGAAAGTGCATGATAAACCTATTTACAAATATGTACAAAGATGAAGATTTGGATCTATGCATAATATCATTTGAGGTGCATAATATTCATGGGTTCCTTGAGATATTTTCCTTCCAAGGTAGCCAATCTATATGCACCTGACCCAAATTTAGCAGTGATGATAAATGGTCCCAGCCAGTTGGGCTGGAATTTTCCTTTAAGGTCTTTTCTTGCATTAGTATTCCTCTGATTTTCTTTTAAAACTAAATCTCCAATTTCAAATGATCTGTTATGAAATTTTTTAGCATATGATCTTTTAAGTTTGTCTTGGTAAGCATGAAGGTGCTCTAAAGCATGAATGCATTTTTCATCCAGAAGTTCTAGCTGACTGAGTCTGCTAGCACGATATTCATCTCCTACTTCAGCATCTTGAAGTAAAAGTGATAGGGATGGAACTTCTAATTGAAAGGGAAAAACTGCTTCAGCACCATATACCAAGACAAAAGGTGTAGCACCAGTGGGAGTACGAACGCTAGTTCGATAAGCCCACAAAGCAGGATATAATTGGATGTGCCAGTCACGACCTATTTTATTAACCATTATTTTTAAGATTTTGATTAAGGTTTTGTTAGATGCTTCGGCTTGGCCATTTCCTTGTGGATAGTAAGGAGTGGACCATCTATGTTGGATTTTATACTTTTGACACAATTTCTTAATATCTTTATTTTTAAAACATGTTCCATTATCAGAAATAAGATTAGATGGAATTCCAAATCTGCAGATGATTTGATTAAATATGAATTTTGAGACTTGGATTCCTGTGCAAGAAGCTAAAGGCATAGCTTCGACCCACTTTGTAAAATATTCAGTTGCAGTTATGATGAACTTGTGACCATCAGATGAAACAGGGTTGATTTTACCAATAATGTCTAAACCCCATTTAGAGAAAGGCCAAGGGGATGCTATGGTTTGGAGTTCTTGGGCAGGAGCATGGACAAGGTCAGAATGCCTTTGGCATTTGTCACATTGATGCACATAATCATTTGCATCTTTCTCCATTGAAGGCCAGAAATAACCTATTCTAAGAAGTTTTCTAGAAATAGCACTTCCACTAAAATGTCCTCCACAAGACCCATCATGAGCTTCACTTAGGGCTTTCTTAGACTCTTCAGAATTTAGACACCTTAATAAGATACCTTCGAAGGATCTCCTATAAAGGGTATTACCAATTATTACGAAGTGAACAACTCGCTTGCATAACAATCTACGTTGGTTTCTATCAAATCCTTTAGGGAAGGTTCCATTTTGTAAGAAATTAAAAATGTCTATGTACCACGGTTCTAGGGTAACTTCATTAATCAAAAAAACATCTAATGGTTCCATACATGACTTAGTAGAAGTAGGTTCCTAGAGTTTTCTGATGATAATAGTAGCATATTCATCATCCAACTCCAAAGGCAACAAAGAAGCCATCGCAGCCATAGCATCGACAACGCGGTTACTAGTTCTAGGAACAACTTCTAAAGTTACTTTATTAAACAATGATATAAGTTTTAACACATATTCCTTATAAGGATGAAGTTTCTCATCTCGTGTTTGATAAAATTCATTAATTTGATTTATGATGAGCTGAGAATCTCCAAAAACTAATAATGTTTTTACCTTTAGTGCTAAAGCGGCTCGTAATCCAAGGATTAGAGCTTCATATTCTATAGTGTTATTAGTACAAGCAAATTGTAATTTAAAGGATAAAGGGATTAGGTGCTTTTGAGGAGATTTTAATATAATACCTGCACCTGCTCCACTCATACATCTAGCTCCATCAAAAAATAATGTCCAAGTTTTCGAGTGATCCTCTTCCAAGTTGAGGCATTCATCAAGAAATTCGATGCTCATAGGCTGAGTAGATTCCATAGGAGCAACAACTAATTGATCTGCTATAACTTGGCCTTTTATAGATTTTTGGCTGATAAATATGAGTTCAAACTCACTAAGAGCAAGAACCCATTTAGTTGTGCATCCTGACAGATATGGTCTACTCATTAAATATCTTAATGGATCATATTTAGCAATGACATATGTCGTTTGACTTAACATATAATGGCACAATTTTTGCATTGAAAATACTACTGCTAAACATAATTTTTCCAATGGAGTATACCTTGTCTCATAATTTATTAAAGTCCTACTTATATAATATGTTGCTCGTTCTTTCTTTTCTTTATCAATTTGAGCTAACATAGCTCCAAGTGCAAGTTCTGAAGCCGAAATATACAAAATAAAAGGTTGGTCTGGTTTAGGCGGAACAAGCACTGGAGGATTAAGAAGGTATTGCTTAATGTTGTCAAAAGCTTCTTGAAACTCTTTATCCCACTGAAAGGATACATTCTTCTTAAGAAATTTAAGGAAAGGTTATGTCCTATCCGCCAACTTATCTATGAAGCGACGAATAGCTTGTAATTTTCCTTGCAAACTTCTTAATTTTGATATATTCTTAGGAGATGGCATATCATGAATAGCTTTAATTTTTAGAGGGTCTATTTCTATACCTCTTATAGAAATGATAACTCCTAATAACTTGCCATATTTCACCCCAAATACACATTTATCTGGATTTAAGCGTATTAGATACTTTCTTAGTCTATCAAATACTTTCCTTAAATCTCTAATGTGATCATCTTCTTCATTGGATCTAGCTATGATGTCATCAACATAATCATGTAGAATATCATACATCATATCATGAAAGATATACGTCATGGCTCTTTGATATGTTGCTCCAACATTCTTTAAACCAAAAGGCATAACTTTCCAACAGAAAGTTCCCCAAGGTGTGATGAAAGCCATTTTTGCTTGGTCTTTAGGAGCAATTCTGATTTGGTTGTATCCTAAAAAACCATCCATAAGAGATAACATTCCACTCCCAACTGTAAATTCTATGATTTGATCCATATTAGGGAGAGGAAAATCATCTTTAGGGCATGCCGCATTAATATCTCTAAAGTCTGTGCAAACCCTAATTTTTGTGGCTTCTTTCTTAGTGACTGGAACAACATTAGAAATCCATTCTGCATAATCAATTGCTTGTATGAAAATGACGTTTAAGAGCTTTTCTAATTCACCTTTGACTAATAGTGTGACTTTAGGATGCATCTTTCTTAATTTTTGCTTTATTGGTTTAGCATCAGGGTGCACTACTAGATGATGCATGACTACAGAAGGATCTAAGCCAGGCATATCTGCATATGTCCATGCAAAGACATCTGAATATTCTATGAGAAATTCTATGTATAATATTTGTTTTTCTTCACTCAATTCGGATCCAGTTTTGACCATATGAGGATTTTCTTTTGTACCAATGTTAACTTTTAGAAAATTGTCTACAACAATGTTCAAGTCTCTTTCAAAATTTGGTGGTGCAGGAGATACACCCATTTCTTGTAATTCTTCCAAAGTGCATTTAGCTAATTCCTCTTGAGGATTACATTCTTCTATATGGGCTATGCATGGCATGGATCCATCAAAGAAATACTTGTTTTGAAAAATTTCTTCTAAAGACACATCATGATATATGTCCCCTTCTAAACATTCATCCATAGAAGCAATCATGTCTGGATATACTAATGTTAACATGTTACATGTATGCACTTTTCTAGACATTGCTTTTAATTCTATGTATTCTTGATATGTCATGAGATTGTCATCATCCTTGTATGGAAATGGCTCAGTTTTTGTGGGGATGAGTCCAAGACCACATCGGGCTGGCCATTCAATAACTTCTAAAGGTTCTCTTATACCCTTTTGATAAGGTCCTAAGCCTTTACCTCTATATCCCAAATTGCACATTATTTCTTTTGGTATTACATATTTATCAGAAAAATAGCATTTGGCAAATTCATTTTGATCAATTGAAATTTGTAATATTGAATACTTTCCAAAATCATATCCTGCAGATATAAATATAGAGCTCCCAATATGACAAATGCTCCCTTTCTTAGGTACTCCAAAGGTGCGGGGAGATGAGGAAGACTCAGATAATATCTTAGAATCTTGCGTAGCTAGATTAACTTCTTCAATTGGTGCCAAAATTGAGGATAAATCCGCTAATCCTTCATCTGAAACTGCATATGAGGTAGATGGCTTATGTTCTTTATCATTTTCCTTAGATGTTGAAAATTTAAACTCTGTAGGGTCTATAGGTAATTCAGTCACTACAGGTTTAGGAAAAGGATTAGATATTCCTTTAGAAGGGGATGGTTCTTTTATTTTTATTGATACTTTATCACATGCTTTAGGTGATGGTGATTTAGAATGTGATTTAGGCTTATAGTGCTTTATGGGTGTATTTGGATTCCGAGGGATAGAAGTCATGGCTGGACAAAATGGAACTCCTATGGGTTCTGCCAGAGCACACATGTCAAAAGGTCTAGGGTCTCCATGGATGATAACCAATTGATTTTTAAATTCAAATTTTACACATTGATGTAATGTGGAAGGAACTGCTCTCATTGCATTGATCCAAGGTCGACCCAAAAGAATGTTGTACGATGCAAAGCAAGGTACAACAAACACAGTCGTATCCAAAATCCGTGGACCAACTTGCAATGGGATTTTCATTACTCCACACGTTTCTTGAGTCTCATCATTAAATGCCTTAATAAGCATCTCAGTTTTTTGCATGTCTTCTTTCTTAAACCCAAATATTTGAAAAAAATCATAAGTGCATATATTCAGTGAAGATCCATTGTCTATTAGAACTCTTTTAACTCCTACATCTCCAATCATTGTTGTAATATATAAAGGATTATCTCCAAACATACTTTGAGGAGGTATTTCCTTATCTTTGAAATCTATGAAGTTTACTTCATTTAAAGTTACAACATTTACTATAGCATTTGGTTCAATATCTTCTGGAACCATCATTTTGTTTAGAGTTTTCATTAATTCATCTCTATGAGTGGGAGAAGTTCTCAAAAGGTCTAGAAGAGAAATTCTCATTGTAATGGTAGATAATTGTTCATTAATATCATAGGGTGTTCTCTGTTGCGAACCAAACACATTATTTCCTTTGTTAGGAGTTTTTAGAATAAATGGGTTTGCTTTATCACTTTGGTCTTGTGAATTCTGGTTTTGGGCCTGTTGCCTTGTAACCACTCCTATAGTCCCCACAAAATTGCTACGAGGTCTTGCATTTTGTGCTTGTTCATTTGAGAGCCACTGTTGTGACGATGGTCTAGTGGTCACTCTTCTTGGAAATGGTTCTTCTGGAACCATCTGATCTGTAATAGGAGTGATTGCTTCAGATTCATCTTCTGAACTATTTGAATTATTTGAAGTGATATCCATTTCACTTTCATCATCACTTCCTTCACTATTCCCTTCATTACTCTCTACAGTTGTTATTTGACAATCTCTTAAGGGTCTGACAGTCATCTGAGATGTCGTAGTAGCATATGGCTTTTGTAAATTTTGATGAGGCATAAAACCACTAATAGTTCCCACATATCTAGTTGGATGGGGAACATTATGTTGTTCTACTTGATTTATAGCTTCTTTACCGTGTTTTGGTAAAGGATGTTGAAAAATATCCAGATTTTGATTTGCATTCTATTTTTGGGGTTGTTTTTTAGCATCATTTTGGACATTTCTAGGAGGAAATTTCTCTACCTCCATATCTCCTTTATCAATTAAATCTTGAATCATATGCTTTAACCTTTTACATGAATTTGTTGAATGTCCATCAACTCTATGAAAATTACAGTGCAAATCAGCTCTAAACCCCGCTACAGTTGTATCGGGTTGTCTTATTTCAAGCAACCGAATTAAGCCTTGTTCTAATAACTGAGGTAAAATCATATGTAATGGTTGATTTAATCTGGTAAACTCTCTTGGAGGTTTATCAAGAGCTTTTAGTATGAACTTCTTCACAACTTCAGTAAGGTTGATATTCTGATTATTCCTACTATCGGTAACTCCGTCACCGACTACTTGCTTGTTCTTATACTGATTTTTAGAATTCTTATCTTCATATTTATTTTTATATTGACCTCTTCTAATAAGGGTGCTCTCTACCCTTCTCCCTAGGTCAATAGCTTGGTCAAAATATGTTATAGTAGCCATGGAAAGTTCATAGGACAATTGTTCTTGCAAATTATTTATGAATATGTCTAGCATTTCTCTTTGTGGTAATGCAAAATGCAACTTGCTTAAAAGTTGTCTCCACTTAGTTAGGAATTCTGCAAAACTTTCATCTTTACCTTGCTTAAGATTGTACAAATATTTAATAGTCACATGCCTCTCTATGTAGGCACTAAATTGATGTACAAACATCTCAACTGTTTCTTCAAAATTCCTTAAGGAGTTGTTAGGAATTTGATAGTACCATTCCAAGGCTATGCCTCCTAAAATTTTAGGAAACATCTTAAGCATCAGTAAATCATCATGCGAGACATCATGACATGCTATTCTAAACATGCGTAAATGCTCGATGGGATCTTCAGTTCCCTTATATATAGTGAACACTGGCATAGGGAAATGCTTAGGGTAAGGTTGAGCTATTACGATGGGATCCAAGGGTTGACTACACATCTCTTGATAGTTGTATGAGGGATGGTAAGGATCTATTTGGTCTAAGCGGGAAGCCAATTGCTTTACCATTGCTTCCAACCCTTGATGTCCACCAAACTGGTTTGGTTGCATCGTATCATTATATCCTTGATAATAATTAGGTGCAACTGTATTAGGATTTCCCATTGAGACAATGTTATGCAAAGTATTTCTTGGTGGAACTATCTTTTGATAATTATTCTTTTGCACTTGTTTGCCCTTCCGTTGTTGATTAAGGGCTTGGGAAAGTATAGAAGCAAAGGTCTATTGCTTAGCATTTGTTCTAACATTATTAAGAGGAATCTTAGAGGCTTGAGTTGTTTGTTTTCGAGGCCTCTGATTTATATGTATCATATTTTGTCTTGGTGTTTCATCTTGATCCTCACTAGATTCTATGTAATGTAAGGGGTTGGTATGCACTTTAAGTGCGGCTGTAAAAGCATCTGCTAGGTTTCCTTTTCCTTGCTTCTCTACTTCTATTGCTTGATTAAGATCATCCATATTATCTCTCATAAAAGATATAAAATTTTCAATGGATTCAAACTTAAGATTACCTTTAGAATTTAATTTAGGTTGATTAAGTTCTACATCCTCACTTTCATTGTCATGATCTGAAGAAACATATTCTTCTTGAGACCGAGTTTCTTCATTATTATTTTGTTCTCGGTATGGTTCTCGTTCTTGCTCTAGTTTTTGATCTTCTATTTCATTCTCCGTTTCTTTACCATTCCTTATTTATTATATTTAGGTATATATATATATATATATATATATATATATGTGCTAGGTTTTGGGGTATATATATATTATTTATATATACCTAACTAATTAAATTAAATTACTATTTTTAGATTGATTTTTTTTTTGTTTATCTAGGACACGTAGAGCAAGCAATTAAACACACAAATAATCACATGCTAGGTAATAGTAGATTTTAATCTTCTTGAAATAATTTATGTATATCATTAATGGGCTCCAATTGATCAGGTGTCATGTAATGCTCTTCTTCAAATGTGAAGTTGTCTTGTAGGAACCTTATGAATTGTGCTAAGGTAATGCAATCTACTTCTAGGTTAGACCTATAAAAATATAGCTCGTGACAATACTCTCTATAGAATACAGCTCTAGGGATGGTATTAAGCCTTCTCTTATCGTCTAGGATTATTTCTTGACTTTCTACGTGAGCTAAAAACTTATGTGTCGCTACGACGTCGTCTAGGTAGGTTTCAAAGGAGTAGAAATTAGGTGAAATCAAGGCTCTCTTATTAGTCAACCACCTTTCGCAAGATCTTTGAAGGTCAAAATAGGTAGGTTCTCTATAAGGATCCAGGATTCTAGCCAAGTCTATCCTACGGATTTGTTTAAGTTCTTCTTGTCTACTTTCAATAACGTCTAGTCTTCTATCTAATTCAATCCAGGACTCTCCAGATGTTATATTTTCACTTTCATTAAAGTATGAGACTTCTTGAATTGCTAATATTGTAGTAACATTAAGACGAATAGCTCTCCTATAATTATAATCTACCATCTAAAATGCAAATGCAATTTAACTATTGTTTTTTTGTTTTGATTTTGGTTTTTGTTTTGATTTTGATTTTAATATTTAATTTAAGAATCAGAAGATAATCTAATGTTTCACGTCGGGTTCACCAAAGAATGTAGGCCTAAAATTTTTGCACTCCTTTCCTCTAGGCTGATGGATCCGCGCCTCAGAGGGGAATGGAAAATGATAGAGCTACACCTCGAAAGAGAGGCACTTGATCGTGCCTTCTTGTGGTGATTTTTTGACGAATTGTGGGTTCACCAGGAAACTTTTGATGGCAGTTTCTGCACCTAGGTTGAGAATGAGGTTTAATATGTTCATTTTTGGATCACTCATACAAACACCTAAGGTTGGCCTTTGAAATGCAACTAACCTATCTATGATGCAATTTTTTTTTACTTTTTTGATGAAAACAACAGACAAGAATAGAAATGACAAATGCAGTTGCTAATTCTATGCTTAAAAGAAATTCAAAACATACCTGAATCGAGATGTCTGATGAAGATTCTGATTTTTTTGATGCAGAGTAGGATCACTGCTATTTTGGTAGAATCGTTGTTGTTCCAGGCAAAATCGCTCAACAATTTGCTTGAAATCGCAAGCGATTTCGTTGCAATTTTGTAGCAACAAAACACAAGACACAAAATGGTTTTTTGGCACAAATATGATTCAAACTTTGATATGTTTCCTATTTAAGCATTCCTTTTCAACTAAATGAAAGATAGAAAAGGTTTGTAATAGATGTAAGTACAAGAGTCTAAATGTTCATGAATTTTATGTAAGCAAAATGCAGATTTAAATTAAAAATTGATTAACATGATGGTGAATACCCGAGATGCATTGCTTGAATTAATGAAAATATAATTAAATAACTAAATAAAATGGAAGAGAAGGAAGAAGAACAAATAGAATAAAGGTTTTTCCCCCAGATGATCTGTGAGAAAAATCGCTGCCAAGTCAGTAGGATCGCTGCCAAGTCAGCAGGATCGTTGCTATTTTTTGTGAAATCGCACACCTACTCCGCCTGCTCGTAGCACGATTCTGTCGATTGTTCTATGATTTTGTCATTCGTTGTGCGATTTTGACTGCAACCTGCAAGTGAAAATTTGCTAAAGAGGGTAATGGGACAATGATGGATTTTAGGCAAATACGGGCAAATTGAAGATGGGAAGATTATACTAATGGCTTCTCAATTTTGCTATCTACTCAGGGGATCACTTAGCATGCTTTGCAATCAGGGAGTCAGCCTCAAAAAATGAATTAGAGGGGGGATTAAATAGGATTAGGGGTAAATCTGGGAAATCAGGAGGTTAGGCCAAAATAGGGAGGGAGTTGGGATCCCTCCTATGTTTGCCCCCTGCCTAATCTCGCTAGAATCCATCGTTACAACCTCTTTCCAAACTCAGAAACGCGGTTTGAAATGGATTTTTGGCATTTTGCAAACTTGGGAAAATTTTGTTTTTGAGCCGCTCAAGCGATTTTGTTGAAAGTCAGGCGATTTTGCCCAACGGTCAAAACAACATTGGTTTGAGGGCACAAAAATCGAGGCAAATGGATTTTTGCTAATTTTGAATGATTTTTGGGTAGACTTAGGTAAATTTGATGTTTTTATCAATTTTAATGTTTTTACCGAGTTAATCAATTTAAGTGCATCAAATTTAAGGTGCTACAACTGCATTGCATACAGGCATTCCTCATTCATTGCATTCCATAGTAGAAGGGATTATGTTTATTAGTATTACAAATGACACTATGTTTGTGTTCAAATCGTGCATCTCTGTATTTATCGTGATCCATCATTCATGTGAGTAATTGTGTTTTTCAACATAACCTATAATGTTGCTATGGAGATATACTAGGGTTTTTTGGTCATTCAACCATACCTAGTGGTCTTATCAAGAGTTGGTAGAAATCTTACTTTGATTTTGTATCTAAGGTTCAGTTACTATAGACCTTAGCATATCAAAAGCCTATCACTAATCAACAAATTTAAACAATCCTAACAAGGACTAGGGGAAGATGAAAGCTGCAAAGCAGGACCGGGTATCCTAAAGTGAAAAGAGTTATTTTTTCTTATACCTCTGTGCAGACGGTATGGGAAATATTGGTAGTTGACAAAAGGACAGGTTAGTTTCCTATTCAGAATCCCTTGCTTATGATAAAATGAGCAATATCCCATAGAGATATCCCACATCGATCCTCATGATTGATACCCTAGATCAATATCATAGATCGACTCTCTAGAGTGATATCCCATATTGATATCATAAGATCGATATTCTCAATTGATATACCAGAAATAGTTTTCCCAAGTAGATCCCCCAAAGGAAAATTTTTGAAGAAAATTATCAAACGTAAATGCCAAAAAGTGAAGGTTGAGTGAAGATTAGAAAACAGAATTAAAATCAAAGTTCAAAGTGAAGACAAATGAAGATCATAAATTAAAAGTTAGAGCGAAGATCAAATGGAGATCCAAAATCTAGTTCGAAGAGAGATCAAATGAAGATCCAAATATAGTTCAGAATGAATATGGAATCAACTCCCTTGCTTCACTACGTATGAGAAAGTGTCCTAAAAATTGAGGGATAGAAAGGAATGAGCTTGAATCCCTAGAATTGTTATCACTACTATACCTTATGCATGATGATATGTCTGATGCATTAGCACCTCACTTATGAACAAGACCAATGTTTGAATGTGGAAGAGCTAGCTTCAGGTGTCCTACATTGCCTAGTGGCTTAGTCCAACTAAAATATAAACTTGATATTGGATAAGACATTTGTGGAACCCCTATCTTAGCAATGGGCTAAAAGAATCCCGCCTAACATCAAGGAATGCTCGTGTCTTATATTAAAATAATAATGTGTACACATAGGGATAATTAATAGTTAGGATCTATCCTAGCAAAAGTCTTTTATCTCAGAAGTCTAGTGTGGTTAGTATGCAAATTTTGATAAGTCTATTAGGGTGTTTGAGTCTCATGGAAAACCTTAAAATTTTCTCCCATAGCAACAAAATGTCAAAAATTGCAACCATATAAATCATCAAATTGTAAAGTATCGAATCCATGATACATCATTATATAAAGCAAAATAAACATATAGGATAGATACCGTATGGATATTAGCAATAATATTTAGATGGCCACTAACTATATCATGCATATTTTTCAAACTTTGCAAAAGAAAATTGAATGACACATTATATCATTCGCATCATAATATAGCATACCATTGCATTGCATATATGGGTGATTAATTGATTAAATTATTATCTTAAGGATTTTAAATTACATTCATGATTTTTATACATTTTGTGGTGTCATCCACTAGATTGATAAATATATCTGCATTTATTGCTTATGTTTTAAGTGATTAAAGCATACAGGTTCATTTACATTAGATTTACATCATGCAAATAAATCATTACATACATTAATGCATACAATAAAGTAATATCAAATATGCATTAACAAAAACATTGCATCCATATGCATCCATCATAAAAAGTACATCTAAGCATCTAGATAACTGCATATAATCATCATCATAAATTAAATAGCTAGCTAGTGCATGACATCATACATCGCATCATATAGCATCAACATAACATAAGCATTGCATTCATGTGCATCACATAAACATAAAATCAAAAATAAATGAGTACACAATAATGAGCCATAAAATTTTAATGATCATATCATATATAAATACGTGTCTCAGAGTACATCAAGAATATAAAAATACCCGCAGGATACAACTATGTAGGTCCTCGATATTACACTCCAAAAATTGTACAATACATATGTCAAAAAATATGTACTAAGGAGGGCCTGCACCCCCAACCTGTGAATCACAACCTATATCCCTATGGCTCCTATAAGAGCTGGCTCTGTATGTGTTGGAATATCGGTGAGTCTGCTCGGTCCTATGAGTCCAGTGGCTGGAACTCATTGAGGAGTACCCTATGGTCTTGGTCTTGGTCCTCTGTGACCCTATAGCCTACCTATACTTGAGAACTTGTAAACCCCCTAGCTCAATTAATCCCTCTAATTGAGAGATGTGAGCTACCCTTGCATCCAATCGATCATTTCTCTCCTCCACAAGAGAAGTGAGACACCTAATATCTGCCATAGGATCCACACTTGTGACTAATGGAGTGACTAGAGGTCCCATGACAATCTAATAGGATGTAGGGTCTCCCATTTGTAGCATAAGAAGGTCCCTCTCTACAACTACCTCACCCCACTATGCCAATGCCAAATCACGGGTGCTAGTGAGATCTTAAACTCAAGCCTATACTGCTATATCTCACTCTGTGAGACTAGTGATCTCCTTTTGTGCCTTAGCTAGCTACCTATCTTAGTTAGCTAGATTCGCCTCTAGAGTGGTAATAGTAGTGTCTCGCTCATGTTGTTGAGTCTAATTCTACCAAGCTAACTCTACAAGTTAGCAACCTGAGCTAAGAGTGGCCCCTCTACACTGTCAGGAGGAACCTCACCCTCCTCTGGAGCCTCATCATCTAGGTCATCCCCGAGAGCATCCTTAGCAATGACCTTTGTGCCCCATTTTCCCTCTATCCATTGGTGCACCTTACACTCATCAAGATCTGACGCTGCCTCGGCCTGATCATCAACTCTGCCTAGAGGCCCTGATCCATGCCATAATAGCATCAACCACCATTCATCGTATGGAGTGGTAATAGGCTGGTCAGATCCAGTCTCTTGGAAATCATCTGGATCATCTCTTAGAGCTAGAGGTTGGATCCATGGAAGTGTTGTGGTTCATCCACAACACACCCCAAAAGTGGGGACCCACCTTTGTTTTTGCAGGTTTTAGGGAAGATCTCAAAGACCCGGATGCTAAAAATGAAGAAAAGAAGAAAAATGCCTAAGTGTTGAAAGGGTCGCGAAATCGCGACCTGTCTCTCCATCGCTGCAAAAAATTGAAATCTGTCACGAAATCGTGACGTGTCGACAGCAAAGAAAAGAGGTGTTGCGAATCGCGACGCGTTTTTTGGAAGCGTACGGAAAGTTGAGAATGGTAGCGATTTCGCTACAAGTTGCCGAAAGAAAGGTGGTAGCGAATCGCTACCACTTAGTGAAGCAAAGGCGTGAAAGAAGAGTGGTAGCGATATCGCTACCACTTTACAAAGCAAAAGGCGTGAAAGCAAGGTGGTAGCGATATCGCTACCACTTTGCGAAACAAAGGCTCGAGACAAAAAGTGGTAGCGATATCGCTACCACTTCATCGAAGGAAGGCTCGAAACCAAAGTGGTAGCGATATCGCTACCACTTCATCGAAGGAAGGCTCGGAACCAAAGTGGTAGCGATATCGCTACCACTTTTTGAAAAGAAGGCAAAGCAAAGTCGGTAGCGATATCGCTACAACGAGCTACTGCGGGCGTACGGACCAAGAACATGTCGCGATATCGCGACATGTCACGATTTCGTGACATGTCGCGTTATCGCGGCTAGGAAACGGAAGAGGCCAAATGCAAATTCTGTCGGGATTTCCGCGGGAAAGCGTTACGAAAGGTGCAGGAGACGCAGGACACGTGGCAGAAATGACAGAACCAGAGTAACGTTTCATAACAACAGTTACTGGCCGCGAGAGATCGAGCGTTACGAATGCACGCAAAGGTTAGAATACCAAAAGGCGGGAATTGAAGCGAAGGGTCCCGGGAGTCGAAACGAAGCGTCATGGAACAGTCGAGAACACGTGACGAAAGGTTAAATAGCAGAAATGTAGATGGATACGGAGTTGGAGAGCGTAACAAAAAGCATTATTTATTGAAATAAAGGATTTTTCTTTGGTAACACGACTTTTGTGTGTAAAATCAAAAGGAGATCGAAGCCAAAACTATTGTTTTACTTGTCAATATTTCCGTTGCATCATTTTGTCTTGTATCTATTTCGTTTACGCCATGGGATGGGTTACGATAGGTGAATGGTAGAATGATGCGGTTATATTCTTTTCCTTAGAGTCTTGCATCCGATCTGATTAGATTGTGTGTTAGTACGGATCTGATCGGTTGGGTTGTTTTGGGGACTTCATCTCTTAACTTGGGATTTTGCGGGGAGGAGATCGTTAACCATTTTAATATCCTTCATTATTTTCCAGTGACTCAAAAATAACGGTTTCTGTTTTA
The DNA here is from genome assembly GCA_028583015.1 of Wollemia nobilis. NCBI lineage: Eukaryota > Viridiplantae > Streptophyta > Pinopsida > Araucariales > Araucariaceae > Wollemia > Wollemia nobilis. The sequence goes on from JAQPPZ010002094.1 coordinate 376,041, forward strand.
TTCCTTGATATGCTTAATTTCATGTCGGAGACTAACATTGAAATAACGGAACTATTGAATAGAGATAAAACGAACGGGTTAACCTTAGAATAAATTGTGAATATTAGAACATCAAAAGGATTTTTGTTTATTTTTGATTAATCAAACAAGTCAAGATTATAAAGTTCATTGAGAATCAACAAAGGCCCCTTGTTAACAACTATCTGCAGGATTTGAGTTATTTTGGGATATATCAGTTGTATGTATTAAATTGAAATTCATTTTTATATACGTAAAAGTTGTTTCACAAAGAAGCTTGGAGAAATAATAAAAGGAAGGAAAATAAAATAAATTATTTCTTTGCAAGAAAGAGTCTTTTGTTCGAGACTCTAAGTTGCGTGTTATTATTTGTAATATGACAAATTAACACTCAACATTTTGGCGCTAGAAGGAGGGCCTTCTGTATTGCTTTGCAATTTTGATTTGTTCTAACAATTAACGTGGGTAGTTTTGTTTCCACCTATTGTGCTTGCGGGTGTAACATTTAGACATTTTATACGCGCAGCAGAGTTGAGAAATCTTTTAGAGTCCTAGAGTTTCCAAGGTGGCCCAACTTTGAGTACATTGCTACTAGGTCTAAAACCACGGGGGAAACTATCTTCCAAAGCCTTTCTCCCACTTTGCTAGGAGGCCGAAAAACAAAACATTAGAAGTTGAAATACCACCCGGTATACTTGAGTTAGGGATTTCTTTGGACTCAAGTACCTCTAGTGGGCATGAACCCTTAAGTTCAAGTGGGATAGTAACACCGGTTGTATCTGTCTCCACGAGTTCCGGGAGTTCCAATTGTTCCCACGGGGTTGACACCTTTGAATAACATGGCCCAACAACAACAACAACAACGACCACCTGCCCTTTGGTATGGTGCTCGGAGTTCCCCTTTAGATATTCCCGGGCGAGTCCACGACTTGCCTAGAAACATTGAAAGGGGATTACCCAAATTCATTCATGATGGTCCAACAACAGTAGAAGATCATGTCCAAATCTATAAAGATTACATGTTTAGGCGGGGGGTTACTCACGAGGATGTTGCCTGTCGAGTTTTCCCTGCTAGTCTAGACCACATTGCTAACGAATGGTATCGAAATTTGCCAGCGGGGTCCATAACTTCATGGGCCCGGCTAGAAAGCTAGCGTTCATAGGTCAATTCAGACAGTTAGTAGATCCCTCCATGACATACAATTTCTTCGTATCTTGCAAAAGACAAACCAATGAACCCATTCGAACGTTCAATCAGAGATTTCAAAAGCTATATACGAATGTGACTCGTCACTTTGCGGTAGACCCTGCAATTGCCTTGCAGCTATACTTTGGAGCCTTAGATCCTTTAACATCTTTGTTGACTAGAAGGAACCCTCAGGTTACAACCCTTCCTTTGGCTTATGCAGAAACAATGACTCTCGAACAGCAGATGAACCTGCCAGGCGCAGGATTGTCTCAATTGACTGGGATGGGACAATATGGCCCATACGACCAATTTGCCATGATGAACCAGGTAGTAGCACCACGAGGCTCCGATGTTGAACAACTTCCAAACACCCACCCAAGTTACGCCATTGTCGGGTTATCCGAATGCCGTTGTTCAAACACGAGTTTGATTCAAAATAACTCGATGGGTTTGCATGGGTTCGGTATGGGCAATAATCTGTTGACCATGTCGGGGTTTGCTCCAATTAACATGCCAAGCTCAGTGACTTATCCAACAATCACTCCCATTCAAAGTGTGAATCCAGGATGGAATCCACCTGCCCAAACTCAAGCCATTCAAAATGGGAATCCAGGATGGAATCCACCTGCCCAAACTCAAGCCATTCAAAATGGGAATCCGGGATGGAATCCACCTGCCCAAACCCAAGCCATTGTACCCAGTCCAGAGGTGGCTAATGCAGCCAACACAACTGGACCTGCAATTGCAGTGCCTCAACCACAAGGGTCCGAAGCAGCCATAGAAAATATGAAAGAAACGTTGGCCAAGGTGTTGGTAACAGTGGGGAATGTCAATAAAAAAGTTGATCAGGCCATGGGCCATAACCGACCTCACAATCATAGAGGAAAAGGAATGTATAACACGCGGCCTAACAACGGGCGGGTACCCAATCCCGTTGCCAACCGGGTAGACATTTCGGAAGGCTGTGGAGATGCGGGGATCTTGTGATAATGATTGCCCGCATTGTGGCCACGTGAAACCGGAGTCTATGCTAACGGAGGTCATACATTCCCATGAAAGTGAAGAAGAGGAGGATGTAGAATTTTTTGGAAGCGAAGATGAAGAAGCTTTGGAAGTTCATGCAAACAAACGTTTTGGGAAAGCAAATCACAAATATTACACTAGGAGTTCTAAAGAGCCCAAAACTTCCTCTGCTCCTCCTAATAATCAATTACTCCCTCCGGACCCTAAAGGAGATGTCAATCCCCCTCCTCCATCGAAGGTCGAAAAGTCTAAGATGATGCAAAACTTGCCAAATCCGAGAAAAGCTCACTTACGATTTGGTGGAAGATATGAAGAAGAATAGGGCCAATGTATCGATGTATGACATGGCCCGATTATTAGGCCAAGAAGTGAGTTCACCAAAAGGATTAAATCCATCTGCACAAGTTCATGAAGCTAAAAGTCCTGAGTCCCAAGTGGTTGTACAAAAAGAAAAATGAGATATACCTCCCTTTTTGGTAACCATTAGAATTGCAGGTAAAAACTTGCACAATTGTTTAATAGACTCAGGGGCCTCGGCTACTATCATGCCCTTAGAAATCTGTAAAATATTGGGACTTACACCAAAGCCTTCTAGGAGCAGGGTGGTGCAGTTGGACAGGTCAACCATGGAGGCAGTAGGAGAGCTGGGTGATGTGCATATTCAAGTCAATTCAGAACCCAGAGTTCAACAGCGCATAGACATATTGGTGCTCGATATTCCTATCAAATATGGCATGGTATTGGGAAGAGATTGGAGTAAGAACCTAAACGGTTACATTGTGACAGACTCTTCACACATGTGGCTGCCTTGGAGGGGAGTGGCCAATCAAATTCGAATTGACAGTGAACCCCGACTCAAAGAGATGATCACAGATTACAACAAGCCGAACGAGATCCAGTACATTGAAGCTGAGTTGGGAGCATACTGTTTGGACATAGAAGCACTCAAAAATACCCATGATGAAAGGATTGGGCGCAACTTTATTGAAGGACATCAAGACATTTGGACCTTAAGATTTGATGGATCCAGGTCCGGACAAGGAGCAGGAGCCGGTGTTGAATTGTCATGTTCGGACCGAGGAGCCTATATTCGCTGCATACGAGACTACGGTTCCACTGCCACCAACAATATGGCGAGAATATGAGGCTTTGATTCTTGGACTACGAGTGGCCATTCGAAAGAAAATTAAATATATCAAAGTCCTTGGTGATTCGGAGCTGGTGGTGAAACAAGTGAGGGGACAATACATATGCAAGGACGGGCGGCTCGGGCTTTACCGAACTAGGGTCGGAGATTTAATAGATGAGTTTGACGCCTTTAACATTTCTTCGATCTCGAGAAAGGGCAATCGTCCGCGAGACTCCCTAGCTGTAGCGACGAGTATGTTGAAGCCGGTGGACCATAAGAAATGCAAGAAGTTCTCTATAGAGTTGGTCCCTTGTCCCTCGATACCGAGATAATGTTACGAACTTCCAAGTATTTGATAGTGACAGGCACATATTTCATTTTGTCACTAATTCTGGTATATTTGAAAAGCGATACATAGATGAAGAAGAAAGGGATGTAGAGGAGGTAGTTTCGAAAGATAAAAATCCTGTAAAAAACAACAGGATGCATGATGAGATAGCTTCATTAGAAAAAATCTTTGATATTGGATGCAAACCAAGAAAAGGTAAAAGGGTTCCATCTCCTGGAGAGGCCTGTGATTTGGTTAACATTGGAAGTGCGAGAAAATCCCCGGGAGGTATTCATAGCAAAAGCATGTACCAAGCAGGAGAAGGATTCCATAGCAAATGCATTAAAAGAATACATAGATTGCATTGCTTGGAGTTATAAGGAGTTGAAAACCTATGATCAGAATGTCATAATGCACACGATTCCACTGAAGCCAGAGTCCAAGCCCTTCAGGCAAAGACAAAGGCGAGTTAATCCATTATTAGAACCCTTGATAGAGAAAGAGGTGAAGCGACTGTTAGAAGCTAAGATCATCTTTCCCGTTAGGCATTCCACGTGGGTTGCTAACCTAGTCCCTGTGAGGAAAAAGAGTGGAGAAATAAGGTTGTGCATTGATTTCAGAAATCTCAATAAGGCATCCCAAAAGGACAACTACCCGTTACCCACCATCGATGAAATACTCCAAAAGGTAAACGGGTCGGAGATGATGTCATTCCTGGATGGTTATTCGGGATATAATCAGGTCCTTATCCATCCTAGTGATAGGATGAAGACCGCTTTTACGACAAAATGGGGCACCTTTGCATACGGGAGAATGCCCTTCGGACTATTGAACGCAGGTGCCACTTTCCGAGCGAGCTATGGATTTTGCTTTTAAAGGGCTTATTGGTAAGTGCATCATTGTTTACGTCGATGACATTCCTGTATTTTCTAAGAACGGGGAAAACCATGTCGGGGATCTTAAGAAAGTCTTTCAAAGATGCGGGGAACATGGTATATCTCTCAACCCAAAGAAGTGCATCTTCGGGGTAACGAGAAGGAAAAGCTGTTGGGGCATATAATATCTAAGGATGGAATTTCCATTGACCCTGATAGAATAGAAGCCATACAGAAAATTCCTCGTCCCAATAGCAAGAAGGGGTTGAGATCATTTTTTGGAAAGATCAATTTTGTCAGAAAATTTATCGCAGATTTTGCGAGAGATAGCGAGGACCTTTGAACGACATGCTAAAGAAAGAGGTCCAGATCATTTGGACAGATGAAAGGATAGAGGCTTTTGATAATATCAAGGATGCGATTTCTAAAGCCCCGGTTTTGGTGAGTCCCGATTATACGAAGCCTTTCTATATCTACACATTTGCTTCAGATCACTCCTTTGCGAGTGTTTTAACTCAGAAGAGTGAAGGCAGCATTGAAAATCCCATTGCTTTCCTGAGTAGTCCTCTCAAAGATGCGAAGCTGAGATATTCTACCCTAGACAAGCAAATGTATGCGCTGGTTAAGACTGTAAAAAAATTCAGGCACTACATAGTCCACAGTAGGGTCTTTGCTATCGTCCCAGATCCTGCTGTCAAAGCCATGTTCGTTCAGAATGAATTAGGTGAGAAGCGTGGTAAGTGGGTTTCAACTTTGCAGGAATTTGATACGGAGATTCAATCGATGAAGATAGTGCGGGGGCAAGGGTTAGCTAAGGCAATCGCAGAACAGGATCTCGCAATTCCTTGTCAACATTATGAAGTCGTTGATGTAACCAAGGAGGAGTGGTATGCAGATGTGGTGTACTATCTACTAAATGGTAGGTGTCCATCATTTTTGAATGCTACTCAGTGCAGAGCCTTGCGTTTGAAGTCTGCTAATTTTCTAGTTAGATCTGGCACATTATACAGAAAGAACCATGAAGGTATTTACCTTCGTTGCGTTGATCAAGAGGAGGCGGTGCGAATACTCGAAGAGTTTCATGGTAAACATGGGACGGGGCATGGGTCCGCTAATGCCACAGCCCATCAAATCCTCAGAGCCGGTTATTATTGGCCTCAACTATTCAAGGATGCCCATTCTCATGTGAGGTCATGTCACATATGTCAAAGCTGCGGCCAATAGAGACAGAAACGCTTCCATGCCTTTACGGTCCGTAATCGAGTCCAGACCTTTCACGCAATGGGGCCTGGATTTTATTGGGATTATCAGCCCCAATTCATCCGATGCTCACAAATATATTCTGACGGCTACGGATTATTGCACGAGATGGACCGAAGCTATCCCCACAAAGAATGCTACTGCAGAGGTGGTCATTAAATTTTTAGAAGATAACATTGTCACTAGATTCGGGATGCCTAACTCCATCGTAAGTGATAATGGTTCGGCCTTTTCCTCTCTAGAGTTTGCTAATTGGGCATTTGATAACAGCGTGAGTTTAAAGTTCTCCTCCAATTATTACCCTCAAGGTAACGGATTGGCCGAGTCATCCAATAAGAATCTGTTGACTGTCATAAAAAAATTGTTGGAAAGGAATCCACGGGACTGGCACAATAAGCTTAAGTTGGCCCTTTGGGCTGACAGAATCAGAGTCAAAGAAGCAATAGGGACATCTCCTTACCATCTGGTTTATGGACAAGATCCCATTTTTCCTGCAAATCTCAGATTACAAACGTTGCACTTCATGAAAGATTATTTTGGAACTAATGATAAACTTGAGTCTAGACTAACGCAATTAATGCGCTTGGATGAAAAAAGGGATGAAGCTATGCTTCATTTTAGTAAACACCAAGACATTGTAAAAATATGGTTTGACAAAAGGTCTAAGGCCAAGGCGTTTAAAATTTCAGATTTAGTCTTTGTTATGGGACAAAAGACATGAGAAGAAGGGGGAACATGATAAATTTGATTACCTTTGGTTAGGTCCCTACCAGATTTCGGAGATCCTAGGGGAAAATAGTTTTAGACTAAAAACCTTGGATGGAAAGGATTTGGCACTACCTATCAATGGGTTGCACTTGAAGCATTACTTTCAAGCATGAGGTGGTTGGGCTTTGTATTATATGTAATAACGTTGTAATTTCTTGCTTTCATTTTTCATGTTTAGGTGTGTATTATTTTTTTTTTTTTGACATGTCTAAGCTTTGTATTAATGTTGTGATCTGTTTCTTTGTGTGCAGATTTGATACTTAAGTGTGTGTTTCAGGAGATATCTAGTTTTGTGTCAATGCTGTAATTTAGTTTCTTGATGTGCGGATTTGATATGTTAGTATGTATTCATTTTTTTATTTCAGGTTTTTCTTGTATTAATGTTGGGTTTTTGCGTTTGTGTGCAGGTTGGACATTTAGGCGGTGGTGTTCCTTTGATTTCCTTTTCATTGCCTTTAAAAAAAAAAAAAAAAAAGGGAATAAAAGCTTGATGTTGAACGCATGCCTAAGATTGGGAGAATATGAAACATTGGAATCATGTTGTAAAAGCTCCACATGTAATACAAACAGTTAATTTAGATCATTTGAAGCTTGTGATGCATGAAAAAGTCGGTTTTGCATGACAAATCATCTCATTTGCAATTCAAGAAATAATGCATTCATGTTCCATCTCACTTTTCATACATTTCACCGTAGTGGCATATGCATCTTAGGTGCAATTCATTTGAGTATGTTGAATCCTCTTAGGGTTATGTTATAACATAAATCTAAGTAAATCCTAAGGTTGGAAGCTGAGTCTTGAAGTATCTAGGACCAAGCACGTTTCATACATTAAAAGGGATCTTGAGCAAAATGATCAAAACCTAACTTGGAGGAAAAGGTTGGGCGAAAATGGTTTTCATGTCTATCCTATTATGCAACATGATCCTAAAAATAGTGGTTTTGACCACTTCCATAGAGCTTAAAGCCTAAAATCAGAGTAGTAAGGATAGGGTTAAATTCTCATCTCGGTTGGTTGAGAATCTAATTCCCCAAAGCTTTGATTGGACCCACATGGAGTAGTAAGGATAGGGCATAAATTCTCATCTCGGTTGGTTGAGAATTTGATTCCCCAAAGCTCTTATGTTTCATTTCGTATTAAGTCTTAGATTGTAAGGATCGTACTATTTGTCCTCTGCAAAGGATGGGTAGTCATCCCCAAGGTCTAAGTAACAAGATTAATATTTTCCATTTACATTTAAAATCTTGGGTTGTAAGGATCGTACTATTTGTCCCTAACCGGGATGGGTAGTCATCCCCAAGGTCCAAGAAGTAAAATAAATAAATTTTTCCCATCTCATCCTTATATTGGATTGTAAGGATCGTACTACTTGTCCTCTGCAAGGGATGGGTAGTCATCCCCAAGGTCCAAAGAAATGAAGATAAGTTTTGGATTATGGGGTTAGATAGGCCCATGCATGGCATCATGTCTTGCCTAAAAAATAAGACCAGCGATTGTCTAGAGGGTTAGACTAGCATGACCATTTCTTCCATAATTGGTTTAGTTATTTTGCTCAAAGTGAGGTAAAGAATTCTAAATCAGAATAGTAAGGATAGGGTTAAACTCTCATCTCGGTTGGTTGGGAGTCTGATTCCCCAAAGTTCTGATTTCACATCCACTTGCACATGGGTTCAAGATAGTAGGGACTCATAACCAACTTTGGGATATAATGAACCGTTCACTAGTGGATCCTAAGAGGGTTTGGCAGTCTTGAATGTTTGCACATAATACTACAAGAGTGACTATGCATTTTCTCATGGCATATTCGGTAGGATACACAAATCATTCACAATTTCGCATATGCATTCATGCAAAACCGATGATGGAATGTGGATCAAATTCAAATGATAAGGAAAGGAATTCATTGCACACACCGAGCTAGTACTTGATGATTATGATAATTCATGTACTTCTGATTTTGGGCATTAGTTATATTGATTATGGGCTAACCCATGTTTTCAAATTTGTGATTTGTGTTAGGTTGGGTTCTTACTAAAATGCTCAAGAGCATTTGACAGTCGCCATTTGTTGTGGTTCATCCACAACACACCCCAAAAGTGGGGACCCACCTTTGTTTTTGCAGGTTTTAGGGAAGATCTCAAAGACCCGGATGCTAAAAATGAAGAAAAGAAGAAAAATGCCTAAGTGTTGAAAGGGTCGCGAAATCGCGACATGTCTCTCCATCGCTGCGAAAAATTGAAATCTGTCGCGAAATCGCGACGTGTCGACAGCAAAGAAAAGAGGTGTTGCGAATCGCGACGCATTTTTTGGAAGCGTACGGAAAGTTGAGAATGGTAGCGATTTCGCTACAAGTTGCCGAAAGAAAGGTGGTAGCGAATCGCTACCACTTCGTGAAGCAAAGGCGTGAAAGAAGAGTGGTAGCGATATCGCTACCACTTTACAAAGCAAAAGGCGTGAAAGCAAGGTGGTAGCGATATCGCTACCACTTTGCGAAACAAAGGCTCGAGACAAAAAGTGGTAGCGATATCGCTACCACTTCATCGAAGGAAGGCTCGGAACCAAAGTGGTAGCGATATCGCTACCACTTCATCGAAGGAAGGCTCGGAACCAAAGTGGTAGCGATATCGCTACCACTTTTTGAAAAGAAGGCAAAGCAAAGTCGGTAGCGATATCGCTACAATGAGCTACTGCGGGCGTACGGACCAAGAACATGTCGCGATATCGTGACATGTCGCGATTTCGTGACATGTCGCGTTATCGCGGCTAGGAAACGGAAGAGGCCAAATGCAAATTCTGTCGGGATTTCCATGGGAAAGCGTTACGAAAGGTGCAGGAGACGCGGGACACGTGGCGGAAATGACAGAACCGGAGTAACGTTTCATAACAACGATTCTTGGCCGCGAGAGATCGAGCGTTACGATTGCACGCAAAGGTTAGAATACCAAAAGGCGGGAATTGAAGCGAAGGGTCCCGGGAGTCGAAACGAAGCGTCATGGAGCAGTCGAGAACGCACGAGAAGGTTAAATAGCAGAAATGTAGATGGATACGGAGCTGGAGACTGTAACAAAAAGCATTATTTATTGAAATAAAGGATTTTTCTTTGGTAACACGACTTTTGTGTGTAAAATCAAAAGGAGATCGAAGCCAAAACTATTGTTTTCTTGTCAATCTTTTCGTTGCATCATTTTGTCTTGTATCTATTTCGTTTACGCCATGGGATGGGTTACGATAGGTGAATGGTAGAATGATGCGGTTATATTCTTTTCCTTAGAGTCTTGCATCCGATCTGATTAGATTGTGTGTTAGTACGGATCTGATCGGTTGGGTTGTTTTGGGGACTTCATCTCTTAACTTGGGATTTTGCGGGGAGGAGATCGTTAACCATTTTAATATCCTTCATTATTTTCCAGTGACTCAAAAATAACAGTTTCTGTTTTATTCCTTGATATGCTTAATTTCATGTCAGAGACTAACATTGAAATAACGAGAACTATTGAATAGAGATAAAACGAACAGGTTAACCTTAGAATAAATTGTGAATATTAGAACATCAAAAGGATTTTTGTTTATTTTTGATTAATCAAACAAGTCAAGATTATAAAGTTCATTGAGAATCAACAAAGGCCCCTTGTTAATAGCTATCTGTAGGATTTGAGTTATTCTGGGATATATCGGTTGCATGTATTAAATTGAAATTCATTTTTATATACGTAAAAGTTGTTTCACAAAGAAGCTTGGAGAAATAATAAAAGGAAGGAAAATAAAATAAATTATTTCTTTGCAAGAAAGAGTCTTTTGTTCGAGACTCTAAGTTGCGTGTTATTATTTGTAATATGACAAATTAACACTCAACAGGAAGATGCATCTCTAAAGCCAAGTGCCTATAGATGAAGGAGATCTTTGGAATGTATTATACTAGGTTAAACTTCTGTAGGATGCGAGAATAAAATTGATACTAGTAACCATATATCTCGACAAGCCTGTAAAAGCACTCGCTAACCTTGGGCCAGTTAGGACACTCCATGTACGACCACCACTCCATATCATCTAGCCCAAGTCATACAAACCGTGTAATATAATGTTGGATGTCACTAGTATGGGTCTTGCTCCAGAAGCCCTCCTCCTCCCAAGGCCAGCAGACAACATAGCACTGATGGGCATCATTGATCTCCATGATATGCAGGGGAAGCTCCCCAGGATGCTCTATCCCAATGTGCTACTAGCCCCAAATCTAAATAAGTAGACTACAGTTGATCCCTTGGTGGCTTCGATCAGTAATCTGGTAGAGCTCTTATTACAGTTGGCAGAGCAGGGTGCTCCCCTAGGCCAATCATAGTGGTTTACAGATGGAGCTCTGAACAACTCTATAGATAGTGGCTATAAGGTTCCAAGGAATCCTCATGCCTGAGGAGTCTGGAAGCACTACTTGCACCACCAGGTGCATAAAAATGGCCTCACATATGGAGAAGACATTCATCCCCTACCAAAAGCCAATATTTACCCCTCCATGGTCAATGTCACACTGAGCCTCCTCGCTCTGGGTACTGAATATGACATAAAATATAGACTCCTTAGCCCCAGAAGTCAAAGATACGATGGCCTCGCAATCAATGAGGATCCTAAAGATCCTGTAAATGTCCTCTAGATTCATCGTCATTTCACTTATAGGCAGGTGAAATGTGTTGGTCTACGCATTCCAGTGTCGGGCCAACGCAGTCAAATAGGCTTGATCTACCCTAATAGTGGGTAGATCCATTACATAGCTAAATTTGATAGCTTTGAACCATTCTCACTCCCCGGGAGTGAGATCTCCATGGAGAGTCTTAAGAATATCAAGCTCTCGAGCTCTAGAGGTCAATCTCTAAAATAAAAAGCATAATATAAGAAAAAATCTAACTAAAACAAGCAAAAACATTTTAAAATGACCTAAAATTATCAAAAATAGTTAAAACCTAATAAAATTGCAAAAACATGTCATCATGCAAACATACAAATCAAAAATGTCATTCAGACAGGTCAAAAATTCATTAAAAGACATTAATTGACTATTAAAACCTTAGGAAAATAAAAAAATTGATAATTTTTTCTAAGGTATGCGAACCGCGGGTCAACCATATGGTCTGCATGCGGTCAAAAACTAATCATTGGGATTTTAAATTTTAACTACAGCTAGCATCTGTGGTCCCTAATTGACCAATTAGGAACCACAACTGGTACCTGTGGTCTCCAACTGAGATTTCGCTGTGTACAATATTGCGACAAAAAATGAAAAAAAAAGAGCAATCCTAAAGCTATCCTAGCCTAAGGTGGGGTTCATTACCAATAATTTAGTGAGATTGATTAATCAATTACTTAATTGGATTCATTTTAGTGGTAATGGATGCGAGGTCTTGCTTTTTGAATTACCTTACCCTCACCTCGTCTATCATGGCTCGAAGAAGCTTACCCGTGCTCTACCATCGTGCTATAAGTAGGTGTGCAGGTAAAGTTTGGTAGATTGCAAGTCAGTTTCTTAGTTGTCACTATCAGAGATCTAGATTGCAAGTTGTTGTTAGATATTAATGAGATAAATTTGAAAATTATGCTTTTTATAGGCTTTTCCTATTTTGTGCAGACCGCAAGCCCTAGCCACAGTTCCCTAAATTGTAAATGGGAACCGCAGACCCTAGCTACAGTTTGCAACTGGCAAGCAATTTGATAAAATACCACCATGGGAAGGGCTAAAAAGATAAATTAATGCCTCCTATTGGGTTAGAATTTAATAAAACAATCAATTTGGAAATTTGATGATAATAAAGCACCAGGATTCAATTAAAAATTAAAAATATGGCTGAGATTATAAAGTACATTCAATCGAGGTCATCGCTATGACAATCCTTTCATGGAGTGACACACCTCCTAGAAAAATAAATAAACTCAATTCATAAATCAAAACATTCAAAAAAATTAAATAATTAAAAGCACCAAATGCGCCTCGTATTCAATAATTTACTCTATACACTTGGCGGTTGCAGCGACTTACAATCCATGCAATCCAACAAGATGAGTAAATTACCATAAGGACATTTGGGGGAAAATGGTCATTGTTGATATGATATGCTTCTTTTCAATCCCTAAGAAATCCTTTGAGGCTGGACTACTCCACGGGAATGAGGCGTTGTGTGTCATTTCTTCTATGACATGTTTTCAGTAAATCATCGATAATTTGATTCAACACAAATCTAATTGTATTTGTATCAATTTGATTCCCTAAGATGGCTATTGCAGCCCGATTGCTCCATGGGATAGAAATGTGCAAATACTATTAACAATTGGAATCAAAATTTGAACTAGTCCTATCCAAGGCATTAATTTGCTCAAATCTAAATTTGTTCAGATCATCCATGGTGGTCAAGCAACATCGTTGCTTTAATCATTGTCATTACTCCCATAAACTCGTCACTTGAGGGGGTAGTCATAATATCAAATCATAATTAAAATCAACAAAATATCCTAGAGATCGTATATCCCTTGATTTTTTCAAAGTGTTCGTCCTTGCGAATCATTGTCAACAGCTATCATAAGCTTACCCCTTTGCTTGGGAAAAATAGCAAATATGATTTTGCTTGTTTTTCTCTGCATTTCGGATCTATGGATCAGAAGATACCTATGGAATGCACAACTACACCGAATGAGATGAGAAGGGCACAAGATTTTCAAGTTTAAGCCTCCAAATTTTTTGGAAGCAATGATTCCAAGATGCACGTCCTTTTGTAGGACCTGGGGCATATAATGTTGATCTAACTAATGATCATCATAGAACCTTCAACATCATTTTAGGAGGTCTATTTTTGCTCAACGTTGTTCGATCTCACAATGCATCTTAAAAGGGGCATCTATAGACACCTAAAATGCATCATGTCAAGGGTGACTACTCATATGGACATGCTACAAGACCATATGGAAGATCTTGGAGAGACTCCAAGATAGAGCAATGGTTCTAACCACTCAATTTGGGCTCCTTGGCCTAATCAATATGAACTACATCCCAAACCTATGGTTTATAGATGAACCGTTATTGAGACATGTGGTTTACAGTATAGACCGCAACTATGACCTACGGTTTTAACTGAAGTTTAGTTGGCCTTCAATCTAAGCCAAATCGGTTGGAATGACCATTTGATCTAGAAGAAGGTGGTTAATGGACAGAAGATTCTAGAGGCTTCCATTCCAATTGTCCTAACCACCTCTTCTTGATATTGGTTTCTCTAGCAAGCCACTCCCAATCCTAGGGTATCCTATAAATACCCCCTCCAAATGGGGAGGAGAAGATATAAATGATTTGAATAGCAAAGCGTTGTCGAATTGTCAAGAGAGATTTAATTGATCAAGCAAGTAGCGAAGCCCTATTGAATTGCATACTGAGTTCGTGCATTTGATAAGGCTACTTTGCTATTCAACCAAAGATCAATTTGCCATGGAATTTCTAGGAACCTAGAAGAACCAAAAAATGCAAATCTGAGCAAACAAAGGCCCATCACAGTGATTCAACTGCCAAACCTGTCAGAAGGACACCGGAGGCGACCCTTGAACATCAATTGGACAATGAGGTCAAGCCCACTACCCTAGAAATTTAGGGAAAGACTATCAAAGTGCTAACCACGGCTTTCAACCATGGTTTATAGTGCAAACTGCTCACCAAAGCTACGGTTTGCAGCAAAGGTATCACCACCTTCCTATTTTCATTTTTGTCTAGTTAATTAGTTTATATTAGTTGTTTTCATGGTTTAATTGCGGTTTACCAGACTTATGACCATAGAATTAGTTTAGATTAGCTTCTTCATGCTATGCTTCAACTAGGACATTAATGGGTTCTTTATGCACTTTTATTCCTTGTTTTACGCATTTAATCCATGCATAGTGTAGCTGCTACTTATCTTTATGCTATTGTATGAATCTTGATTCAATTTGCATAGTTTAGAAGCACTTTTCATGTTTTATTGATTATGCATGTTTAATGGTGTCATTATACAATTTTCCTATAAGAGACTCATCATGAGAGGCTGCCTATCCTTTTGACACTTCTATGTTGTTTCTTGACCACAGGGAATAGTTTCAAAGGAGAACCAACCATCAAGTTCCTTCCCCAACGTAAAAAATAGGGCACCTCCATCCTAGAGCAGTTCGTGTCATCCTAAAAGGCACTTGGAAATCACACCTACCCTTGAGAGGGAAATAATTACACACTCCTATTGTAATATTGTATCAAAATTATTATCCCTAAGAGGGATGTACCATTAATTTGATTTTAACTTTGAATATAATGGAATAAAGCATATTTCTTCTTGATTTATTTGATTTCAATTTCTTGTTCTTGTATGTGTGTTATGCTTTTATCAATTATTGAAATAGGATACCTTCAGGTGTGAGCCTTTTTTGTGGTTACATTAGGGTATCAAAGGATTCCATAAAATCCCACACCTTATTTCTATATTCTTTTAGGTAATGATGCCTACTGCTACACATTTTTCTTACCTAATTTATAATCAATTCAGAGTCACCATATATGTTCAATATCTTGATGCCCATACTTTCAGCTTGCATTAGCCCAAGGCATAGAGCTTCATATTCTACAACATTATTAGTGCATGACCATGTTAACCTATAGGTGAAACTCTTTGTCCCTTCTGATTGGAAATGTAATACTACACCAGTACCAACACCATTTCTACATCTAACACCATCAAATTGCATGGTCCATATTTATATTTCTCTCAAGAACTAGTTAGATATAGTAGAAACTCTTTTCTCTATCTCTACAGAAATACTGTATGTGCCCATACTTATCTCAAATTGACTATGTACGATGCTAGAATGTATGCACCTACTATATTTGCATCATAATATCAAAGATAAAATAAGAAACCATACAATGACAATGAATTAAGAAAAATGTAAAGGCTTCTTTTATTTATTCATCATGAAAATTAGTTACATGTACGTCCCTTGTAGGGATACCAAATTTTGATAAAATGAATGCAAAGATATGAAGCCCCAAAATAGGGGTGGTGCAATTTGCAGGCCTTCTAGATTGACATAAATTGATTGAGGGCTTAATGATTCCTCTTTCTCACTTGTTCGGAGGAAATATATTTACATGTGGTTTTGTCCTTTGTAGATCCTGTCACCTACGCACAAAGAAACCACAAAACACATCAATAGCATATGCAACCTCTTATTATGAGGTTTGTTTCAATAAATTGCATGAAATGACATGAAAGCATGATAAAAGCATGAAAAGCACAAATATAAGCAAATATGCAAAATAAAATGCTAATGAACCATACAAATGCATTGAAAATGATAAATCTACTCTAAGATAAGCTAATAAAGTAGGAATAAGCATAAATCTAGGCTAAAAATTGAAGAAATTATGCATCAAACCCTAGTCGCTGCTATCTTCAATGACGAAGGCCTACGAGCTCCTATCAATGATAGTGATCATGCACTAAGTATTTTTCCTCTTAAATCAAATTCTACGATGCATAATTCACCAATTTAATTGATGGTCAAGGGTTACCTGCTTGTCTAGAGATGGATTACTGATTGAATTCATTGGGATTCAAGTTATATTGGTATGAATTTGTGGTGTGTGCTTCTCAATCCTTCGGAAGCTCCATTGTTGTTTGCATGGTTATCATTCCACAATTGAGTAGCAATTCAACTCT
This sequence comes from Wollemia nobilis, assembly GCA_028583015.1. Lineage (NCBI taxonomy): Eukaryota > Viridiplantae > Streptophyta > Pinopsida > Araucariales > Araucariaceae > Wollemia > Wollemia nobilis. The sequence continues at coordinate 392,339 of JAQPPZ010002094.1, forward strand.
CCTTAACCGTTATCAAGTTACTATCCAATCCGGTAGAGTTTCACTACATAAAACGTTATATATCCTTGTTGTAAATATGAGCAATTTTTGTTGTCATTGATGTCAAGAGGTTGATGTTCAAGTTTCATCATCATTAATATCATCAGGTGATTTTTAAACAAGGTAAAGAAGAAGTTTAAAGGAATAAGATATAATATTTATTTTAATATTATATGCCTAAAATGGCCTAAAATATTGAAAACCCAATGAAGGAGAAACAAACTTAAAAGGAAGTCCCAAAGAGGGCGAAGCAGATTTGAAAGGCAAAAATAATATTATAATACTCTGGGTTATAGGTTGGTTTGAAGAAAAATGAGGACCAAGGAGTTATCAATTTTTAGATCCTGCTACAAACCCATTTGGTAGATTTTGAGGACTATGGTTTAATTTATTTAAATTAAAATATTTTAACCATAAGGTTAAAATTTAAATTTAAATAATCAATTAAGGCACCAAAAGTTTAAATAATTAAATTTGAATCAAATTCAAATTTTCTTTCTTCGCTGACGTGTTGGACAACATGGCATATAATATAAAAGGGGGCAAAATGTTTAATGAAAATCATCCATGCGATATGCGATTTGCGAGTGCCAAAATTCCAAAGTATTTCGAGTGCCAAAGGGTAAAGGAAATTCACATGTGTTTTATTTTAAGTGGGCAGACACGACAATAAGGAGAAGGGGAGCACCAAGAAGGTTCCAAGGCGCTTGGTAGCACAAGTGGCAGTCGAGGACTATGTTAGACATTTGCGAGTGCAAAGTTGTGGGTTTGATTCATGCGATTGACTTTTACAAGGGAGAAGGTTGTTTTTCATTTGTATAGAACCAAAGAAAGCATAAGGTTTAAAATATAGTGGTGCACCTTTCATTTTTGTGAGGGTAGGTAGCCCAAGCAGTGGATGTGCTTTGCATGAAGGCATTTGGAGAGGCGAGGTTGGGTGTTTGAATCTCGCCAAATATTTTTGGTTGGGCAAAATAAAAGGTATGCACCTCATATTTTAAATTTACCAAGGTTTTAATATTTCAAAAATTGCGTAAGTGAAATTTACAAGGTGGCTTGTAAGTTGTTGATGGAGATATAAGAGATTATAAAATTAAAATATTTTATTTTAATTTTGGTGGCTAGAATTTAGAAAATAAATTTATATTGTGATAATTAATTTTTGAGAGGAGTAATAAGGTGCATGAAGGAAATCAATTGTGGGAGTGAGTTATTTAATATTTGCTAATAATTTTTGAAGTATGGAGATTATAAGGTGTAATTGAGATTTAATATTTTTGTATGGTGAAATATTTTTGAGGAAAATAATTGAGTGAAAATTTTGAGAAGATTTTTGCTATCTAACCTTTGAGTTTGGCAAAGAGAGTGATTATTATTGAAACAGGTTTTGAGGGCAAATCTTCATCAAAACAAAGGTATGGGCATATCATCCTTGTGAGTGAATTTTTATTTTTCTGAATTTTGTGTACAAGTTGGAGTGAAAAGGATTGTTGGAAATGTTTGAGTGAATTTTTCATATGCATGATTGGTGAATGTTCATGAGTATCATTGCTATGTAAATTGAGAACTATATTGAACTAGGATTTGTGAAATAATATGAGTATCATTGTTATGTGAATTTGGAATCATCTTGAGTAAAGTTTGAGTTCCACAATGAGAGTTTTTGGAAGCATTGTGAAACACTTGTTTAGGGTTTGTAAACAAGCTTTGTTTCATTGAGTGAATGGTTGGTTGAAGTTGATTGAGCATAGTTGATTGAATGTGTTGGAGTTATAGTTCAAGTTATGTGAAACAAATTGTTATTTATTCTAAATTGATTTGAAAAAGAGTTTGGAAGTGATTGAGTGTTTGTGAGTGTGAAACATATTGAGTCTCTAATAATTCTCTATATGTTTCTGTAAGTAAACAAGATCTGAGTGAAACTTGTTTGTGGGATTGAAGAGGTTTTCTATGAGAAATTGAGTTGATTTTTTATATGCAAGTTTTGTAATTGATTTGAATAAGCTTTTGTTAAAGTTGGTGGACATATTTAACTACGTCCTAAAGGGGACTTAAGGACATAGTTAAGCAAGCTTATATGAAAGCTTGTGAGAATATTTGAGCAAGTCCTAGAGGGGACTTAAGGATAGAATTGAGCAAGCTTTTGTGAAAGCTTAAGTACATATTTGTGTGAGCTTTTGTGGAATCTTACAATCATATTGTACAAGTTCTAGTGAGGACTTGTACAACAAATTTGAGGTAAGTCTTGGTAAAGACTTTTTGAGTATATTGTACAAGTTCTAGAGAGGACTTGTGGAGCAGATTTGAGATAAGTATTGGTGAAGACTTGTTGGGCAGGTTGTACAAGTTTTACTGTGGACTTGTTGGATAAATTTGAAGCAAGTCTTAGAGAAGACTTGTGAGCATATTGACCAAGTTCTTGAGAGAACTTATGGAAATATTTTGGTATAGATTTGATGATATATTTTGAAAGCACGAGGATACGAAAGCAAAAAGGAAACACCAAGATGCGATGCATGCGAAGCAAAAGATAACGCTAAATCCTATGAATTGAAAATGCATGAAAGGAGAGAAACATAAACGAATTGAAACAAGATAGAAAGCAAATGTGGAAGTACAACCCTTTTTATTAATTTGCTTTAGAACTCGGTTACAATACGTCTCCTCCCTTTTTAGGGGCTAGGAGCGTTAAATATGGCTTCATTACACCACGGATTGGTATGCCTTCTTTCGCGTGCCCACATGTAAAATGGGTGGACCAAATGTCGTCACCGCTTGCGTGAATACATCCTTGATTCCTTGCTTCTCCTCTGGTGTCGAGATCCTACGTTCAGGGAAACAGAAAACAATCAGTAGCACCTACGGATGAAATGAAACATGCGATCCCCAAAGCCTACGATTAGTGCATGCATAAAATAATTAAAATGATAACTAAAACATATCAGAATGAGCTAAAAATTTGACAGAGGCATGAGAACATTACCAGGAAGGCACTGCAAATGGAACAGTTGGGAAATTTGCCATGGATTTCTAATCGCTCCGGGGTGGGACGATTAGACCTGCAACAAAATGTCAGAAAGCACCCTCCTAAATGTCCCATCCGGGAGGCTCCAAATCACCTGTAAAGTTGGGGGTTAGGTAAAACGGGGTATTTTGGAAAGACCCAGAAGGTCAGATTTTGCCAATTTGGCCTCTATCACCAGGAATTTGATGATGCTACCTACATGTTAGCAAAAGCGAGAAATAACAAAAACATGATCAAAACTGCTCAAAATCACATGAAATTTGAATGCAAGCCTATCTAAGCAACCTAGAATCAAATGCAAAAATAACAGAAATGAAATATGCTACAGATTTCTAATCGCTCCGGGGTGGGGCGATTAGGACTACAGTAGTGCGAGGGGCACCCGAGGGCAGGACGCCCATCGTTTGGGGCCCGATTTTGGCACCAATCCACTTGGGATGGGTCCAAAACCTCTTGTGGGGTATTGTCAAAAAATTTGGGTGGGATACTATGGCCAAATTTTGGGTTTTGGGTCCAGATTGTGCTTCCAATAATCACCCAATGACCTCCCTTCCAAAAGAGAGATCAAGGATGTGAAAGGCACAATCAAAAAGTGAGGATGTAAAACGGCAGCACTTCATTGCTCAAAATGCTCCTTCTCTATTTCTTTCTTTGGGTGAGAAGACTCACCATTTTATAGACCTGACGGTCTCTTTGTATGAGCATGCAGAGGCGCCACTTGGCAATCATGCCTTCCTAGGGGGGAGAAGATTCCTCCTTGATTAAGGGCTCCATGACTACCTCTATGACTTCTCCTTTGAGCTCAAAAATGCTCACTCACACTCCCATGCAATGAAGGAAGAGTTAAGTGGTGGATCTGAGCTACCATTTGTCAAGATTTGACCTTTTGCCCATCAAACCTACTATTCGCCCCACCCTGGAGTGAATACTACTAATCGTCCCAGGGTGGGATGAATACCAGTTTGTAATCGTCCCTGGGTGGAACAAATAAGGAGCAGAGTGCCTGAAAGGTGCCAAATTGACCTCTGACCTTCCAAAACTGCTGTGAGAGTGGTTAGGACCACTTTTTAACCTCTAGGGGCTGCCCTAGGGGTTGTGTGTGTCAATGCGATCAGTGTTTGCAGTCACATAATCGGATTGGTGTTGTTTTGGTGTCTATAGATGCCCCTTTTTGGGATGCATTATGCGTGGCGCAATGTTGAGCAAAAATAGATAACCAAAGCACTAATGATTAGGGTTTCTCAGTAACCTAACCAAATTTTGATGCCCCAAGTATGGAAAGGGCATGCATTCTTGAATCCTTGCTTCTGACGAGCTAAGGAACTTAATTCAAGTGTTAACCTTTTTTTGGTGAGGTGTTACTTGAGCTTGGACATTGATCAGTCATGAATAGGCAAAGGGCACAACCTTTTGTCTGTGGGAACCTTGAGTTCATGATTCATGAATGCCAAGTGTTTGATCAACTTGTGATTATTGCTTGTTTGCTGCCCCAAGCAGGAGCATGATTATCTTTGTCAATGATTCTTTGAATGCATGCCATTTCCTTGATTGGGTGTGTATTTGTTGATTGGTGACTAAGTGTGACTACCCCCTCAAGCGACGAATCGATGAGGGAATGACCTACATGAGAAAAGCGATGAGTCACTTGACCCAATATGACTTAGGTAAGGGTGCCTTCAGATGTTTTCCTTTGAATGCTTATGCAGTTTCCCAACATTTAGACCTATTTTTGGTGGGTTTTAACCCTTTTTGTGATGCCATTTGGGGTTGAAATTGTCAAAAATTCATCCTCCCGTGGAGCGGTCCGGCTATGGTAGCCTTCTTAGGGAGTAGGATAGTGACAATTTGTGACCTCGACATCAGTTTTTTATGCCAAGAATTTCAAGTGCAAAAGCACTCTTATTCGAAAAATTTATTGCTTTTTTTGGTGCATTTTTTTGCTATTTTTGTATTTTTTTTATTTTCTTGCTCTGTAATCATCCCGGGGTGGGACGAATACCAATTTAGTAATCATCCCAGGGTGGGACGAGCACTAACTAGAGCGCTCATCCTAGGGTGGAACGATTACAGGCCTAAAAAGCCTATTTAAGGGCCAAAACTAGGGTTTGGGCTCATTTGCATTCATTTTTCTGGCGATTTGGAGCTCTGAGGAGGAGGAGGTCGAGTATGTGAAGCGAAGCGCTATCGAATTTTTGGACACCATGAGTTCATGAACCGGGTCATCAAGTGGTGGAGCCGAAGCGAGACCGGTGAGTGCTCCTCTTCTTTATTTTGCATGTTTAAATTTTGACATCTTAAAAACGTAATTTTTTTTTTTTGTGTTTTGCTTTCTTTGATTTAAACTAAAATAAAACCCTAGGTTAAATTTATTTTTTGTAATGAATTTATCTTGAAATTTGTTTTCCATTTTAAAATAAGGTAAAACTCTAGGCTAAAAGAATTGACAAAAACTAAAACTATAACCCTAGGTTAAACTGAAACCCTAGGTTTTTCCATTTTTTTTGTTTGTTTTTTTTTTTGTTAAACTAAAACCCTAGGGTAAACTAAACGAAAAACCCTAGCTTAGAAAAATTGTTTTAATCTAAATTTTTGTTTTTAAACTTCAGTTAGAAACCCTATATTAACGAAAAACTGTTATTTTGATGTTGTTTTGTTTTTATTTATCAGTTTAAACGTAGAGTTAAAAACCCTAGGTACTAACAAACTTTTTTATTTTTTTTTATTTTTTTTTATATTTATCAATTTAAACGTAGAGTTAAAAACCCTAGGTACTGACAAACTATTTTTTTTTTAATTTGATTTTGTTTTTATATTTATCAGTTTAAACGTAGAGTTAAAAACCCTAGGTATAACAAACTGTTTTTTGAATATTTTTATTTTTTTATTTATTTATCAGTTTAAACTTAAAGTTAAAAACCTTAGGTACTGAAAAAATTGTTTTTGAATTTGTTTATTTTTTTGTTGATCTGTCAGTAAACTTAAAGTTAAAAACCTTAGATACTGACAAAATTGTTTTTGAATTTGTTTATTTTGTTGTTGATCTATCAGTAAACTTAAAGTTAAAAACCTTAGGTATTGACAAAATTGTTTTTTTAATTTTATTTGTTTTATATTTATCTATCAGTTTGAACCAAAAGTTAAAAACCCTAGGTACTGAAAATTTTGATTTTTTGAATTTGTTTATTTATTTTTGAACTATTTTTAGCTGTACATTTGTTAGATGAGGTTGTACAGTTTATGTAACTGTGTTTGTTGTACAGTTTATTATTTTTTGTTTTTTTTTTTGTTTATCATGTTTTTAATGTTTTTGTGTTGTTTGTGGTTTTCAGGTGGTGAAGAGCCGGTACCGTTAGCCGACGGTGTTCTCTGATGCCCGAGAGGCGTTGACTTTGGTGGACTAGGAGTGGCTTGATGCCCTTGGGCTCAAGCATGTGACTCGACTAGAGCCTGTGGTGGGGGATCGGGCCTATCTGACCGCCCTGATCAACTTATGGGATCCTCGCACTAATACCTTCCATCTCCCAACAGGGGAGATGATGGTGACTCTCGAGGATGTCTATCAGATTCTATGGATTTTGATAGATGGGCTTCCTATCAAGACTATGCCACATGATCAGTGGACGATAGTGCTGACACGATGCTTCGGGCATGGGGAGGAGGTGGGTGTGGATAGCCCGATGGAGAGGGCAGAGGGTGACTATCAGATTGGTGGCATTCTGGTATGATGGTGGTTAGAGAGGGGTGTGTTGGGAGTGAGGCATGCATTACTGATGAGCCTCATCTCCAACATGCTATTGCTCGACTCTTCAGGCATGAGGTTCCCGTGGAACTTGCTGGAGGTGGTCTTCAGGTTGGTGGAGTGTCCAACTATAGAGCCCCTAATTATGAGATGGGGTCAGACACTGTTGGCACAGCTCTATGATGAGTTGTACGAGGTCCGCTGTCAGAGGTGGAAGGGTATTGGATGTAGTTACCTATTGTAGTGTTGGGCTTGGCAGCACATAGCGGTGGATCGACCACTGGGTTTACCATGGATGACTCGGGCGGAGATGGTGGATAGGGAGATAGGGTATAAGGCACTAGTCAGAGGAGCGAGGGCACAGTCGGTGGTGGGCAGGTGATGTTGGTCACTACACTGAGGCCTTCTCATGGCTTGCTCCTAGGGATGTGGTCTGGTGGCCATACCAGGATTGTCCCGCTTGGCCTGAGGCTGGGGAGTGGCTCTGGTGGGTTCGCAAGGGGAGGTGGCTGATCGGGCAACACGAGACCGAGCAGGAGTACTTCCCATACATCCGAGTGACATGATAGTTTGGGGTGCACCAGGGGTTGCCTGGTGAGCCCTTGATCTATCAATGTTGGGGGGACGAGAGGACCCTAGCTTGGCCGATCATCGAGCCACTAGGGGAGGAGGCGGATATAGCGATTGACATCCTAGACATGGACGACATCGGGGTTACTACTGAGTATGAGCAGTGGTGGACGCTACGGTGGTGGCGAGGAGAGGGGCCTCTAGGAGGGGTAGATGCAGCAGCAATAGGCGGGGAGGGTGCAGAGGCACCGGGAGAGGGTTGGGGGGCTCCATTGGAGGATGCAAACATGGTGGAGGTTGATTTTGTGGGGGAGGATTTTGGGGTGCTAGAGCAGCCGGAGATGCAGGACATCCCGGAGTAGTGGGAGCCGGAGCAGCCTACCATTTTGGAGATGTCGATGCCTCAGGTGGTCTCGGAGGGTATAGATGCAGGGTCTCGCATTGAGATAGCACGATTGGAGGGGCTACTCTAAAGATAGGATGAGGAGCTCGAGGATGTGCTATAAAATAGGGATCTCCTATGAATGTAGCTGGCAGAGTGGGAGAACGCATTACCTGTGTACCATCGATGGGATGGGGACACAGATGCTACGCGGGAGAGGGATCTCCCATGATCTTAGTTGGCAGATCATGACGATGCGTTGGTGACGTACCGTCAGTGGGAGATGGACTTGGTTCGACATCGATTGGAGTTGGAGGCAAAGATTATCCACCTCGATGGGCGGATCCTTGTGCTTTTTGGAGGTAGATCGTCACGTCATACGAGAGGGAGTGATATTGAGCAGTCAGCATCCTCTTGACACAGGCGGCTAGATGAGGGGGGCACTAGTGGGCGTGATGCGGGGGCTAGCAGTAGCCGCCCTGAGAGGTCCCATAGGACCCACACCATGGGGGTAGTTCCCGTCGCATCGATCCTGCGTGATCATGGTGGCCGACGCCCTAGGCTTGGGGGTTTTTGAGCTTTTGCTTTTTGCGAGGTTAGAGGACCGGTTTATTGTAGCCTGAGGGCATTTTGATGATATATATATATATATACATATGACTTTCTTTTATTTATACACGTGTCGTGATTTTATGTTATGCACAGTGATTGATGTTGATGGATGCATGTTAATTTATATTGATGTATGCATATGTTATGATGAATGCTAATGTTTCTAATTTATATGATATGCATATGGAATGGATGAATTGAGTTGTTGATATTTGGTGGTGGCACCATAGACTATTTAGAACTTATGGATTTTTGTTCTAGGCGATTGCTGTGGTAAATGACTTTTCATGTATATATGTTGTTTTTTGTATTTTTTGATGGTGAGGCAAGAATGAAAGATATCACAGTTGGTTTAGAATGTAGTTAAGGTTTTCTGAGACTCAGATGTTTTAACTAACTAGCCAAGACTATACTTTTATCTTACAAGACTTTTGAACAAGGTATGAATTCGACTTGACTTTGACCAAGTTATTTCACATCCCTATGTGTGCAATTGAGTTCGTTTATGTGGTATTTGTTAGGATACCGCCAGTGCTAGATAGGCTATCAACCAAACCTGTACTGAGGATCACCTAATTAGCTCCACTAACTCCTTTGTTGTATTTAGTCAGATTAATCTGCGGTGCTATCTAGGATACCATAAGCTAGCTCATCCACATGCAAACATTGATCTGCACACAATTTAATGTGACAGATATATCATCATGTGGGAGGTTTGCCACCAGTGACCGATAGGCTATCCACCAAACCGGTACTGAGGTTCACCTCATGACCTTCGAATGCTGAGAGTTCCAAGGATTCAAGTTTGACTCCCTTATTTTCTTCAATTGTATTGGGATACTTGCTCTTTTATAGTGATAAAAATCACTGTTTATTTTTGTTTTTTTCTTTTGAGCAAGGGATTTGAATTTTGAGTGATGAGAATCACTATTGCTTATGCTTTTTGATGTATGCACTTTGTGGGATTTGATGTCAATTTTGGAGTATTGACTTTTGCAAATTTTGTGATGTTTTGCAACTTTTTGAGAACTTGGGATTCTTGGGGAATTGGGTAGGGAAGATTCTTGTCCTTTTGCCAACTCTCAGCATTCTTGGGGTCATTCGCATAGGGGGATGAGCGAGATAACATTTTCACTATATGGTATCCTGGATTGCTTTGCAGGTTTCATCTTTCATTTACACAACTTGGGAATTTTTTATGTGTTTTAACTTGTGTTGGGATGCTACGTAACAAGGTGTGATCCAAGTAGAACTCTACCTTTGTAAAATCTGTCTGACTTTGTACAGTATTTGGCTAGAAATCTAATGACAGTTGAATGACGAAAACTCTAGATACATTAGAAGACAACTGACTTATGATATGGCAAATAATGTGGATGGCGTTTATTTTTGTGGGATTATTTACAAAATGGAAAATGTGGAAAATGATGGAATTGCCAAGTGATTACAGTCTATGGTGCTTTTGACCTGTATGACCAACAAATATGCAATGTATGGATGTGATGCCTAATGCAGCTATATATTTTTTATGTTTTTGATTGATTGGATAATGAAAACTATTTTTTTTGAAGTATGCATGAAAGTGAGATGCAAATTTTTTTGTTATTTTTGATTATTTTGTTGTTTTTGAATTTTCTTGATGGTTGGTTTATTCCGCATGAGTGCGGACCAAGTGATTCTTTCGGATCCTTGGAGGTTTTGACCAAAGGGATTATGGGCACTACAAGATTAGGCACCTTGGAGGTTTTGGGGTTGACAAGCGATTATGGGAATCCTTGGAGCTTTTGGTTTGACAAGGTTATGGGCACCTTTGGGGCATTTTGGGGTTGACCAAGCGATTATGGGAATCCTTGGGGCTTTTGGTTTGACCAAAGGGTTTATGGGCACCTTTGGGGCATTTTGGGGTTGACCAAGCGATTATGGGAATCCTTGGAGCTTTTGGTTTGACCAAAGGGTTATGGACACCTTTGGGGCGTTTTGGGGTTGACCAAGCGATTATGGGAATCCTTGGAGCTTTTGGTTTGACCAAAGGGGTTATGGGCACCTTTGGGGCATTTTGGGGTTGACCAAGCGATTATGGGAATCCTTGGAGCCTTTTGGTTTGACCAAAGGGTTTATGGGCACCTTTGGGGCATTTTGGGGTTGACCAAGCGATTATGGGAATCCTTGGAGCATTTTGGTTTGGGCTATGGCTCTTTTAAATATGGAATGGCCTCAAATGACTGATGTTCAAGGGTTCTAGTTCCTTGATTCCATCAAGAGAGGCTAGCCGGTATGTCCCAGGTCCTATTTTACTATCAATCACATAAGGACCTAACCAGTTTTCCGTGAACTTGTCCCTTAGATGGGGTGGCAAGTTAGAATTTTGTTGGTTCTCTTTTAAGACCAGGTCACCAACCTGAAAGTCCCTCAAGTGAACTTTCATGTTGTATGCCCTCTTAAGTCGCTCTTGGTAGATACGCAAATGCTCGAGAGCATTAACGTGTCATTCATCAAGCAACGTAAGCTGGTCTAATCGGGCCTACCACGTAGTGTCATCATCGATGAACTCTTGCATTGATATGCGTAGGGAAGGAATTTCCAACTCAAGAGGCATGACTACCTCAGAGCCATACACCAGTGAAAATAGAGTTGCCCCAGTGGGCATTCGAATGCTAGTGCGATAAGCCCAAAGGGCAAGTGGGATTTGAATGTGCCAATCCTTATGATTATCTGCGACTATATTTTTGAGGATGGCAACTAGCATTTTGTTTGACGCCTCTACTTGCCCATTTGCATGTGGATAGTAGGGTGTTGAAAAACTATGCTGAATCTTGTACTTTGTGGTCAAAGCACACACGTATTTGTTTTTGAATGACGTCCCATTATCCGATATTATCTTGGATGGAATACCAAAATGACATATGATGTTATGTAAAATAAACTCTGCAATGCGGGATCCAGTCGTAGAGGTAAGCGAAATTGCTTCCACCCACTTGGTGAAGTACTCTGTGGCCGTTATGATGAACGTGTGATGGCCTGACGACGTAGGGGAGATCTTTTCGATTAGATCTAAGCCCCACTACAAAAATGGCCAAGCCGATTGGATCGGTTGCAAGGCCTGAGAAGGTACATGTGTCAAATTAGCATGGTGTTGACACTTCATGCACTTCTTTACATAAGCGCAACAATATCGCTCTAAATATGGCCAATAATAGCCCATGCAAAGAATGCACTTTGTGATGGCCATACCACTGAAGTGGCCACCGCATGTACCATCGTGCGCTTGGGTGATCACCCAAGTGGACTCCTGTTGGTCCAAGCAACGAAGGAGGATTCCTTCATAGCTATGATGGTACAAAATGTCTCCTAGCAAGACATGTTTTGCCACTTTCTATTTGAATGATCTTTTCGCGGCATGCGACAATCCAAGTGGGAGGTTACCTAGCTTGAGGTAATCTCTGATGGGTGTATACCAATCTTGCTGATCAAAAACCTCGATGGTATGAACAACCAATCCCTCTTGAAGTTCATCCCTAGCAAAAGTTGAGTGGGAAAGAATCTACAAGAATAGCATTGTGTTGCTATTAAGGGGAGTAGGGGAGAACAAGGACCCCCAGTTGGCATGGTTCAAACAATCATGGATTCGAGAGAACTTATCCGGAGATGGTTCAATCTGGATCAAGTGGATTCCTGGCGTTAAGTCAGAGCTTGCACGCTCCATCATGGATTGCGATAGTGTTTTGACTTGAATGGTTGTCATATCACCAAAAATGTCTTGTGGGATTAGTGACCCCAAGGAGGCCATAGTGTCCGCAAAATGATTCGATGATCGAGGGAGTGCCTCGATGTCGTACCATTCAAGATTTGCTAGGAATTTGTCCACAAGGGCTTTGTAGGCCTGCAGAACTGGGCATTTACATTGGAATACCCCTTTCACTTGGTTGATGATTAACAGTGAATCACCAAAGATGTTCAAGCGTTTGATGTTCATGGTGATGGTTGTCTGAAGACCTATGAGCAAGGCTTCATATTCGGCATTGTTATTGGTGCACGGGAAATCAAGTTTAAATGATAGGGGTATTGGAGCCCCTTGCGGTGTGAAGAATATGATTCCCATGCCACCCCCTTGCTCACATTTAGAACCATCAAAAAATAGGGTTATGTCGGCCTGTGACTCAGGCTCATCGAATCTGGCGATTCCGAGACATGGAAGACCCCATCATCGGGTAGCTCTATGGTCAGAGGCTGATCATCTTCGAGAGGAGCCTCTGCTAGTTGATCGGTGATGACTTGACCTTTGATGGACTTTTGTCCAATGAATTCTATGTCAAACTCCATCAACAACATGATCCATTTTGTTGTGTGGCTACTATGATAAGTATGACTCATCATGTATCGCAATGGATTCTCCTTAGACACAACATACGTCGTGTTGCTCAGCATGTAATGGCATAGCTTTTTGGTAGCAAACACCACTGCCAAGCAGAGCTTCTCGACGTATGCATAGTTAAGTTCATAACTGACCAGGGTGCGGCTAAGATAGTAAGTAGCCTATTCTTTGTGAAGTTCATTCTTCTGGGCTAGCATGGCACCCTAGTGCCACCTCAGTAGCTGAGATGTATAAGTAGAATGACACTCCTGGTCTAGGTGGTGCCAATACTGGTGGTGAAGCCAAGTATTGTTTAATGTCGTCGAAGGCTGACTGGCACTCGTCATCCCAGTGAAATGCTACCCCCTTGTGCAATAATTTATTCATGGGTCGGCACTTGTTAGATAGCTACGCTATGAAGCGCTTGATTGACGTGACCTTTCCCTACAGGCTTCTGATCTGCTTGATGGTATTTGGGGGAAGCATTTCAAGGATTGCCTTGACTTTGTTTGGGTCCACCTCGATTCCTCACTTTGAGACTATGAAACCCAAGAGTTTTCTAGATGTGACACCAAATACACACTTCTTGGGGTTTAGTCTGACTTTGTGTTCGATGAGGCGATCGAGGATCTTGCTTAAGTCATCGAGATGATCTGGGCGCAAAAGAGATTTGGCCAACAAATCATCCATGTAATCTTCCAAAGTTTTGTGCATGTGATCATGGAAGATGTATGTCATGGCATGTTGGTAGGTGGCACCGACATTTTTAAGGCCAAAGGGCATGACCTTATAACAAAATGTCCCCCAAGGCATTGTGAACGCCATTTTTAGTTGGTCCTCGGGATTGATACGAATTTGATTGTATCCCAAGAAACCATCCATGAGGGAAAGCATTTCGTGGCCTATTGTAGCATCTACCAATGCGTCGATGCTAGGCAAGGGAAAATCATCCTTAGGACTCACTTTGTTTAGATCTCAAAAATTAGTGCATATGCGAATCCTCCCATCAGGATTCTTGACGGGCACCATGTTGGACAACCATGGTGGGTAATCCATGCAGATGACAAAATGTGCATCCAATAGCTTTTGTAATTCATCTTTGACCATTAAGGCCACTGTTGGGTGCATCTTACGTAGTTTTTTGCTTAATTGGCTTGACTGTCGGATCAAGCGTTAGATTATGCGTGACTAGCTACGGATCTAGCCCCGACATGTCTTTGTAGGACCATGCAAAAACCTCCTTCTTCTCCTTAATAAGGGCAATGTAGTTGGCTTGCTCTTTGAGGGATAGACTTACCCCTAGCTTGATGATCTATGGATTCATTGGATCAGAGCCGATGTCTATGTCAGTCATCTCCTCGACTGACATGTGGGACCCATCCTCCAACTGGTGTGGAGTTGGGATCAAGTGGATATCATTCGCTGAATTGAGATCTACGTTGGGAACCTCGGGTTCCTCTTCAGCATGGAAGATATCCTGAGTTGGTCCTAGGGTGAAGTGGAGTATCTCACCAAAAGGCCAGTACTCTGATGGGGATGGTGGTGAATTAGCGCAATCCCAGCCTATGGCATCTAGGTCTAGATACAATGGTCATGTTGGATCAACTGGATTGTGGATGGGGGTGGTTAAGTCAATGGAGATCATGTTGATGAAATGATTTTGGTCTCCATTACCATGGGTGTGGTATCTCAGACTTCCTTGATGATCTTTGTGCTCCGGATCTGGCTCTAGAGGTATTGGCACAAATGGATCGGCCCTATGTGCAGATAGGAGGATAGGGTCTGCCCTCGGCACTGATAACTCTATAGGGTCTTTGGGTAGAAGGTGCTCTCTGTATGCCCAAAGTGGCGGATGCAACACTTGGTTCCACTATGCTAGGTTTAGGTGCCACTCATGCCCTAGCCCTATGTTTAGCTGTTGAAATATGTCATCAATATCCATGGGGTATTGTTGCTATCACATATGATTGAGATAGGCCATCTCAGTTTCATCTTCATAATCACTGTCGAAGATCCAAAGGCCTTCGTTGGCTCCGAAAACTATTTGTGACATGTGAGGCTCGTCCTGCTCGAGCAAATTGATATGGTCCCATCGGGGTTGCTCCGCTCTTTGCGAGGGGACAAAATTTTCTTGAGGTGGAACTTGCTCGATTGGAGCTTCCAAAGGGAACATTGTCAAGAGGCTTTCTTGATAGTCATCCATGGGGGTCACTTGTGAATGATTGCTATCAGATTCGAAAGGGTCCCATGGTGCTACTTCATATTCTGACTCGTCTTCTGAAGATCCTTCTTGACCTTGTCTATATACCTCTCGTAGGTGAGTTCTCGAACTCTCTCCTCTCTCGATCGAAGGGAAAGGGTTGTTGAGGCCAACAAGGTTGGTTGTCAATAATGGGAGATAATACCCCAATGTATATGTCATGTTAGGATTGGCATATGGATCTAATGCCAACCCATCCTTGTTTCCTATCCCTAGGCATTGCATGTTCTATACCAAGATGTCAAGGGGTAGGGGGTGGTTGAACCCTACTCCTGATTTGTTGTATGGCATATGATATCTTGGTTGGTAAATAACTTGCACTCCTTGCTCATATCTACCCAACCCATATCCATGTCAATTGCATTGGCCGAGATATCTCAAAGTGAATTCTAGGTTGGACAAATAGTTGATGTCCTCAGCAAAGGGCTCCTCATCTTCTTCCTCTTGCATGTAAGGTTCAATGCCATTATTGAGGCCCCCATACACAAATTTTGTATGATTTGATGGGTAGCCTAGAGGAACAATAGTATCGATGGAGATGCAAGTCTCCCCATGTCTTGCATGGACTCAAGTGTGGGTGTTGCTATGATGTTCCGCACCAGATACTCCCCCAAGCCCGTATTGGCCATTTCAACGGTGATTGTTGGTGATTGAGGGGGAGGGAATGGAATTTCTTCCTGAGTCCACTCCATTTCGGGTGAACTAGGCATTTCGACTTTGATTCTGCTAGGCATCTCCTCGATAGAGATGGTTGAGACTGATGGTGGTGCTTCTTCCAGGGGTTTCTTCCCTTTATCCTTTGGTGTGGCCATCGTAGGTGGCATCGTTGGTGAAGGACCAGATGATGAAGATGGACCCGTCTGGGGATCTGATGGACTTAATAATGGGGATGCCTATAGAATCAAACCCTATTTAGATGGATTCAACTAAAAATCCAAGTGTGTTGATGGAACGGTCAATTGCAGCATTAGCTACACCGCATTGCAATACTTAAAGGGCTCTAAGTCCATCGGGACTACATGCACTTGCCCTTCAAATGTATACTTTAAGCACTGATGAGATATTTAAGGGACACACTTCATGTCCCTGATCCATGGCCGGCCCAACAAGATGTTATAGGCCATCTCACCCTCCAATATGTGGCACAATGTAGGAATAGTCTTTTGTCCTACTTGGATAGTGTTGGTCCGGCTTTCATACACACCCCGCGAAGGATGGGCAGGAAGCCCTAGAGACACCCACGGGATGAATCCCACTCAATTTAGGATCTAGCTGGTTATCCAAGGTGCGAGTTACAGAGTTGGGTCGAATGGCTATTCACTCTTTTTCGCTTCTGGAATAGATTTCAATATGGATTGCTCTGTTATCTTACAGGGGGTTCTTGAGCTTGTTCAGTAGTTGTCAACTTGTTACTATCAGATTTAACTTGAATTCTTGATCTAGCTCTCATGGGTCAGCGATTCAAATAAAAGACAAACAAAGAAAATAAAAATGGATCATTTCACCGAAAACAAAGAGAGGGTAGGGTAGAGGCGAGAAGAGAAGTTTATCGGACATCAACTGTAAAACCCTAAACTATCAATCTTATCTATGCTATCGAGCTTCACAATGAGAACAAATCAAAGAAGAAAGTGTCCAGGTCGGTCTAAGATCACTTTCAACTAAGAGCACAAGGCGAAGTGAAACAGATCTAGCAGAAAATTATAAATCCAAGGGAAGGCTGGTTAAAACTGGTATCTTTCATCGGCAGCCTAGCTCACACGGTGAAGACAGAGCAATTAGAACAAACTTAACCTCAAATCTGTAATTTCCCCTAGTAGACAATGGAACAACTAAAGCCTAACGGCATATTTAAACTTGATAATGGCAGATTTACAGCATATATCTAACAAACTTTAATGGAACGGATAACAAAAGAAGATACACTTATCACACTCTGCAAAATATTAGGCTCCTGGCCATGCTATCACAGAAAAGCTAAAGCACATCAACTCCAAGTCCAGAAACAAAGGATTTCACAAGATTTGCAAGAAATTGCTTATAAGCCTTTTATTTCTAAGTCTCCGCCTCCGCAATTACATTGAGAAGAAGTATTTATAGACTCAGGACAGACCCTGATCTTTTCAGAAATATCTTCTTCCCCAAACTGCAAATCTTATCTTTCTAAACCCTAGGACCCGGGTTTTACAATAAAAATCCATTTAAAATCAAAGTCCGGATAGAACTTAACCCTTCTGCAAATCGGTGCAGTCAGCTGCCATAAATGGAGAAGATAAAATCTAAAGCCACTTGCATTCATCCGCAGCTGCAAATAAATGCCTCCATTAATTCTGCTGGTGAGCCGGATGAGTCACCACTTCTCCATCAATTTGATCTCCGCAAAGCCATCCCTGAGTTGAAATGGTCTTCATGCTATTAATTCTGTCATAAATCTGCCATTGAATGCTTTCATCGGCATCTTCTCCTCTAGCATGGCGGTCCTTGATCAAATCTGCACTTTAACTTTGCCTTTATGGCCTTTCTCGGTTGTCCCGTAAGTGCCAGATGGAATCCTGCATGAAAGACAAAATGAGTTAGATTAGCACTTTAATTAAATCAGAAGCTTTAACATTTAAATCAGATTAAAAACCGCAAAATAAGCTTGCATGTCGGCCCTGAACATCACGCACGCGTCTTTACACGTGTCGCTACCCCAGGATGCCTTCGTTTCACGGTGGAATGCACTTTAGGCCCTTTGGGCAACTTTCTCTCTCCTGTCGCGATTCTGAGACATGTCGCGATTTCGTGACATGTCGCGAAATCGCGACGTCCCCAGCGCCATGCAGCTTCTTCCCCTGTCGGCCGTGAAAACGCGACATGTCGCGATTTCGTGACATGTCGCGAAATCGCGCCTCCTGCTAGCTGTCGCACAACTTTTTCAAGCATGTCGCGATTTTGAGACATGTTAGCGACTTTGCACCTTTTGTACTTAAGCATTTTTCCATCAACAACTCGCAAAAATAGAACACGTCACGATATCGCGACAGTTCCGTATTGCATGCATTGACCGCGTTGATCACGATTTTGCGACACATTTGCGACTTAGCCAATTTTCATTCTACGACCACTTTCTCTCTCCTACCGCAAAAATGCGACATGTCACGATTTCGTGACATGTCGCAAAATCGTGCCCTTCCGTACAACTTTGCTTTCTCTCTCCTACGGCGGTAGCGATTTTGCGACGCTTTCCAAAAATGGAAATGTCGCGATATCGCGACACTTCAAAAATGGAAAGTGTCGCGATTTCGCTACACTTTTTCGACTTAGCTGCTTTTGCCAAAATTCGTCGCGATATCGCGACATTTCCGAAAATGGAAGTGTCGCGATATCGCGACACTACCAAAAATGGAAAGTTTTGATTTTCAATGAATTTATCAAACTATTTTACGGATTTTTCTAGGTACCGGTGCAAGATTTTATTTGTGCATGAATGATTCTAGCATGTAAAAAGTTAATTCTTGGAATAACAATGCTAGAATGACTAGAAAAAAGGCACAACTTTAACAAGGAGGCAAGCAAAATCTGGGATTAACACTGGAAATGATCAAGAGGGTCCCTGCTGCAAAAATGGAATTTCAAAGCTTTCAAGAGGATTGGAATGCATTTTTCAGTGGGGGTGTGTTGCTTCTCAACAAATGGCGATATCTGCGGGTAAAATAGTAGCACTATTTTAGAACCCAAGACTCTGGCTTCAAAACAAAAAGACCATGCATCATGCCTTGCCACAGACATTCTTCACAATAAATTGACTACTAACTGCTAGCTGTTAAAATTTCCCAAGGACATACTAGGCTGGATTACTTCAAGGAAGATTTCTGATGTGCAATTTCAAAGGGTATAAACTTTCTTCAAGGATGACTGGATTGAATGATGAACTTTGGACTGATCAACTTTTCTAGATTGTAAAAGGGGAAACCGAGTAGAGCTCTGTTTACTAGTTTAGCCTTTTACAGCCTAGACAGAGTTACCCTTTAGATTTACACGACCCAAATTTACAACTGTAGGGCAGAATCTATAACTTAGAAGAAAATATTTTTGAATGTATTGGCTGCCTCTTTTGATTGTTCAACTCTTTTCTCTTTTCTTTTTATCTCTCTTTTTTTTTTTGAAATATATCAATATCTGAAAGGCCTTAGAGAAATCACAATTTTCTTTTAACATTTGATCAATCTGGAACTGTCTCAGTCTAGGCACTGATAGCCTCTAGAGATACCCAAATAATTGCATGAATCATAGTCCCCTCTCATAACCAGCTTTTCTTGGATTCCTCGGGAGTTCCTCCAACAAAACAGCATAGCAATTTTTCTATTATTAAAACAACTGTGGCAAGTAAGACACAAGATCCAATCATCTCTCTACCTTTGTCTTGAATAACAAAATAGTTCTACGATTCAGTGAAAGCAGACTATCTCTATTAGAATGGTGAACAGCATGGGCATTGGATTGTGGATTGATCAGCTCAGAATAAAACAATTTGAAGGCTGACTTTTCATTGATTGCTCAGGCAAAGGTTAAAAGACAGATTTCAAAAGCTGAAGGACTTTGTACAGGAATCCAAGGACAGGCACAGGCTTTAAAGCAAAACAAAATAAAATACAAACTAAAGCACAACGTACGAGCAAAGGAATAAAAAAGCGAAGCAAAACAAAGAAAAGAACTGAAACAAAAGACATACAGACTTAAAAAGCAAGCTAAAACAAAAGACACAACAACTAAAAACGCACGAGCAACTAAGAAGAAACATAAAACTAAACAACTAAAGCAACTGCACAAGAAAACTAGAACTATACTAAAGCAAAATAAACTTGCAGAGCTATTTACACCATGTACACATGTTACAACTTCTTTATAGCTCACTCAAATGATACATTGGATGGAACAGCGGAAAAATAATGTTTCAAGTATTGACCATTAACAGGGAGGTCCAAAAAATTACCATCCAGGTCTTGCAAGCGGAAAGCATTGTTACCCAATATTTCAGCAATTTGGTAGGGGCCTATCCACGGTGGCTACAACTTTGTGTGCTTACCCTTCTTCTCATGGGCCTTGTCCCATGAAGCACTAAGTCTGCCAGCTCGAAAGCCTTCACCTTGGCTCTCTTGTCAAACCACCGCTTGACAGTTTCTTGGTGCCCTCTTGAAGTGCTCCAGGGCTTGGAGTCTTTCATCCTGCAAGTTAGTCAAATCTAAAACTCGGGCTTCTGCATCATCATGATCTTCAAAATAATCTAAGGCAAATTGGTAGGTGGGCAACTTCAAGGAGATGGGAACAATTGGCTGGGTACCATACGACAAAACAAAGGGAGAGGTCTTAAGAGCCACTTTGTGTGTTATCCGATCAGCCCAAAGTGCATATTTCAACAATGTATGCCATTTGCACGGGTTTGTCTGCTACAGACTTCTTGATGGAATTCATTAAGTTCTTGTTGGTAGACTCGGCCAATCCATTGCCTTGGGGATAGTAGTTGGATGAGAATCGATAACTATCCCCATACTGGTATGCCCAATCTGCAAACTCCAATGATTGGAAGGCTGGCCCATTATCACAGACCAAATTCATGGGAACCCCAAATCTAGTTATGACATTTGATTCAAGAAAATCAATCACTTCCTGGGCTGTACTTCTTGTGGTGGCTGTTGCTTCAACCCACCTTGTGCAATAGTCAGTGGCTGTCAGAACATATTTATGCCCTGTTGAGGAATTTGGGTTGATCACCCCCACAAAATCAAGTCCCCACTGCATGAAAGGTTTGTTTATCACAACTGGTTGCAATGGCGGAGCTCGGTTTGCCTCTTTGGCTGCAAATGTACGGCAGCGATGGCGGGGTTCGACATGTTGATGTGCATCCTTAAAAAGTGTAGGCCGGTAATGAGCTTTGCTCTTAATATCTTATGTGCTGTAGCAGATCCTGATGAATGTCCTGCCCCTAGTTTTTCATGAAAGCTAGCCATGACTTCACTGACTTCATTGGGAGAAATGCACCTTAGGAAGATGCCAGCATAATTCTCCCTGTACAGAGTACCTGCCTTGAGGAGATAGTGAGCAGCTTTTAACTTTAATGCTCTCCTTTGAGTTCTGTTCAAATGGGATGGGCAAACTCCAAAGCATAGCGAGATGAATGATATCCCCATACCAATCATCAGATTCAGAGTTTAATTGATTAACTTCCTGCTGTGGAGGCACTTCAGCAATGTGCCTGGACAAACCAAGTCCCCTGATCAGTTTAGCAGGCCTAATCTCCAAGTCATACTCTTGCAGCCTGGTGACCCAATTTCCCCTCAGTTCCCCCAACTCATTTTGACTTAGAAGGTACTTCACAGCTGGGTCTGGCACTATGGCATGAGTTTTGCTTCTGAGTATATAATGTCTGAACTGTTTCACTGCTCTTATTAAAGCATAAGCTTGTTTGTCTAACCTGGAATATTTCAGTTCAGCTCCCTTCAAATTAGTGCTCTTAAAAGCAATTGGATGTTCTCCTGTATCTCTCCGTTGAGTTAGGACTGCAACAAGTGTATGTTCAGAAGAGAATGTGTACAGATAAAAATCTGCACTAAATTCTGGGCTTACCAGGAATGGAGCTTGTTTAATGGTTGTCTTGATTTCTTGGAAGGCGGTCTTAGCTTCGGTGGTCCGGGCAATGCGGGCGGTTTGCTTTAACATATCATTCATTGGTTTAACTATCTCTGCAAAGCCTGAGATAAACTTTCTGACAAAGTTAATCTTTCCAAAGAATGATCTCAACTCTTTCTTGGAGTTGGGAAATGGTATGCAGAGATATGGCCTCAACTCTGCTTGGATCCATAGAAATGCCATCCTTTGTGACCAAGTGCCCTAGGAGCTTCCCTTCTGTTACACCAAAAATGCATTTCTTTGGATTCAGAGAGATGCCAAACTCTCTGCACTTGTTAAACACAGACTCTAAATGCTTTACATGGTCAAACTTAGATTTGGAAAAGGCTGTTAGATCATCCATGTAAACTACAATACATTTGCCCATAAGCCCCTTGAAGGCATGGTCCATTGCTCTCTGAAATGTTGCTCCTGCATTTATCAACCCAAATGGCATCCTTTTGTAAGCAAAAGTCCCCCACTTGGTTGTAAAAGCAGTCTTCATTCTATCTTCCTTCTCCACCAATATCTGGTTATAGCCTGAGAAGCCATCCAAGAAAGACATCATCTACGATCCATTAACAATTTGCGGGACTTCATCCATAAAAGGCAGGGGATAGTTGTCCTTTTCAGATGCTTTATTTAAATTCCTAAAATCCACACACAGGCGGATCTCCCCATTTTTCTTCCTGACTGGCACCAGATTGGCCACCCAGGTAGAGTGCCTGATGGGAAAAATAATTGCTGCACTCAAGAGCTTCTCCACTTCTTTCTGAATAAGGGGTTCTAACAGAGCATTAACATGCCTCTGTTTTTGTATGAAAGGCTTGCAAGATTCTTTCAAAGGTATGATGTGAGTGTAAACTTTTGGATCAAATACCTTTAAATCCTTGTATGACCAGAGCCATTACATCCTTAGACCTGTGCAGGAAATCAATCATATTTCTCTTTATTTCCGGATCACAATCCTTTGCCAACTTGATGTTCTTTGGATCCTCTTCAGTTCCTACATTCAAATTTTCAGTCTCATTGTCTGTGGTGCCCACATAATCTTCAGGATTCACCCTCTGCCTGATCTTGTCAACATCAAATAGCCTCTCCAGCTCTACCATTCCCTTTGGGATTCTGTTGTCCTTCAATCTCATGATTCCCCTGTCATCATCTAACTGTTCCATCAGGGTGTCCCTTTGGCCCTCATCAATTATAGCATTCTCAAAGGTATTGGTACTCTGTAAGAAGTTCACAATCTGCTGATCATCTGAGAAAACTTGAAAGCTATCTATATTGTTTGGAACCGAAGGACAGGGGACTAACTCAATTGAAAACTTATCCCACTTAAAATCTTCCAATGGCTTTAAACTTGCAGCTGAAGATGCCAAGACATCTGCATGTGAATTTTGTTCCCTGGGTATATGTGTTAAGTTAAAGGCATCAAAGCCTTCTACCAGGTCCCAGGCTCTGTGTTTGTACCCTTTCAGATAAGAGGCTTTACATTGAAACTTACCCCTGACTTGACTTGCCACTAATTCTGAATCAGTGAAAACTTGAATGTTTTTCACATTTTTATCCAATGCAAATTTTAAACCTAAAATCAGAGCTTCATACTCTGCTAAATTATTAGTACATGGGAACTGCAGGCGGTAAGACATAAAAAATGTCTGACTTTGAGGTCCTTTGAGGACTGCCCCTATTCCAGAACCCTGCTTACATCTGGCTCCATCCACATGAAGTGTCCAAACTTCATTAGTATGTACAGGATGAGCTTTGTTAAACTGGTTACTCTGCCCAGTTGTTAAATTGTAGACACCAATGTCTACTTCTGCAACATTGACAGTTTCATTTGCAGCATTGTACTCTGTAATCGTGTGCTTGTACCTGGGTTCTCTGTCAACCCGCAATTGATTGGCCACACCCTTCCATGGCAACCACATGTGTGAAAAGTCTGTTGCAAGATATCCATTTAGAGACTTAGACCAATCCCTACTCAACGACATTCCATACCCCACTGGGATATCCACAACTTGGATTTTGATCTTATGTTGAGCCCTTGGCTCGGATGCCAATTGAATGTGAATGTTTTGCAGCTCTCCCACAACCTTAACTTCCGACTTGTCCAATTGGACAACTCTCCTCTCAGACTTTATTGGGGTCAGCCCCAACTGCTGACAAAATGCCAGTGGCATGACATTAGCAGATGCACCTGAATCTACCAAACAATTATGTAAATTCTTCCCAAAAATTTTGACAATCAGTAAAAATGGGGGAACTTCAGTCTTTTCCTTGTACATGGCCAGATTGGCATTGGCTATTTTCTTCCCTTTATCCACAGGTTTAGCAGCAGGGCCAGAGTATGTCTTTATCAGATTGTCTCTCTGCTCTGAAATCTGTGCCAACTCATGCAAAGTAATGTTAGCCTTAATCTTTTTCATATCCTCCACTATGTTATATCCTTTGTTAAGTGGAGGAATAGCAACATCTGGTACTCTTTGAGCTCCTCCCTTTGGTGGAGGTGGATTATTGCTTGGAGAGGGGTCAGGAGGAATATTGTGAGAGTTGTCGGGGAGGAGTTGATGTGGTATTAGGCTCAGGATTCCTATTTCTCAGGTTGTAATTATCTCTTACATACTGTTGGAAAGCCTGTACCTCATCCATAGGCATTTCAACTACATTCTCAGATTCATCCAGGAAAGAGAAAGAATCCAGGACCATAGCTGCACTGTGGCCAGATGAACTTGGGCCATCAGCAGTTCTTTGATTTTCCTGAGAGGTGAAATCTGCAGACAAGGCCTCAAATGCATTGCAAAATTCCAGACAGTCTAACTCCCCATGCTGAGAAGTGGCATGGATTCTACACCAGTTGGGTAGGGCCAAATCACAAATGTTCACATCATGAGCTTTACCCTTGTAATCTTTATTAGGTTCATATGGGGGCCTGTTAAATCTGTTTGGTTGATATGAATATCTGTTGGGGTTGTCTCCAGTAGAAGTTTGCCTTTTAAAACTCAAAAAATCATTGGCCAACTTTTGAACAATCTTTGAGACTTCTTCAATCCTAGCATTGTCAGCTTCTTTCATGGGGTTACGTACATTCTCAGCGGTGCTGCGACTAATGGTGCTCGATGGTAAAGTACGACAAACTGGTAACATCATCTGATGTGGGATAGGATTGAATACAGGAGTAGGCTGTGTGATCAAAGGAGTTTGCTGAAGATTTAGAGGCTGGGGTCCCAACTGTCTTTCCAGAATCAAAGCTTCTTTGTAAGCTTCTGTCAAATTGGTAACAGTGGCATCTCTCTTCAAGAAGACAGAGGTCATGGGATCTAAAGAATTTCTGAAGATCTCTAGTGCCAGGTCTGCATTAGGCACATAATACCCGGTGAGTCTACCATAAGCTTTACGGAATCGACATTATAGGATCTAATAGACTCATTCAGTTCTCTTTTGATGCCAGAAAACTGCTGATATAAAATGTTGGGATCTATCACTTCTCCGAACTGTGACACAAAAACTTTCTCTAAATCATTCCAACTGGTGATGGAATCATTGGTAAGATTTAGAAACCAATCATAAGCTCCCTCCTGGAGAGTAAACGGGAAGAGTCTGCAGGCAACATCCTCATGTTGTACATTTAATAACTTCAGTGCATTCTTGAATGCAACTAAGTGTTCCTCTGCAGTTCTTGTCCCATCATGTTTATACCTAGGGAGGTATCTTTCTGGATTTATGGGCAAGTCATGGGCTATACCCGGAATGTTCAAAGCTGTGGAGCCCAACCAATTTGCCATAGCTAATGGATTGACGAGGATATTACGAGCTCCGGTTGGAGTGACTATCAATGGTGATAAAACTATCCGTGATAGAGATGTGGCCCTTACGTGGCTACTTCTTCTCGGAGTTTCTAATTCGGGGGACAAGGAGCTCTCCAGCTCTGGGGTGGGACCTTGTTACCCTGTATGTAGAATCCAGTTTTCACAAGCACTTATAACTTTGTAGTTCTCAACAGGTTCTGTATTTGGCAAGTTAAAATACCGTACTGACAACTGTACTGAAGTTCAGTGTGGGTCCTTACAAATGTTGTTGTTATGCCCTTACAATACTTGAACGGAGTTCATGCCCTCCTTCTAGCGCCAATTAGGTGTTGGTCCGGCTTTCATACGCACCCTGCGAAGGATGAGCAAGGAAGCTCCGGAGACACCCACGGGACGAATCCCACTCACTTTAGGATCTAGTTGGTTATCCAAGGTGCGAGTTATAGAGTTGGGTCGAATGGCTATTCACTCTTTTCTGCTTCTGGAATAGATTTCAATATGGACTGCTCTGTTACCTTACAGGGGGTTCTTGAACTTGTTCAGTAGTTGTCACTTGTTTATCAGATTTAACTTGAATTCTTGATCTAGCTCTCATGGGTCAATGATTCAAATAAAAGACAAATAAAGAAAATAAAAATGGATCATTTCACCGAAAACAAAGAGAGGGTAGGGTAAGGCAGAAAGAGAAGTTTATCAAACATTAACTGTAAAACCTTAAACTATCAATCTTATCTATGCTACCAGCTTCACAACAGAACAAATCAAAGAAGAAAGTGTCCAGGTCGGTCTAAGATCACTTTCAACTAAGAGCACAAGGCAGAGTGAAACAGATCTAGCAAAAAATTATAAATCCAAGGGCAGCTGGTTAAAGCTGGTATCTTTCACCGGCAGCCTAGCTCACACGGTGAAGACAGAGCAATTAGAACAAACTTAACCTCAAATCTGTAATTTCCCCTAGCGAGACAATGAGAACAAGCTGAAGCCTAACGACATATTTAAACTTGATAATGCGGATTCATAACATATATCTAACAAACTTTAATGGAACGGATAACAAAAGAAGATACACTTATCACACTCTGCAAAATATTAGGCTCCTGGCCATGCTATCACAGAAAAGCTAAAGCACATCAACTCCAAGTCCAGAAACAAAGGATTTCACAAGATTTGCAAGAAATTGCTTATAAGCCTTTTATTTCTAAGTCTCCGCCTCCTTGCAATTACATTGAGAAGAAGTATTTATAGACTCAGGACAGACCTTGATCTTTTCAGAAATATCTTCTTCCCCAAACTACAAATCTTATCTTTCTAAACCCTAGGACCCGGGTTTTACAATAAAAATCCATTTAAAATCAAAGTCCAGATAGAACTTAACCCTTCGACAAATCAGTGCAGTCAGTTGCCATAAATGGAGAAGATAAAATCTAAAGCCACTTGCATTCATCCGCAGCTGCAAATAAATGCCTCCATTAATTTCTGTTGGTGAGCCGGATGAGTCACCACTTCTCCATCAATTTGATCTCCGCAAAGCCATCCCTGAGTTGAGATGGTCTTCATGCTATTAATTCTGTCATAAATCTCCATTGAATGCTTTCACCGGCATCTTCTCCTCTAGCATGGCGGTCCTTGATCAAATCTGCACTTTAACTTTGCCTTTATGGCCTTTCCCGGTTGTCCCGTAAGTGCCAGATGGAATCCTGCATGAAAGACAAAAGATGAGTTAGATTAGCACTTTAATTAAATCAGAAGCTTTAACATTTAAATCAGATTAAAAACCGCAAAATAAGCTTGCATGTCGGCCCTGAACATCACGCACGCGTCTTTACACGTGTCGCTACTCCAGGATGCCTTCCATTACAGTTGGAATGCACTTCTGGCCCTTTGGGGAACTTTCTCTCTCCTATCGCGATTCTGAGACATGTCGCGATTTCGCGACATGTCGCGAAATCGCGACGTCCCCAGCGCCATGCAACTTCTTCCCCCGTCGGCCGCAAAAACGCGACATGTCGCGATTTCGCGACATGTCGTGAAATCGCGCCTCCTGCTAGCTGTCGCACAACTTTTTCAAGCATGTCGCGATTTTGAGACATGTTAGCGACGCGCTGCACCTTTTGTACTTAAGCATTTTTCCATCAACAACCCGCGAAAATAGAACACGTCGCGATATCGCGGCGAGTTCCGTAGTTGCATGCGTTGACCGCGTTGACCGCGATTTTGCGACACATTTGCGACTTAGCCGATTTTCATTCTGCAGCCCACTTTCTCTCTCCTACCGTGAAAATGCGACATGTCACGATTTCGTGACATGTCGTAAAATCGCGCCCTTCCGTACAACTTTCTTCTCTCTCCTCCGGTCGGTAGCGATTTTGCGACGGTTTCCAAAAATGGAAACGTCGCGATATCGCGACACTTCCAAAAATGGAAAG
The DNA here is from genome assembly GCA_028583015.1 of Wollemia nobilis. Lineage (NCBI taxonomy): Eukaryota > Viridiplantae > Streptophyta > Pinopsida > Araucariales > Araucariaceae > Wollemia > Wollemia nobilis. Next base: position 420,200 of record JAQPPZ010002094.1, read on the forward strand.
TGTCGCGATTTCGCTACACTTTTCTGACTTAGCTGCTTTTGCCAAAATTCGTCGCGATATCGCGACATTTCCGAAAATGGAAGTGTCGCGATATCGCGACACTACCAAAAATGGAAAGTTTTGGTTTTCAGTGAATTTTCTATCTGTTTTCTGGATTTTTCTCGGTACCGGTGCAAGATTTTCTTTGTGCATGAATGATTCTAGCATGTAAAAAGTTAAGCTTGGAATAACAATGCTAGAATGACTTGAAAAAAGGCACAACTTAACAAGGAGGCAAGCAAAATCTGGGATTAACACTGGAAATGACCAAGAGGGTCCCTGCTGCAAAAATGAAATTTTAAAGCTTTCAAGAGGATTAGAATGCATTTTTCAGTGGGGGTGTGTTGCTTCTCAATAGATGGGTAGGACAATTGTGCTAACTATCGAGCATATTGCATCATTGAATGCTCGTAGTGTATAGGTGGAGGCCACTATGTGAGATGTGGGCAACTTTAGGTGCTTCAAGGCCACTATTGTAATGATATTATTGGATGAGTCAGTGTCTAGCAATACCCTCTTATATGGAATCCCGTTGACCCATGCAATGATGTGTAGGGGTGGATCCGCCGTGTCACTAGTCACTAATTTCAATTTGTCCTCTCTAAAGGTGATGACTGGCTCAGTGCATCTCTTGACATGTCCCATGAAGTTGTTGAAGGATTTTGCTTCATGGGGCTACAACTTGATGGCTTTTAGTATATCCATTAGAGCTTCCTGATGGGGCAGTGATTGTTGTATGAGATCGTAAATGGAGAGCCTAGCCGACATGGTCCTCAAAATTTGGGTGAGTTTGGTTCAAATCATGGCCACTGGTCTATGTGGAGGAGGTTGCGTAGGGTGTTGTTGAGGTTGTGACGTTGGCACCTCTCTTGTAGCTGTCGCGGGGGCAACTATGCTCGGGTACATCTTGTTCTAAGTCACTATACTAATCATCCCTACATACCCCTACATGGGGAAGTTCTGTGTTACCTCATTGACTTTTAGGGTCTTTGCCTGTGCATCATGGGCAGGCAAGGGGTCTTTGAAGACCATAATTTGTTGGTTGCTTGGTGCCACAGGATTATCCACCACTAATGTCTTGTTGTCGATTAGGTCTTGCACCAAGCCTTTAAACTTCCAACATGCATTAAGATCATGTCCCTTTTGTCTATGAATCCTACAATACAAGTCTTCCTTGTAGCCCTTTGGTTTCAGTGTGTTGGGGTCTATGGGTCGACTCTCTGGCATGTTGATCAAGTTTGTCGTTGACAAGCGGTCAAACAGGGAGTCTTTGGACTCTGTGTAAGGTGTGAATTATCGCCTAGGGTGACGCTGCTGATTTTACTTTGGCATCTAATTTTATCTTTCATAACTGTTAATAGGCACTGCCTGATAGTTAGCCTTTTGGGGCCGTGTTGCTGGTACAGGCTTAGGTATGTTGATAGCAACTTGATTAACCGCAACAGGTTTCTATTGCGTGGTCCCTGTCTTGGCATTTTTAGACCATTCTTTCTTCTTTGGCTTGGCAATCTCACCATCCTGAATCTTGATCTCCTCAATGATTCTAGCTTGCATCAGAGCTTACTCTAAAGTGGTGTATTGCTACAGTTGCAATAGCACAGAGATCGATCTCAAATAGCTCTTTGATAACATTTGGGTAAGGTCGACCATAGGGGGGAGGTAGGGCAGCTTTGAAAGCAAATTCCTCCACCGGTTCCCATAGGCCACCATGGTTTCTTCATCATACTACCTAAAGCTGGCTAGGTCGCTTAGTGATGCCTTCTTTGTGTTGAAGGTGAAGCATTTGAGGAACGCGTTCACTAGCTGAGTTACTGATGTTGTGCTTTGGCAATTGAGTGAACCAATCTGAGGTAAGGCCTGCAAACTTGGTTATGAATTTTCTTAGTAGCAAAGCATCATTGCCCTAAATTCCAAAGCATTGGCTTAGGAACCTAGTCACGTGCTCCTGGACGTCCTCCTCCCCTCTAAATATTGCCAACTGGGGCAGTTTAAAATGTTCAAGGTAATGGGGTGCCGACACTAATGGATGCATATGGTGACTGTAGAGTTGGCATAAAGTGGGCTTTTGGGGCCCAGAAGTCTTGGTATCCATAGACTTTAAGTGCTCTAGCAGTGCTTTATATGCATCGAAAGACTTAATATCTTCCTCCTTAGTTTGTTCCTGTTGCGGGTTGTAGGGAACTTGAGGCCTATAGAGGGGTGGTCGAATAGCACCCCCTCTGCCTTGGTAGGGCATTTCAACCCACTCTTCTTCTTGCTCATACTCCTCATAGGCTTCTTGAGGAGTTCCCAAGTGAGACCTATGAACTTGAGTGGGTGCCTATGAAGGGTATCCATCATTGTTTGTGGGAGTAGCCTCCCTCTCAGGTCTAGGGGGTCTCAAAGGTAGCACTTTTCCCTCTATGTGCATGGGGTTGGAACCATCTCAAGCACAGTGTTATGGAGCAGCTCATCTATTTGATGCCAAATGCACTCTTTGCTAAGGCGATATATATGCTCCAACTATTGTTTATCTTGCTCAAGCTACATGATTTGCACTTGGTGGGTGGCATGTATAGCAAATGTCAGGTCGATATGCTCTACCGTCTTGATTCTAGGAGGCCTATATGCCTCCCATATACATCTGTATCGATCATGGTGATCTTAGATCTCTATAGGCCACTTCCCTCTGTCGATGTTGGTGGTATTCACCCGAGGTTCTGGCCTCAATAGGTGATCCTGACACATAGCAAGTGCGGAGGCACAATGCTTTCACGTTGTGTATTGCTCTTGAGGAATGTAGTGGTCTTCCTTGTTCTCCCTTTCATAAATGTGAAAGGGGCAGGCAGAGTTGGATCGCCCTGCCTGAAGAGCCTTGTGCTCTAGATTTTACCTGTTGTTTCTAATAATAAGAGGAGGTAGAGGATGGATGATGTAATCATGTGGCCCCTCCTTATGGACCCTACATTGCCCTAGCATTTCATCGCACAGTGGCCACTCATAGCGAGTGTCTAAGGGAGCTTTCTCATCTATGTTGAGTGCCATGTGTATGGACTCTTCTCGAAAGGGTTTGTTCTAAGTGGGCGTGCCCCTCGAAGGTGTGCCTCTATAGTCCCATTTCGTCAAGGTATGATATGGACTATCTTGTGGGTCAGGCCACCAAGGTGGAATGACCAAGTCCTTGGGGCTATAGCGGAGGTGACTTGTGCCCCCTTGTACACTCTCTGCATATTCTGCCTATGATTGGGCTTGGCTACGGGTGTATACCATGGTGATGTCTCTCTACAAGATGCATAGATTTTTTTATCTTTTTTATGATTTTTTTTATTTTTTTATGCTACACTAAATAGAAAATACCACAAACACAAAGAAATGATTATCTCATTTAAATATTAAATGTGTGCCCTAAATCTGGTTTAGTGTGTTTTGATTTTTGTTTTGAAATTTTTGTAAAGAACTTGTTGTTGGATATGCAATATGATGGCTCTTATGACTCCCAAAAATGGCCACCCCTTCGATATACCATTGTCAGGCCATTATACCAAACCTCTCTATATACCCGCCCTTACGTGAGGGAAACTATTGGTATGTGAGAGCATAATGGTATGTGGAACATAGGCGGTACGGAAGGGGAATCGCCCTATTTTTGACACATACCATAGAAGGCTTATCCTCATGCACTAGGAATCACCCCAGCTACACTTGGTCAGCTTTCATCAGGATTTACGTCTAGCAATAGTAGCGATCAGGGTTATGGATGCAAAAATTCAAGCCAAGGTGGTGATGAAATCCACCGTTGGTCTTGATCAAGGGCTGGGGTTTTACGACCAACTCCTTGGTGTTTAAATTACCATGTGGTATGTGGGGTTCTTTTTAATTATGTAAAGAAATTAAACATGCAACAAAAACTTTCTTAAGAAAGCAAAGAAACTAAAAAATATAGAGACAAAAAACAAAAAATGATAGAAGGTGTTCAGGACCCCTACCTTTTCTCTGCCCAAACAAGATGCCTCTGAGTTTCTGCTCTGAAACTGCACAGAGAGCTATTTTTCCATGGGTGGGATGAATAACATAACTGTATTCATCACAGGGTGGGATGAATGCCCATTCACCCCTAGGTGGCACGAATTCTAGCTCTGTACTCATCATAGACTAGAACGAACAGCAGTCCAACGTTTGAAAAAATTGGTACCTACAAGAAAAAAGAAGCAACTTTTGATCAGTTTTTTATCTCAAAAAATAGAGGACAGGGTCCCACCGTGATCACCACTGAAAGCACGACGATACAAAAACAAAAAGGAAACACCAAGATGCGATGCAAGCGAAGCAAAAGATAACGCTAAATCCTATGAATTGATAATGCATGAAAGGAGAGAAACATAAAAAAATTGAAACAAGATAGAAAGAAAATGTAGAGTACAACCCTTTTTATTAATTTGTTTTAGAACCTAGTTACAATGCATCTCCTCCCTTTTCAGGGGCTAGGAGCATTACATATGACTTCATTACAACACGGATTGGTATGCCTTCTTCCGTGTGCCCACATGTAAAATGGGCAGACCAAATGTCGCCACCACTTGCATAAATACGTCCTTAATTACTTATTGCTCCTCTGGTGTCGAGATACTATGTTCATGGAAATAGAAAACAATCAGTAGCACCTGTGGATGAAATGAAACATGCGATCCCCAAAGCCTATGATTAGTGCATGCAAAAAATAAATAAAACGATAACTAAAAAATATCGGAATGAGCTGAAAACTTGACAGAGGCATGAGAACATCACCCAAAAGGCATTGTAAATGGAACAGTCGAAAAATTCACCATGGATTTCTAATCGCTTCGGGGTGGGACGATTAGACCTACAACAAAATGTTAAAAGCACCCTTCTGAATGTCCCATCCAAGAGGCTCCAAATCACCTGTAAAGTTGGGGGTTAGGTAAAACAGGGTATTTTGGAAAGACCCAGAAGGTTATATTTTGCCAATTCGGCCTCTATCGCCAGGAATCATATGATGCTATCTGCATGTTAGCGAAAGCGAGAAATAACAAAAACATGATCAAAACTGCTCAGAATCACATGTAATTTGAATGCAAGCCTATCTAAGCAACCTAGAATCAAATGCAAAAAGAACAGAAATGAAATCTACTATAAATTTCTAATCATTTTGAGGTGGGGCGATTAGGACTGTAGCAATGTGGGGGGCGCTCGGGGGCAGGACGCCCGTCGTTTGGGGCCCGATTTCGGCACCAATCCACTTGGGATGGGTCCAAAAACTCTTGTGGGGTGTTGTTAGAAAATTTGGGTGGGATACTGTGGCCAAATGTCAGGTTTTGGTTTCAGATTGCGCTTCCAATAATCACCCAATGACCTCCCTTCCAAAAGAGAGATCAAGGATGTGAAAGACACAATCAAAAAGTGAGTATGTAAAACGGTAGTACTTCGTTGCTCAAAATTATCCTTCTCTATTTCTTTCTTTGGGTGAGGAGACTCACCATTTTATAGACCTGATGGTATCTTTGTATGAGCATGCAGAGGTGCCACTTGGCGATCATGCCTTCCCAGGGGGGAGAAGATTCCTCCTTGATTAAGGGCACCATGACTGCCTCTATGACTGCCCCTTTGAGCTCAAAAATTCTCACTTGCAGTCCCATGCAATGAAGGAAGAGTTAAGTGGCATATCTGAGCTACCATTTTTCAATATTTGACCTTTTCCTGTGAAACATTCTATTCACCCCACCCTAGAGCGAATACTGCTAATCATCCCAAGGTGGGACGAATACCAGTTTGTAATCATCCCTGGGTGGAACGAATAAGGAGCAAAGTTCCTGAAAGGTGCCATATTGACCTCTAACCTTCCAAAACTATTGTGTGAGTGGTTAGGACCACTATTTAACCTTTGGAGGCTGCCCTGGGGGCTGTGTGTGTCAATTCGATCAATGTTTGCAGTCACATAATTGGATTGGTTTTGTTTTGGTGTCTACATATTTATGCCATATAAGAGATAAACTTGAGAGCAAATTTGTGCTAGACTGAAGGACTATTTTTAGTGTAGATTTGAGACAGAGATTGAGCATATTTTTGCTAGACCAAAGGACTATGTTTAGTGTAAATTTGAGACAAATATTGAGCATATTTGTGCTAGACTAAAGAACTATGTTTAGTGTAGATTTGAGATAGAGATTAAGTATATTTATGCTAGATCGAAGGATTGTATTTAGTACAAATTTGAGACAAATATTGAGCAAATTTGTGCTAGACCAAAGGACTATGTTTAGTGTAGTTTTGAGACAAATATTAAGAAGATTTGTGCTAGATCAAAGGACCATGTTTAGTGTATATTTGAGATAGACATAGAGCAGATTTGTGCTAGACCGAAGGATAATGTTTAGTAAAAAATTGAGCAGAGCTGAAAGCAAGCTTTGCAGATGATAGAGCAAAGGATAATAGTATCCAGTGGATAGAGATCTATTAGCCAGGGCAGTGAGGACATAGTTATTCTGAGTGAGGACAAAGGTCTTCAGTAGAGAGAGATCCACAATCCAGTGCAGTGGATGCAATAGTCCTCTAGAGGATCACCAGCTAGAGCAGAGAAGAAGGAGTTCTCTTGTGGATAGAGATCCATGAATCAACAAAGGGGATTTGTGTCTCCCATGGATAGGTATCAATGAAATTGACTAGGGGATTGGTGTCTCGCGTGGATAGGTATCAATGAACTTGACTAGGGGATTGGTGTCTCCTTTGGATATAGGACCATAAATATTGTAATAGGAAATGATTTCCAAGATATTTGTTGAGAAAATTATAGTAAAATATTTTCTCTATGGATTAGCCCACATTGGGTGAACCACGTTAAATTGGTGTCTCTATTGTGTGTGGTGATTTATGCATTACTTTTATTACTACTATTGATATATTAGATAGTATTGTTTGAGAAAATAAAAGTAAAAATTGATCTTATACTATTCACCCCCCTCTCAGTATAAGCTTGTGTTCTTCAATCTATTCATTCATGGGAGGGACTATAAATAGGCCTATTGAATTCCAATATTGGCCTCATGGAGAAGCCAAGATCAAGAATTTCTAGCCTATGGTAGTTGGGAGGAAACATCCAGAAGCTTCCTCACCTAAAATCACCTAAGATCAGTTGCATTTGGCTATTACAATTGATTTGGCTTAGCTTGGGAGATCAAGATAGTTTTAGAGCTAGTCGCTATCAACAGGAATGGATAGCACATAACTGCTCTGAGAATCAATGGTTGGACTGGTAGCCACTTTGATCGTTAGGGTTTGAGCCTGCATAGGACTAGATTGCTCTAGATAAGTGGTTATAACCATTGCTATCTTTTGGAAAGGTCCAAGATCATTCATATAGTATGTAAAGGTGCCCATATGAGTAGTCTCCTAAACATGACATGTTTTAGGTGTCTACAAATACCCCATTTTGGGATGCTTTATCGAAAAACACAATGCTAAGAAAAAATAGATGACCTAAATCCATATTCTAGGTTGCATTATGATCATCGATTTGATCAACATTAGATACCCCAATCATGAAAAGGGCATGCATATCTGAATCATTGCTTCCAACTGGATGGAAGGCTTAATTTGTGTAAAAATTTGAAGCTTTCTAAGTTGATTGGTTTAGTGTTTCTTAGCATTCGCAACGATCCAAGGGTTAGAGTTGACAAAGCTTTAATTCAACATATTTGCTTTTACCCCAAGAAATAGGGTAAGCTTATGATAGCTATTAGCAATGATTCATAAGACAAACATGATTAACTTGATTAAGTCATCAATTTTTGATTTTGATTATGAATTTATTATTATGACTACCCCCTCAAGTGATGAGTTGATGAGAAAAATAACTAGTGATGAAAGTGACGAGTCGCTTGACCAAGATGATTGATTTGGACAATTTAAAATGATTGTTTTATTGTTATATGGTAGGTCCTATTACAGGTGTGATTTTAACCAATAATAGTGATTGTACATCTCTATCCTGTGGAGTAGTCTGACCACAATGGCCTTATTAGGGAATCAATATGATATCAATTATTTTGAGCATGTGGTAAATCACTTGATGATATAATAAAAATGTCATAGAATAAAGGAAATGAATACCTCGTTCCCATGGGGCAGTCTGGCCACCATGGCCTTCTTCAGGATTTAAGTGAAGCATTTCAATTTGATGATGAATAATTTGGTTCAAATGACCTTATGGTAATTTAATCATCTTTCCAAATTGCATGGAGCATAAGTCACTGCAACCACCAAGTGTATAGGGTAAATAACTACATACGAGGTGCATTTGAAATTTTGATGTTATTTGATTTTTTTATTAATTTGATGATTTTTTATGATTCTAGATTGGTAGATGTGCTTAATTGTCTATTCTAAATCTTCTCATGGTGAATTTAGTGCATTTATTATTGCTTCTCAACTATTTTCAATAGTAGAAACCCATTTTTGCAATTTTAAAGTCGCTATAAACATAGGTATCCTACACTTCACAATTGCTATTGACATCGATGGCTACACTAGAATTGAAAAATATAAAAGAAAAATTAGGTTTTTTTATTTCATTATTTTCCAACTGGAAGTTGCAACAGTGAACTTTGAGGAGAAAGAGAGAAAAGTTGACCTAGAACGCTACACAAATTACCTTGATACCGATGGCGGAGCATAGTGAAGCATCAACAAGCGAAGGAGTCAGAGCTTCATGGGTATCTCTCAAATCATAATCTTTTCATTTAAATGGTAAAATAAATCACATTAATAAATGATCAAATAAACCTCATTAAACTTGTTGGTAAAGAACCAAACCTATAGCTAGGCTTAGAACTAGGCTAATTTAGGTGGGTGGGACTTAGATTTTAAGATTTTACAATTTTTTTAAGGATTTTGGGTGAGGGACAAATATCGTTGGCATGTCAACTTATAGACGCTATCGCTTAGGGTGGATCCAAATTTGGTAAATAAGGATCTATGTCACTGAGCGCGACTAGTTTAAAATACCAACGGTAAATTTTTTTACCATTGGTGGCTAGCCGCTATCGGCATTAGTGGCTGCTATGGCAACCGTTGTTAGCGTAAGCAACCGCTAAACCTTAGGAAATTTTTGAATTTTTATTTAGTTTTTTTTTTGCATATGCATCTAATTATGCATTTTATTTGTAAATTTAGCTCTTGATAATATGGGCTTAGGATTCTGATTTGCTAGTGGATCTGCTAACACTACTAGACCACATAGACTGGAAGTGGTTTGATGTATAGTGCCTTATGTATGCTACCATATTGCTAACCATTATATTAAATCAGGCATACATTACAACGTATGCCCATAGATTGGACTATTGGACCAACACATTTCATCTCCCAACTACTAATATGACCATTACACTTGAGGATATCTACAAAATATTTAGGATTCCCTTCAATGGATGGGCCATCATTTCCTCATTGACCTTATCTAGTACAGTCATATTTGATAGGGTTTTTTGTGACTAGGCATGTGCAAATCTATCTAAAATTTAGCATGGAAGGGTTCCTATCACCCGTTGATATCGGGTCGATATGTTCACACATTACTAGGCCATTCTGATGCAGGTTATCTATAACATGATTTTCCAAACACTTCAGTAACTAGGTTCTCATGGAACCTATTAGCTATGGTGTAGGATATTATGGATAGTACTAGGCCTATCATTATGGCTTGGGAGAGTGCATTATTGGCATAGCTCTACAATAAGCTATATCATATCCAATAGGAAGGTCAATCTGGCATGGCATGCAACTTAATTCTATAGATATGGGGGTAGGAGTATATCAAGGTATACTGCTTAGTAGGATTACTATAGGATATTACTATGATAGCAATGGGGGCACAATGCTATGGGTCTATATGGCCATGGAAGGTAGAGGAGCGACAAAGTCATAGCCAAGCAGGGAACTTGGCTCACTATGCAGGCTCTCTGACTGGATTATAGGTGAGGGACAATATATGGAGGCCATACCTAGATTATCCTATGTGGTCAAAGGTAAACCAATTCTTAGCTCATATGAGGCATGACCAATGGGTTATCAAGTGCAAGGGAGAGGTGAGGGAGTTCTTCCAATTCTCTTAGGTTACCAAGTATTTTGGGATTCAACATGATATCCCATTGGAGCCAATTCTATAAAAGTGTGTTCAGGTAGAGAGAGATATCTTAGTGCCACAAATTACAACTTCATTAGAGGAGGAAGACCCTCTTACCATCAATGTCATTATATCAAATGTTGGTACTATAGAGGTATATACTCAGTGGTGGGTTACACAACTATGGCATAGTGGTGGTAGCCTAGAGAAATCTAGGGATGAGGCAACTACTGAGGATCGTAACTGATAGAGAGTGCAGCCTAGGATATAAGAGGAGTGGGGATAGGGTGCAGAGTAGTAGGTAGAACCAAAAGAGGAGGAGGAGGAGGAGGTAGATATAGAGGATTATGAGTCTCCTTTCTAGGTGGAGCTACACAAACTAGAGGCTGAGCTATAGATGGCTCGATGATAGATCCTAGAGCAGGATACCTCTCTTGCTATGTCATAGAGCTAATTGACTACATGGTAGGACAAATGGTGAGGGTATGAGGAGGAGAGGATCTCTTTGTAGATACAACTTAATTTAGTACTACTCAGGATATAGTAGCTCATCGAAGAGAGATACTTGATGCATGCTACTATAGGTGCTCTAACTATTGAGTAGGATGCTCTTCAGCTACAAGTAAGGGTTGCTCCTATGGGACATGTTGCACTAGCTACTATAGTTGTTTAGGGATTGGCAAGTTTGGATACAAGAGTAGAAATTAGGTGACTGCAGAGCCTACTAGTAGATGATGTAAGGTGGTAGGCATCAAATTCCCATCACATTGTGCTTTTAGAGATTGAAATCAGATTACACAATGGTATTGTGCCAACCAAATCTATGATAGCAGGGACTATTAGACTAGGAGTAATTTTGGACAATCATCAGTGCAGCCCAATCACAGGATAACTACACAATATAAGATATTAGTAGGAGCAATTTGTAGGTAGACTCAAAGATATGGAGCTAAGGGTGGGGGTGAGATAAGGGGTGCAATACCAGTTTGATATGTCTTGGTGACATGTACCATTTTTGAGTGTAAGGTCTGAGGACCTACATAGTTGTAGCCTACGAGCATTTTTGTACCTTGATGTACTTTGAAATTCTACACACACACACACACACACACACACACACACATATATATATATATATATATATATATATATATATATATATATATATATATATATTTATGATACTCTATTTCATTTCTCATTATGTGTATTATGTGCTTGCTTTTATGTTCATGCGATGCAATATGGATGCAATGCTTACATGATTTGATTATTGCTATATGATGTGATGTATTAATGACATGCACTAGCTAGATGATGGATGTATGATTAGATGTTGTGATCTAGATGTGTAGATAGACTACTATGTATGCCTCTATGGATGCACTGATTTGTGTTAAATGCATGTGTAATTTTGGTTAATTGTATGCATCTATATTATGTTGTTATGATATGGTGAATGCAATGTATGTAATGCATTATTTACATGATGGTGATCTAATGTAAATGAACTTGTATGCTTTAATCACTTAAAACATAAGAAATGTGTAATATGTGTTTAGCAATCTAATGGGTGACACCACAGAATGTATAAAAATCATGAATGTAAATGGTAACTCTTATCATAATAATTAATCATTTAAGCATCCATATGTGATATGTTAGAATTGTGATATTTAATAATTTATGAGATGAGATTATTTGTTGCTATGAGGGATTTTTGATTTTTTCCATGAGACTCAAACGCCCTAGTTGATTAATCAAACGTTGTATAATGACCATTCAGGACTCCTGAAAGATAAAAGTTCTTGTTATAAAGACCAATATATTTATTATCCTTGTGTGTGCAAATTAATATATTAGATGAGACATAAGTCTACCTTATTTCCAGGTGGGATTCATTTAGCTCATTACTATAATGAGGATCACCAAATGTTCACCATGATCCTAAGTTTGGATGCAGTTGGACTAGACTACTACATAATACAGGCCACCTAAATCTAGCTCATTTGTAAATTGATTAGAACTACCCCAATGCTAGGCAAGATTCATTCATCCTATTATTGTATTGGGGATAACTCAATGGCTTCGAGTACTAACCATTCTAGGGATTCAAGCTCTTCATCCCCTTCTTTTATTTTGATTTATTAGGATACTTGCTCATGCATAGTGATGAAAATCACTGTTTATTTTGCATTATATTTTTTTTTTTTGAGCAAGGGATTTGTGTAGTGATGATAATCACTATTTATTTTGCCTTTGATTTTTTCTTTGTTTCAATATTTTGTTTATTTTTATTAAAGCAAGGGATTTCTTTGGGTAGGGGGGAGCTTTTCCTTTTGCCAATAATCAACACTTTAGACCATGTGTCATCACAAGATGAGCAAGTAAGAACCTTTCGCTTAAGGTGACTAGACCACTTTGTAGTGTTCATCCTTCCTTGTCGAGACTTAGATTTTTAACATGTTTAATTAGTGATGGGATTTTGACATATGCTAGGTACTATCAAAACTAGACCTCACCTCCAAAAGCAAAGATAACTTTCTACAAAATATAAGAAGATCACTAGGTATGGCTGAATTACCAAAAAACCCTAGTATATTCCTTATAGCAACATGAATGGATTGTGTCGAGAAACACAATTACTCACAAGGGTGATGGATGAAAATGATGTATAGATGCATGATTAAGATACAAATGTGGTGTCATTTGTAAGATTGAAAACACAACCTATCATAATGCAAGTGCAATGGATGAGCATGCTTAATGCACAATTACATGTATGCATATGTAAAATGAAAGTGCATAATGTAAATGTTTTTGTGTTTTTGATGTTTACAAAATATTTTTGAAATTTTATGAAATTTTCAATTGTTTTTTAAATTTTATGATTTTTTCAATTGTTTTTGAAATTTTATGATTTTTTCAATTGTTTTTGAAATTTTATGAAATTTTCAATTATTTTTTAAATTTTGATTATTTTGAATTTTTACGAAATTTTCAATTGTTTTTGAAATTTTGACTTTTATGTGTAAAACACATTAATATGAAGAATGTTGAGAGGTTCAACCTCTTCAACACCTTCAAGTGATGTTAGGTAATATGTTATAGGTTCTATCTTCTCTAAGATGATATATGGACCTAACTAATTGGCCGTAAATTTATCTCACAAGTGCAGTGGCAGGTTTGAGTTCTATTGATTTTCCTTCAGCACAAGATCCCCAACTTTAAAGTATTTCAGATAGAATTTATTATTGTAAGCTCATTTTAGGTGTTCCTAATAAATGCAGAGATGCTCAAGGGTATTCACGCAATGTTCATCAAGAAGTGTCAATTGGTTGAGGTGAGCTTGTCGTGCAGTGTCATCATCCATGAACTCTTTCAATGCGATGTGCAAGGTTGGAATCTCCAATTCCAAGGGCATAATGGCCTCGATGTCATATACCAATGAAAATGATGTTGCCCTAGTGGGTTTTCGTATGCTAGTTCTGTAATACCATAATGCAAGGGGTAACTACAGGTGCCAATCCTTATGATTATATTTAACCATATTTTTCAAGATGGCAACTATTGTCTTGTTTGAGATTTCTTCTAGCATGTTTTCTTACGGATAATATGATGTTGCAAACTTGTGTTGAATGTTACATTTGATCGTTAAATCCCACACATATTTGTTATTGAATTAAGTACCATTATCTAAAATCATCTTGGATGGGATACCAAAGTGACAAATGATATTTTGAAGTTTGAACTTTGTAATTTGTGCTTCTGTCGTTGATGTTAAGGGGACTGCTTCCACCCACTTGGTAAAATACTCAGTGATAATTAATATAAATGTGTGTCAACCTGAATATGGGGGAGAGATCTTACCAATTATATTGAAACCCCACTAATAAAATGGCCAAGCCACTTGGATGGGATGTAAGACCTACGATTCCAGACGCATCAAATTCACATGATGCTAACACTTAATGCACTTCCTGAAATATGCACATCAATCCTTCTCCATGGTGGGCCAATAATAACCCATATGAAGGATGCACTTTATGATGGCCATACCACTAAAATGGCCACCACATGTACCATCGTGAGCTTGTGAAATTTACCAAGTTGATTCTTGGAGCTCAAGGTAACGAAGTAGGACTCCATCATAGCTTCGACGATACAATATATCTCCTAGTAAGACATATTTAGTCACTTTTTTTCTAAATGGTCATTTTATGGCATGCAATAATCCCTACAAGATTATTCCAATTTAAGAAAATCTTGTAATTGGTTTAACCAATCTTGATAAGCTATATCCTCAACAAACAAGATGACTTGTTCCCCCTGCAACTCACTGTGCACTAATGCAGACTGGGAAACAACCTTATGGTGAATGGTGGTGTTATTCCCTGTAGGACCCTGTGAGATCAAATACCCCAAGGTACCTTCTTCAAAAATTCTCGATCTTTATAGAACCACTCATGGTTTGGTTCTATATGAATCATGTTGACTGATTCTTGATTATCAAAAGCCTCATGCTGCATCGCAAAGTGTGAGAGAATCTTCACATGAATGGTAGTAAAGTTAATAGAATTATAAGGAATTAAATATCCAAAATATGCCATGGTTTCTGCAAATATGTTTGATGTATGAGGGATTACCTCGATGTCACACCACTCTATATGGGCTAGATAAGTGTTAACAAGATCCTTATAAGCTTTTAGGATAGGACACCTGCATTGATATATTCCCTTAACTTGGTTAAAAATGAGAAGGGAGTCACCAAATATATTTAGCTTTTTAATCTTCATGGTGATTTTTGTTTGGAGACCCAATATTAGGGTCTCATATTCAGCATTATTATTTGTGTAAGTAAAGTCTAGTTTAAACTAAAAGGGCATTAGAGCACCTTGTGACATGAAAAACATAATTCCTACACCACCCCCTTGATCACACTTCAAATAATCGAAGAACAAAGTCATTTCAGCTTTGTTATCTCGTTCTTAGGGTTTGGGTGACTTTGATAATGCAAATACTACATTATCAAGAAGTTCTATGATGAGAGACCTACGATCCTAAAGAGGTTCCTCTACCAACTGATCAACTATGACCTATCCCTTGATGGACTTTTGGCTAATAAATTCCAAGTCAAATTCTATCAGTAGCATGATCCACTTTGCAATATGTGTATTATGATATGTCTTGCTCATCATATATAGTAAACTATTTTGTTTTTATATCACATAGGTTGTATGACTCAACATGTAGTGGCACAACTTATTAGTCACAAAAACCATTGCTAACCACAACTTTTCTACGTATGCATATCCTAGCTCATAATTCACCAAGGTGCGGTTGATATAATATATCGTTTGCTCTTTGTCTTACACATTCTTTTGGGTTAACCTGGTTTCTAGTGCAAAGTTAGTAGCCAATATATAAAGCAAGAATGACACATCTGGCCTTGATGGAGCTAATACTAGCAGTGTTGCCAAATATTGCTTGATCTTAGCAAAGGCTTGCTAACATTCTTTGTCCCAATGGAATGGGACCCCCTTGTGTAGCAGTTGATTCATGGGTTGATATTTATCTGATAATTGTACGATGAATTACTTAATGGATGCTATAATTCCCTATAGGCTTCTCAACTCTTTGATGTTAGTGGATGGGGTCATTTCTAGGATAGCCTTTACCTTTACTGGATCAAATTCGATCACTCATTTAGAAATGATGAATCCCAAGAGTTTTCCTAAAGTTACATAAAATACACACTTCTTGGAATTCAACCTGACATTATGCTCTATCAAGTGATCAAAGACTTTTCTCAAGACCTCAGCATGCTCTTCACACAACAATGACTTGGCCAGTAAATCATCGATGTAATACTCTAGGATCTTATGCATGTAGTCATGGAAGATATATGTCATGGCCTGTTGATATGTGGTACCAATATTTTTAAGACCAAATGGTATTACCTTGTAGCAGAAGGTCCCCCATGGCATTATGAATGCAATTTTGTGCTGGTCTTCAGGTTTAATCCAAATATAATTGTAACCATAAATACTATCCATTAGGGAGAGCATCTCATGACCCACACTTGCATCTATAAGAGAATATATATTGGGCAATGGGAATGAATCCTTTGGTGTTGCCTTATTGAGGTCTCTAAAATCCATGCAAATACGGATTCTTCCATTAGCTTTTCCTACAAATACCATGTTTAATACCCATTCTAGATAGTTGATAGGAATAATAAAGACTACATCCAATAGCTTTTGAAGCTCGTTCTTTACCATCAAGGTGATAGTAGGATGCATCTTCCTGAGTTTTTTCTTGACTAGTTTCTTTGCATGATCTAGTGAAAGGTTGTGAACAACCAATTTCGGATCTAAACCCGACATATCCTTGTAGGTCTAAGCAAAGAGATTAGGTCTCTCTTTCAATAGATGTATGAGGGTGGCATGTTCCTTAGGAGATAATATTTCTCCAAATTTAATTTTTTTTGGATCAGATGGATCATTGTTTATGTCCACTTCAAAATTTTCCTCTACTAACACATGTGACCCCTCCTCAAGCTGGTGATGTGTAGGGATCAAATGGATATCATCTACTAGATTTAAAGGTTTGACTAAATCAGGATCAAAACCAACATGATAAACATCATGTGTGCAGCATGGTAAAAAGTGAAATGGTTGTAATATTTCCTTATTGGGGAAGAAATATTTAGGCTTCAATGGTGAATCAGCATGATCCCAATCAATAAAATCTATATTAAGACATAATGGTTTGGATGGATTGATTGGGTCATGAAGTGGAGTGGTCAACTCAATGGAGATCATGTTTATGGATGTGATGGAATCTCCAAGACCATATGGATGTGACTCTATATTTTTGATATGACTTCCATACCCAAGATGTGGCTCTGGGGTTATGGGGATCTTAGGATTCATTTTATCCATAGATAGGATGATGGGATCACTTGGCTACAAGAGTTATCTAAATGTAGGAGGATTGAGAAAAACTATATGATAGATTTAATCTGAATTGGTTGGTCTCCCCCTGAGGCAAGGACCAAGATATACTCTATGATACATCTCATATATGTCAAATGGTTTGTTACGAAAACATAAGTGTTGAGGCCCAAGATAGACCTGTAGGTCCAAAATGGCCACATACTTAGAAAAATTTTCCCTAAGTCATTAATTTCTCATTATGCACATATTACAGTGTATTTTAGAGTGGATTCACGACAGGAGGCATGAGCTTGCCCAACACTTACTAAATTTTCACGCTTGAAGAAATTCTAGAATATTTCTTTTGTTTTTGGCTCTAGACTAGAGACGTGTCTTGAATCAACAAAATTCTTTAAGAAAATATGACTTTAGTAGGAAAAAAGTGCAGATTGATGACCGCTTGATATTTTGAATATCTTACGAGCAACTAAGTGTTGGGGTGCACAATTCCAGAGAGTACATAGAATATTTTTTCCCAAAATGGTGACAAGGTGAAACTCTATGAAAGTACTGGATGCAGATTCATGGAAAGAGAATATTTTGGTTAATTTCATTCTGAAATAGTGATAAAGGATGTTTTATTCTAAATATGGTCTAAAATGGAGAAAGAATTGTTTTACATTGTAACGGGTCCGGATTGATGGTAGTATGCCAATACTCTTGCTCAACCCATAATGGAATCCATAAAAAATTTTAAGAAGAGATGACATCATCAATATTGTTGTGTGTATTAGTGAAGACTTTGTAGATAATGAAGAAACATGAAGAACAAGGAGCGGATTCGATCCAACTTAGCCTTCAAGGCATTTCAAAGCCAGATTGGCATTCCATGGTTTCTAAGTATGATGTCATCAATTTTTTCAAAGTGGAATGGTGATGTATTCTCCCCACAATTATAATAAGCTTATATTAGAATGAATCATAGCCATATGATGGGGGAGATCAATGATGGAGATTGTGTTAAATAATCTGAGGTATTTAAAAATATTTCTTCATCATAATTGTAATATCCAGTTGGAGAGGAAACTAAAGCATCAAGGGTTTTCAAGAAGACAAAACCAGAGGTGGTTACAGATCAACGATGGCTGATGGCTTCCAAGAAAAATCAATGATGGTTTATAATCTTCAACGACCTAAAATCCAGTTTGTGCCAAGCGACCAACAAGTTGTAGAGGCCCTGAGCTACCATGGCGGTCCATCTACAACAGATTTCTTGGAGGGTGTACCAATAAGCAAATTCTAGCAAGAAATATTTTTTGCACTATCAAAATATGATCTTTGTAATGTTCTTAATAATTTTATTTTTTTTTTAAACTATAAGTAGAGGTTGAACCCTCATTTTAAAGGTTCATCTCTAGTGTGTTTGCCTGTGCTACTATAAATATTCCCGAGAGCTAATGGAAGGAGAATTACATTGACCTTCACCTCAAAATTGGTATCTTCATGCTTGATATCAGAGGTTCAAATTCTTGAGCTGCATTTCTATAAATACTTAAGTGGTTAGTTTGTGCTGAATTCATGGATTACTAAATATTAAAGTAATTGAAATCTACTTCTAAGATTGATATTTATTGTTAGGAAGTGCATTTATATAGAATCTAGATATTGGTGAATTCTGTTATTTGGATTATCATTGTCTAGATATTGAAATCGCTATCTGCAATATTTCTCTATTGTGCATTAATGAATGAAGAATCATCCAATTTGGGATAATGTTGGTCTGAGTTATGTGTCTTTGGGTTATTTTTTTGGAGTTTTTTACTATGGTGCAATTTTGTTAGCCTATCCATTCACTATTGTTCACATTTCTCTAACCCTAACCTTTTCTTACGCTAACCTTCAAACCCCAAGTGAGCATAATTGTGTCAACACCCTATTTAAGTTGACGAGGAACCAGCCTACTCTGGAGGTTGGATTGAAAACTCTATTTGGTCCATCCAATATTGAGTGCTAAGTTGTAGCTATCAGGTGCAAGCCTGGGTAGAAAGTAGGAAGATAGAAAACTACAATATTGAGTAAAACTTGATGCAATTTAGTGCCCAAAAATTTTTGGCATGCCCGATGGGACCAGTTCACAAGGAACATGAAACCCATCAAATGAGTTACTATTATCTCAACCTAAAGGAATCAAGATTTGGTGAATTGTCTTGACCTTGTAAGTGGAGAAGAGCAAGTTCACCTGGCGACTCCCTAGTCCTTAGACTCAAAAAAAGAATTATCCCTGTAGACCAGTGTCCTTTCATGTATACCATGTCTTTCAAAAGGAATAACCCTAACTCCTATTTTTACTGTGAGTTACCTTATAGAGGGGCCATTGTTGCAAGAATTTTGAATCAATATTTCCTCGTAGAGGAAGAGCTTCTAGAAGAAAATCCAATAGTTCCCCCAATAAGACCTACAACCAAAAATATGGCACAAAATATGGCTCCTAATCAGCCATTACATAAGTACCCTAGCTGGAACATGATCGGTCCTCTCAGATTAGCCTAGATGAATGTCATCCCCTAAGTTTTATCTAAAGTCTTCCCACTTATTATGGATATAATAAAATATCTTATGATCACTATCAGGATATCTTGAACCTGGAAGCAATCCACAACATAAAAGAAGAGGATATTATTGTAAGGATTCTAGCCCTGTCCTTCAAAGGAAAGATATTGCATTGGTTTAGAACTCTGGAAGATAATACTATCACTTCATGGCAAGCATTAGTTGAGCCATTCATAGAGGAATTTAATGAATCTGATGACCCTTTTTCTTTGCTTAATCAGTTTACATCCATGTAGAAAACTCAGCAAGAAATTGTCTCAGATTTCAATTTGATATTTAGCAGGACATGGAAAAGAATTCCCCCCACTTCCAGACCAGCTACATGTTTGGCTTATATGTATTACATTTTATCTCTTGGATTAGAGTTAGGGCTATATACATAAAAATTAGGAGTAGAAACCTTCCCCCAGGTTTATAATATGACAGTTCATGCTTAAAATATCCTAATTAATGTTGGAAGACTCCCCCTAAAAGTTGTGCTACCCTACAACTCAGAAACCACTAGTAGCCAAATTCAATCCACAAACCCCTCTTACATAGACCCTATTTCTTTATCATCCCCATCTCCACAAATGAATGTGATCCCTCAACCAAAGCCTATGTCCTCTACAACTCCTTTTTCTCTCCTTCCTTCTCAATCATCTCAAGAGTTTTCTACTATCCTGGATATACAAAATACTCTGAAAACTCTAAGTAATAGAATGAATTCAATGGAAAAGAGAGACCAAGAAAGGTCACAATAGAGGATATTTCCATATGTAAACAAATATTAGAGACCTAGTTTGAGTAACAATGTTGGGGTCAAGGTGAATGCAATATATGAGGAGCCAGAATGTTCTTCAAATACTACTCTTAAGAATGTTTGGTGTTTAGTATGCAATGACCCCCATGACTCACAATATTGTGTGATGTATCAACACCATGTTCAAAAAGCTATGGATCAAGCTAAAAGGAATCAAAAGGGGAGAGTTAATATATTATAGCACCCTGATCAAATCATGGTTTGGAAATAGCTAGCTGAGGAAAGCCCAATTGCTGTTATGACAAGTTCTGATAAGAAAGCTTTGCAAGTAGATCCCTAAGAAATGGGGCAGTTCCAAGTCCCTTCCCAAAAGAGAGTTGATCCTCTCCCTCAAATTAGTGACACTTTCCCTATTTCTCAAGCTAAGGAAAAATAGAATACAAATAGTATTCCTAAGAGACCAGGAACAGAGGAGACCAAATGAGGTCTAAAGAGGAAAGATCAAGAAATACTTAGGTTCCCCTCTATTACTAAAAGAAAAATATTAGAGGCCACCCAAAAATATAAAAGAAGATATGGTGAGCAAGAGGGAAGGCTGGAAAAACTCTCCTTGACTAAGTCTAAATACAACATTGTTGAAGAGATGAAAAAGATTCTATCAAAAGCTAACATGTATGACACTTTGTTCATCCCTAGTCATCTTGACCTGCTTAAAGCTTCCCTCAACAAAAATCCTCATAATAGGTTGGCCACTACAATCCTTAGTATGCCATAAAAAAATAAAGAGATGAAACCTACTATTTTAAATAATAAGCCTCCCCCTTTCTATATATCCCTAAGAATGGAAGGTTGGGTAGTCCAAAATTGTATGATCCACTTTGGAGAATCAACTACAGTTATTCCTAAAGTAGTCTGTAAGGAGATGGGTATGGAGTATACCCGGTCTTGTCTTGGGATGTTACAACTAGATGGAACATTGGTTAAGATAGTTGTAGTAATTAAGGATGTACTAATGAGGTTGCATAGATCCCCAGAGGTGACACTAGTGCAAGAAATAGTTGTAGTCAACTTAGAACCCTATTTTGGGTTATGTCTTTCAAGAGAGTTTACTACAAAGCTATGGGGATGTATGTACATGGATTACTCTAGCATGGTAATTCCCTTCAAAGGAAAGAGAATAAGGATAATGCCTAAAAAACTAGTAGCTTATCACATTGAAAATATTGAAGAGGATATGTGAAATCTTAACCCCATGGAAGAATTTGAGCTAGTGGAAAATATTGAAGATCTGGACATTGAGGATGAGTTGCCTTTTAGAGAAGATTATAGTTAGTTCGAAACTAGTATGGGAACATATAGCACCTCAACTAAATAAAAAAGAAAAATCCCTGCTATATCCAACCAATATCTAAGAGAGAAAGAAACATGGATCATGCACTTTGATGGTGCTAAATGCAGAAATGGTGCAGGAGCTAGTGTGGTCCTACAATCCCAATCAGAAGGTACAAAAAAATTTGCTTGTAGACTAACATGGTAATATACTAACAATTCTATAGAATATGAGGCCATGTGTCTCCTATTGATACAAGTAGAGAGCATGGTCATTAATATTTTGAACATATATGGTGATTATGAGTTGATAGTCCATCAAGTAAGAAATTGATGCAATAGTAAGCATCATTACTTAAAGGCTTACAAAAATAGGGTATGGTATTTAATGGAATCCTTTGATGCCCTGAATTTAAAATTTTTTCCTAGAGAAAAGAATACTTTGGATGATT
Source organism: Wollemia nobilis (assembly GCA_028583015.1). Taxonomy (NCBI): domain Eukaryota; kingdom Viridiplantae; phylum Streptophyta; class Pinopsida; order Araucariales; family Araucariaceae; genus Wollemia; species Wollemia nobilis. The sequence goes on from JAQPPZ010002094.1 coordinate 442,427, forward strand.
CATTAGCAACAAAGGGAGATAACTTCAACCCTTCTGTAGAATTTGGAATCAAGAAGGCCAAGGGAATTAAAATAATTTTCAGACCTGCAGTACCAAACAAGCAGATTTTCTGGTAGTTTTTTGAACATGATGAATAGATAGTTGACTTTCTGATGAGAGAAGCATGTCTCTCCACTGTCCAAAAGGAGAATTTAGAAGAAATTGATCATCGAGACATTATCCAACTAAGGAACAATACTATCCCAAGATGGTTGGTCACCCTTGAGATTTTCTTTGATAATGAGGATAGAAAGAAGACCAAAGCCATGAAGGTCAGCAAAAAAATATATAAATAAGTTGAAGTCGATATAGAAAAGAAGCTCAATGTTGGAGTTCGATGCTCACCAGAGGAAGCATGAGATATCAAAGCTTTATTCTTAAGGTACCAAGACATTATGGCTTGGTCATATGAAGACCTCAAGGTGTATGATAAAAAGGTTATCCAGCATACTATTGAGGTAGATCCTGATGCAAAATTGTTTAGGCAAAAATAGAGGCTAGTCAATCTGAGGATCGAGGTCATTGTGAGAGAGGAGATCTTAAAGTTATTAAAGGCTAAGATCATATACCCAATAAAACATTCTACTTGGGTAGCCAATTTGGTAGTCGTAAGAAAAAAGAATGGGGATATATGCTTGTGTGTGGACTTTAAAAATTTGAACCAAGCATCCCTTAAATATCACTATCCCCTCCCTCATATTGATCAGATATTGTAGGTAGTATCAGAATCAGAGAGGTTCTCACTACTGGATGGTTACTCTAAATACAACCAAATTTGGGTGAAAGATGAAGACCAGTATAAAACAACATTCACCACAAAGTGGGGTACATTTGCATACCAGAGAATGCCTTTTGGGCTATCCAATGCAGGAGCTATGTTCCAAAGAGCCATGGATTATGCCTTTGGTGCAGTAATAAACAAATTTATTATGATATATTTGAATGATATGACTGTATTTTTTCATGATAAAAAGATCACCTATCACACCTAGAGCAATTTTTTTAGAAATGCAAAGAATTTGGTATTTTTCTCAATCCTAAGAAGTCGTTCTTTGTATTCCATGAAGAAAAGCTGCTAGGGCATGTGGTCTCAAAATAATGCATGGCCATAGATATAGATAGAATAAAATCAATTCTTGATCTTACTTTTCCCACAAACAAGAAGACCTTGTAGTCTTTTCTAGGCCAAATTAATTTTGTTAGGAAATTCATTTTTGACTTTGCACAAAAGGTCAGGCCTATTTCTGAGTTACTCAAGAAGAATGCTAAGTTCAAATGGATTGAATTTAGGAAAATAAGCTTTTGAGATTATCAAACAGTCTATTGCAACAGCCCCAGTATTGGTAAACCCAAATTTTAGTAAATATTTTATTCTTTATGCATATGGAGCTGAAGAAATTTATGCCTCAGTACTCACCCAGAAAGATGATCAAGGGGAAGAACATCTTGTGTTCTTTTGGAGCCATACACTACATGATTATCAGGTCAAATACAACTTTATTGAAATACGAGTCTTTGCCAAGATGAAGTCACTAAAGAAGTTCAAACAATATTTGGTACAGAGCAAGAACCTGGTATATGTGGCTCATCCAGATGTAAGAAGTTTTATTCTTCGGGGTGATCTAGGATATAAAAGAGCCGGGTGGATTACAAAAATTTAAGAATATGATGTAGAAATACATCCCACAAAATTGGTAAGGGGAAGAGCCCTTTGCCAAGGTATAACAGAGGCTACAGCATTAGCATAAATGACATCTTGCCAAACAACAAATGAAGATTAGGTGGAAGAAGCACAAACTATAGATTTTGATTGGATTGACCAGATGATCAGGTATTTCCAAACTAGAATATGCCCCCCAAATTTGAATGCTTCCTAGATGAGGAGATATAGGCTTCATGATTTAAAATATGCATTACTATCAGAAGACCTGTATAAGAGAAATTTGGATGGTGTTCTTCTAAAGTGCTTAAAGGATGATCAACAAAAGAAGGTCATGGAAGAGTTCCATGGAGGACCAACTGGCGAACATAGCTCAAGTATAGTTACAACTTTGAAAATCATAATAACAGGCTATTATTTGCCTATTGTATTCACTGACTCTTTCAATATCACTAGAGCCTGTGATAAGTGTTAAAGATATGTTGGAAGGACAAGGAATGTTGCATTTCCCCTCGGGCCAATAAAATTTGAAGAACATTTTTAGCAATGGATATTGGACTTCATTGGAGTCATCAACCCTAATTCCTTAGTAGAACATAATTTTATTCTAACTACCATGGATTATCTTACCATATGGGTAGAGGTTATTCCTACCATGAAATTGAATCAAGAAGTGATTAATTTTATGGAAATTTTGATTTCAAGGTTTGGGATTCCTAAGGCTTTGGTAAGTGATAACGTCCCAACTTTCATAGGAGCCAAGTATATTGAGTTCACTAGAAAATATGGCATTACTCTTAAGAATACTTAAAATTACTATCCATAGGATAATGGACTAGCTGAATCTACCAATAAAAACTTTTTTAAGGATTTTGAGAAAATCACTTGAAGGTAACAAAAGAAGTTGGCACCTATTGCTAGACTAGGCTCTATGGGCGGATAGGATTACTATAAAAAAATCTATCAAAACTTCCCCTTATGCACTAGTATATGGTAAGGAGGTAGTATTACCCATTCATCTAGAGATCCCAACACTTAAGCTTACCAATATAGAGGAAGCTTCAAAAGCAAATTTGGTAAAGACCAGGTTGACTCACTTGTTGTAATTGGAAGAGAATAGAGCTCAAGCATATGACAATTTTCAAAAGTATTCCTCAAATATCAAAGGATGGTTCGATAGGAAGGCCAGATTCAAAAAATTATAAGTTGGAGACTCAGTTATCAGGTGGAATGTTGATAAATCAAAGCTAGACAAGCATGAAAATTTTAATTCTTTTTGGGATGGTACTTTCAAAATAGTAGAAGCCAAGGAGTCCAATGTATTTCAATTAGAGGATCCAAAGGTAAACATACAACCAATTCTAGTGAATGGTTTTCATATCAAGCTCTACTATGTGTAAGTAATAAGCTCACTGTAACATATGTATATGCATTGTATAATTATTTCCCCTCCTCTCTGCACTTTGTAATCAGTCTTCTTTGAAAAATCTTGAAAAAATAAAAAATTGCAAAAATGACTAAGTGTTGACAGAATATCCAACAACATTTCATTCCACACTCGAATGAATGTAAATTCTTCTGAAATGATGTGTGCTCTTGAATCCACATTAAAATTTACCCCTACAACATCAATACAACTGCATCCTATTGTATTGATGCTGGAACTGTGCAAGAAAATGAATCAGAAGAGGAATCTAGAAATGAGATGATTGCTTTCCAATTGGTTCATAGAAGTACTAAAAGAGTTCCAAAAAGAGAGGAAAGAATAATTTCAAAGAAACAAAATATGGATATGGAGGAGATTTCAAAAGAGGTAGCTAATTTTATTGCAGAATAATTGATTCATCAGCAGTAGCAAGAAACAAAGATAGAGCAAGAGCACCCTATATCTATAGGTGAAGGAATGGTTTATAATCCCTCTTCTCCTCTTCATCCTCATGAATCCTTAAAGAAATATTCCTCCCTTCCTAATCAAGAAGATATGACAATAGTACCTCCTCTCTGTCATAGTCCACCACATGTTTCATCAATAGCCATCGAGGTACAAGTCACTTATGTTTCGTCACAACCACCTCAAACTCCATTTTCAACATCTAAGGTTCCCACTCCATCATCTACCATCATTTCACTTCCATATTTTTTATAACCACCATAAATGGGACATTGCATTCCAAGTACAACCATCCATCCAATTGTTAGTCTTGCATTAGTTCCTATGAGTCTACCAATAACAAAAATAGTAGTAGTTACAAAGTCCAATGTCATCACAGAAGCCACTATAACTGTCTCCACACCCCAATCATCAATAGTTCATTTTTCCCTTTCATTTATAGTATCATCATATCCTATGGCTTCTGGTCTCTCAAGACCTTTTACTATATTAAAAGAGCATGCAACCACTCAAATTATAAATTATTATTGGGTAGAGAAGCTTGCTAAGCCTTCTAGTAGAATGGCTGTCAGAAGAAGAAGCATGTATGTTGACTCTATCTCTAGATAAATAGTATCAAGATCTATGACTCCACTGGTAAGCAAACCTAAAATTGAGATGAATGTTCAAGATTATCAATTGGAGTAGGTCACAGAAGATATTTAAAAGCTTCCTCAGGAATATGAGTTGATTATAACTAAAGCCCAGTTGGATACCTTCTATGTGAAAACTGATATAGTCAAAGGAAAGGTGGACAAATTGGAGAAACAAGTTGAAAAACTCTAGAAGAGATTGAGTAATAAAAAGGAAGTATAAAAAGCTCTGAGAAAAGAGGCTAAATGTTGGAAAGAGAAGTTTCAAGAAGCAAATAAATTAAAAAACCAATTAGAAGAGCAAAAGAAGTTGAATGAAGATCAGGAAAAAGAAATTCAGAATTTAAAGCATCAACTACAAATTGAGAAAGCTAAGTCTTTAGGATTTTCTAAGAATGAGTTGAAAAGGATTAGAAGAGAGTTCATTTCTAAGGTCCAAGAGAAATGTTTAGGGCTTCAACTTGTTATTGATTATATTAATGATGCCAGCAACCTACTCTCTAATATTCAGAAAGAGCTAGATCATATCACTAGAGAGTTGTAGCCAATGGTGATTCTAGAATAATAGATGTATAGGTTGGTTTATAGTAGACTCGGTGATGCTGCTAAACCTATTCCTAATAAAGAATGGAATCTCACTAGAGTTGCTACCAAGATAGTGGTTAAAAAGCACAGGGTAGTTCAAAGAGCCTGGTTGTTGGTTGACAGGATTGAAAGGGTGATTAAGAATGTTGTTGAATTGAACAAGGAAATGATTTAGGTTGGCTTCCAAAGCCTATGGAAGGAAAATCACAGCTTGTTATCTATGGAAGAGATCTAGCAAAGCATTAATGAGAATTTGCAGGATGAGTCTGGAATAGATTCTCTAGAAGAGCCACTACCCCAAGAACAAGTTGTCCAAATGATTATTGATTTTACTCGATTGAGATATCTCATGGAAGATCTAGTAAATAGAGGTAATGTTGCTAACTATGAAGACATTGTATAGCTACAATATGTTTATAAGTAGCTCAAAGAAACATAAAACCCCTTTGAAGCAGCCTAGGAATAGGCTCTACAATATTTAGAACTGATGGTTTAGTTTTTTGGTGATACTTCTAGAGGAAGGAATCAGAAAACACCTACTTCAAAAGAAGAAGAAGAATAAGAAAAAGAAGAAAAATAAGAGGAGGTCAAGGAATATGCCCATGAAGAAGGAGAGTAGAATGGATCAGTTACAGTTCCGAAAGGGGCTCACAATTAGTTCATTTTTTTTTTGTACATATGCATGAGTTTTGTATTTTTTTTAACTTTGACAATTGTCAAAAATAAGAAATAAAGGCATGAAGCCTACAGAGGTAGAAATAGCAATGGACTGTGTGTGAAATCATTGCTTGAAATAAGGCCTTATAAAAGGAGTAGACTTGTGTCTAGTTTTTGAAGACAATGGTAAAAATTGTATTTCTGGCATAGTCTTTATATGAGCGAATGAAATCAATATGTTTTTTGGCATCACCTCCATATGAACCTTTAATCTCTGAGAAGATGGTTAAAATTTTCAGAGAGTAGTGTTTATATGGAAGTTATTCTGTCAAATATGTTTTTGAAGATGGGTATGTTTGACTCCTAAGGCCCAATGGATAAGACTTTGAATTCGTTAGGCTTTGCAAGTAAATCCACCTGGGACGCACCAAAATGTAGGCCCAAAATGGCCACATACTTAGGAAAATTTTCCCTAAGTCATAAATTTCTCATTCCGTACATATTACAGTGTATTTCAGAGCAGATTCACGACAGGAGGCACGAGCCTGCCCAAAACTTAGTAAATTTTCATGCTTGAAGCAATTTTGGAAGATTTATTTTGTTTTTGGCTCCAGAATGGAGACGCATCTTGAATCCACAAATGTCTTTAAGAAAAGGTGACATCAGTAGAAAGAAAGTGTGGATTGGTGACCGCTTGATATTTTGAATATCTTACAAGCAACTAAGTGTTGGGTGCACAATTTCGAAGAGTACATAGAATATTTTTGCCCATAATGGTGACAAGGTGAAACACTATGAAAATAGTGGATGCGGATTCACGACAAGAGATGATTTTGGTTAATTTTGTTTCAGAATGGTGACAAGGGATGTTTTATTCTAAAGACGGTCCAAAATGGAGAAAGAATTATTTTACATTGTAATGGGTCTAGATTGATGGTAGTATGCCAATACTCTTGCTCAGCTCGGAATGGAATCTGCAAGAGTTTTTAAGAAGAGATGATGTCATCAATATTGTTGTGTGGATTGGCAAATACTTTGTGGATAATGAAGAAACATGAAGAACAAGGAGCAAATTCGATCCAGCTTAGCCTTCAAGGCATTTCAAAGCTGAATTGGTGTACCATGGTTTCTAAGGATGACATCATCAATGTTTTTAAAGCAAAATGGTATTGTGTTCTCCCTGCCATTATAATAAGCTTATATCATAATGAATCATAGCAATACAATGGGAAGATCAATGGTGGGGATTTTGTTAAAGAATATGAGGTATTTAAATATATTTCTTCACCAAAATTATAATAGCCAGTTGGAGAGGAAGCTGAAGCATCGAGGGTTTTCAAGAAGATAAAACCAGAGGTGGTTACAGATCAACGACAGCTAATGGCTTCTAATAAAAATCAATGATGCTTTATAATCTTCAATGGCTTGAACTCCAATTTGTGCCAAGTGACCAACAAGTTGTAGAGGCCCCGAGATGCCATGGCGGTCCATCTATAGTGGATTTTCTTAGAGGGTGTACTAGTAAGCAAATGCCAGTAAGAAATCTCCATTGCACTATCAAAATATGATCTTTGTAATGTTCTTGATAATTTTAATTTTTTGCAAAACTATAAGTAGAGGTTGAACCCTCATTTTAAAGGGTCGGCTCTAGTGTGTTTGCTCGTGCTACTACAAATATTCCCAAGAGCTAATGGAAGGATAATTACATTGACCTTCACCTCAAAATTTGTATCTTCATGCTTGATATCATAGTTTCAAATTCTTTAGCTACATTTATGTAAATACATAAATGGTTATTTTGTGCCGAATTCATGGATTAATAACTATTAAATTAATTGAAATATACTTTTGAGATTGATCTTTATTGTTAGGAAGTGCATTTCTATAGAATATAGATATTGATGAATTATGTTATTTAGATTATCATTGTTTGGATATTGAAATCACTATCTACAATATTTCTCTATTGTGCATTAATGAATGAAGAATCACCTGATTTGGGATAATGTTGGTCTAAGTTATGTGCCTTTGGGTTAGTTTTTTTTAGATTTTTACTATGGTGCAATGTTGTTAGCCTATCTGTACACTATTGTTCACATTTCTCTAACCCTAACCTTTTCTTACCCTAACCTTCAAACCCCAAGTGAGCATAATTGTGTCAACACCCTGTTTAAGTTGACGAGGAACCAGACTACTCTAGAGGTTAGATTAGAAACTTTTTTTTGGTCCATCCAATGTTGAGTTCTGAGTTGTAGCTATCGAGTGAAATTCTGGAAAAAAAGTAGGAAGATAGATAGCCATAGTATTGAGTAAAACTTGATGCAATTCAGTGCCCAACAAGGCTATTTCAGTCTCATCCTCATAATCACTATTTTCTATGAAGTAACCATTATCCATATCTACTAGTTCTGGTGACGTGAATGTCAAGGCCCATGGTAGGCCAATTCAGTCTCATCCTTGGATTCATTGTGATATTTGATGTGTTCATTCTCTTATCACTTATAACCATAGCCTAGTTCATATTCCCATAGGATAATTCCTGATGGGCTTACCTCGAGAGAGAAATTTAAATGATACATAGTGAGTGGTTCTATAGTGACCATGGTCACCAACCTGTCATCCATGTAGCTTATGTTCAGGAAATAAGGATTCCATTCAATGTCTTCCCCAAACCCTAAGATCAGTCTATCCAAAGATGCTACTAATGAATCATCGTAGCTTTAGATATGATATCCTAGGCTAGACCTATCAGTAGGTAATTGATATTGTGGTACAACTAGGTTTTGTCGCCCTTTCTCATATAGACCTAAACCATAGTTGTGCCAATGGTTGCATTCAAATTATCTAAGAGCAAACTAGGGGTTGGAAAGATAATGAAAATTTATTGTGAATGAATCATTATCATCATCTTCAATATTTGATGCATCATGGATTTGATCTAAACTAGTATAAATGAAATTGGTTTGGTTGGGTGGAATTCCCAATGGTACCACTATTACTATGGGTAGATTTGGGACTCTTGGTCATCCCATGTCTTGTGCAGACTCAATGATTGAAGTGAAAGTGATATTTTACACAAGATATTCACCTAGCCCTATGTTGGCTAAGTGAACAGTCATCTATAGTACAGATGACATTGATGATGATGTAGGCGAGGTAGGTTGAGGCACCTTCTCGACTGTATTAAGGATCTTCCTCCTCCATGGGATTTGGAATTTTTGCTATTGCTATGGTTTATATTACCCTAGGTTCTTCCTCCATCATGTGAGATTTTAACTTTTGAGAGTCTATTGGTTTAGACATTATTGGTTTCTTAGAAGTGCTAATAGTTTTGGAAGAAATAGGTGGTATCGACATGGATGGATCACCTCACACTAATCATAACTTACTTCTTAGTTGTGTGGTAGGGGATTAAGGCCTAATGTATAGGTGAGTAGACATAAGGATGAAATCTCTTGGTAAGTCTTGATGCACATATTTGAATGGTTCTTCGTTCTATGGTACCACGTGCACTTGTCCCTCGTGGACAGATTTAACACATTGATATAATATCAAGGTAATGCACTGCATGTCCCTTATCTAGGGATGCCCTAGAAGGATATTATATTGCATGGCCCCTTCTAACACATGATACATCATAGGGATGGTCTTATGTCCTACCTAAATAGGTAGGACTATTGTACCCACTGTATCTCAATGTGTAAGAATAAAGGACTATGTGGGACGTAGGGATCTTTAGGTTTCCTATAGCTTTGGTTCTTATTATGTTAATCAATGATCCTATGTCAATAAGAACCTACTTGAAGGGTGTATTCTTGATACATGTAATAATGTACAAAGGTAGGTTTGCTATGGTAGTTGAGACTACATTTATTTTGTGATCGTAAAAATGAATCACAAGCTCTTGGCACTATTGTACTTGCCCCACAAAGTTTGAAAATACTTCAGGGTTCTGGGGCTGGAGCTCAATAGATTTCAAGATTTCCATTAAGGTCTCCCTATGCCTAGGATATTTTTGAATGATCTCATATATCGATAACTTAGTCGGCATCATTTAAAGACTCTAAGTAAGTCTATTCCAAATTGTTATCATAGGTCATGATGGTGGACCTAGAAGATTATTTTGTACTTACCTCTATTGAGGTGCAACTATGATACATATGGGAGCCGCTAGAGGCTCTGGTTAGTTGTATCACTAGTTTCTTGTAACCACATTGACAATTCCAAAAAATATTTGAGTGGGAGGTTTGACTTGGACCTGATTCACTTGAGTGCCCTAATTTCTAGGGGCTTCATGATTTGGTAATGAGTTTTTAAATATGTTGATGTTCCTGTTATTGGGAGCTAGTGGATTGTCAACTTGTAGCTCACCTTCTTTATCATATTTTATACAACATTTTTGAAACCAATGCACAGTTAAATATCATGCCCCTATAGTCTATGGTACGAGCAATAATGATCATCCATGTATCCCTTGTGCTTAGGGTGGTTAGGGTCAATAAGTTGTACCTCAGGTAGTTTTATTATTCATGCCTCATTTAGTTGATTGAATATTGATGCTAAGGATTCTACCAATAGTGTGAACTGGCAAAGTGGTTGAAGTTGCTTGTCTCAACCTTGGTTCTTGTTCTTTTGGTTGTAGTTATCTAGGAGTGGTTGAGCTTGGTAATTCTATGGCTATTGGCTATTCCTCCATTTTGATATATTTGATAAAACCTAGTTGACTAGAGTAGGTTTAGATTGTTTTTTATTACGGTTGTTGTGGTTGTTGTTCTAGTCTTTCTTGTTATGAATCTTAAGATCTCCTTCTTCTACTTTGATGTCCTCTATAAGCTTAGCTTGTGCCAAGGCTTATTCAAATGTTGCATACTACTGAAGTTGTAAAAGCATCAAGATATGCTTAGCACAACTCTTGCTAAACATTAGAATGAGCTCTAAAGTGGTAACAAAAAATGGTAATTTTACCATTAGCTTTTGCCACCTATTTTTGTAGTCCTCGACTGGCTTGTCACCATATTGTTTAATATTGGATAGGTCAAACAATTTGGTCTTCTTCTTGATGCCAAATAAAAAGTGTTCAAGGAATGCATTCACAAATTGCTTAAAGTTGATGATGTTATGTTTGGGTAGTTGGTTAAACCACTCTGTTGTTGCACTTGATAACATGATGATGAATGTTCTTAACATCAAAGTATCATTGTGTTGGAGCTGAAAGTATGCATTCATGAATTTTGTAACATGCTCTTGTGCATATTCCTCTCCCTTAAACTTATCTAACCAAGGTATTTCAAAATGCTTCGAATAGGTAGGAATTGGTACCGATGGCAACAATGGTTGATTGTGTATCCTGCTTAAGGTTGGCTTCTCCCCAATCGTGTCTTTCTTCTTGAGAGACTTTATTCTCTTGGTAAGTACCTTGTAATATTTTTAAGATATGATCTCTTCCTCCTTAAGATTATTTTGGGGTGGCCAAGGAGGTAATAATTCTACATTGGACTAAGTTAGTCGGTTATAGTTCTCTTCCATGACCAAGAACAATGGTTCAAGATAAGTCTATTCTTGGTCATCCATCTCTGCATCTTGTTATTATTCATGCTCCCCCTATTCTTGCACTACATATTGTTGGTATCTTGAAGCATTCTATGAGGTATGGTGAGTGTTTTCATCTATCTATTTGGCATGTCTCTCAGGTTAAGAAGCAACACGTATGTTGGAGTGGTAGTACTCATTGCCCATGTGTATATTAGCTCAAACCAACCTATATGATTGTTCCTCATGCTATATTTTTTTAGGGTATGTTGTTCCCTCAAGCACTATTCATATAGATGTTGGTATCATTTTATTTGTGAATGTGCCTCTTCTTGTTCAAGTTTGTCTAGGCACTCTTGCTTTGTGCACAATATTTCCCTTTTTTCTTGGAGTAATATTTCTTGATATTGTGCATCTTCATACAACCTACGCACACAGTCAGATTGAACTACCACTAAAGGTATCTGACTTAATATCTTCATGCAAGAAGTCACTATGGTAAGGTTCTTTGAAGGATCCCCCACTATGCTTTTACCTCTATCTATAAAGGTAGCATTATCAGTGTGCAATGACCTGTATTCTATACCTCCATGATCGGAAGTAGTGTTAGTGCTACAGGAACATTTTGAAGGTTTCCCCTACTCATGAGTGTGTCTCATTATTTACCAACTATGTGAACTCTTATAAACAGAGTGCATAGTAGTAGTATTTTTCTATGTTGGTATTAGGATAACCTGGTCCATTTCGTCAAGTTGTTTGGTTCTCCATGGTTGATCTTGTGAAGTGCCATTTGCTCCAATAAGATTGGTGTCTATTATAATTCTACCACCCTAAATGTGGTTAGGAGATATGGTAGGTCTATGATTGGATGTAATCCTTATGTTTTGCCCCTCATTGGGTTGATCTTGCCTATTTCTATCTTGTGAGGATTGAGGCCTTGAACCTCCCTCATGTCTACTGTGAGAGGAACCTGGATCTGGTTCTCTAGCTAGGGTTCCTTGGGAGTTACCCCCATAGGTTGATTTATCCCCTCTAAGGCTCAATGAAATTTGTCTAGAAGCATTCTATGTAGGTGGCTCAATATCAGTGTTAGGATTGTTATTGGGTGGAGCACTAGTTCCCATCTTGGTGTTGGATCGAGGATAGTTCTCCGTGTGAAGACCATGACAATGTGAACTTGTCTTTTTATGTAAATTTTAAGACACATAAACAAAGTATAAAAATGTGTTTATCTCTTTTAAGGATTATATGTGTGTCCTAAGAACTTGTTTTGTGTGTTTTTGATTTGTTGATTTTCAAAAAGACCTCATGTCATGTGTTTTATTTTGTTGGATGATATTCTTTTGTTAAATGGGTTTTCACCTGTATGCTCGTAGCTCTATAACTGACAATGAAATTCTAGTCGTGTAAACCCAAAAAAGTATGGAGATGAAGCCCATACTTGGTTAGGGAGCACAGGTCCTATTGGTCCTCACCCAGTATCACTTGGTCAATGTTATACCCTTTGAAGAGAAGTACATGCAAATTTTCCAAGCTACATCAGTTCTTAGATCTGATATTGGCCAGAAATAGGGTTCATATAATTAGAGCCAATGGATGGAGATAAAGCTCACCATAATTGGTCTCTATTAGTGGTTGGGTATGAAGTCCAATGAACTAATGTTTAAGTGTGATGTGGTATGTGGTTGTTATTTTTAATTTTGCATGAAAATGAAATGCATCATAGAGCACTCAAATGATTTTTTTATATGCTTAAAAATAACGTTTCCATTTCATAGAATGCACGTATAAAAGCAATATAATATTCAAAGAATGTAAGACTAGTTATAAAAATGGCCTCTAATTGGACCTCGAGCATGCAAACCCTAACATACAATATAGACCGTTGGAGACTAGGATGGATTACAATCAGATACCATTGTTCCTAGCAATGACTAGTAGAAAATCTAAGAGATCTTATAAATTTTGCTTTAAAATTTCTCTATGTTATCTAATCAAAATTCATCTACTATGTTCAAAAAAATAAAAACATAGATAAAAAAGAAAAAATATAGAGAATTTCAACCAACCTAAAATCCAAGTCTGCTGATGATCTGGCTATCCATTGTTTGCAAGTTTTTTTGTCGATCGCTATCGCTTAGGGTGGTTCTTAATCTAGTTGTTATCTTCAAGAGTGGTTGAACTCTACTAGCCACTGTTGATCAAAGTGGTTGCACTTGTGTGAAAAAAATATGTGACAAATCAGCAAACAACATAAATTTTGGGTGTCCCATTATGATCACCATTTGTACAATGCTATAATGTATGCACCTACTATATTTGCATAATAATATCAAAGATAAAATAAGAAAACATACAATGACAATGAATTAAGAAAATGTAAAGGCTCCTTTTATTAATTCATCATGAAAATTAGTTACATGTACGTCCCTCTTAGGGATACCAAATTTTGATACAATTAATACAAATATATGAAGCCCTAAAATAGGGGTGGTGCAATTTGCATGCATTCTATATTAACATGAATTGATTGAGGGCTTATTGATGCCTCCTCAATTTTTTGGAGGAAATATAGTTAGATGTGGTTTTGTATTTTGTAGATCCTGTCACCTGTGCACAAAGAAACCCCAAAACACATCAATAGCATATGCAACCTCTCGTGATGATATTTTTTTCAAGAAATTGCATGAAATAACATGAAACCATGAAAAGCACAAATATAAGCAAATATACAAAATAAAATGCTAATGAACCATACAAATGCATTGAAAATGATAAATCTACTCTAAGCTAAGCTAATAAAGCAAGAATAAATAGAAATATAGGCTAAGAACTAAAGAAATTGTGAATCAAACCCTAACTACTACTAACATCAATGGTGAAGGCCTGTGAGTCACTATCGATGATAGCGACCACACACTAAGTATTTTGCCTCTTAAATCAAATCCTATGATGCACAATTAACCAGTTGAATTGATGGTAAAGGGTCACTTGCTTGTCTAGATATGGATTGGTGGTTGAATTCATTAGGATTCATGTTATATTGGTGTGAATTTATAGTGTGTGCTTCTCAATCCTTCTAAAGCTCTATTATTGTTTGTATGCTTGTCATTCCATAATTGGGTAGCACTTCGACTCTCCTCAAGGTTTATCAAGTCGCTATCTAATTTGACAGATCTTCACTGCACAAAACATTGTATATCTTTTCATTCATGGAAGGGCCTATAAATAGGCCTCTCGAATTCTAATCTTGACTTCATGGAGAAGCCAAGATTAATAATTGCCATCCTATGGTAGTTGGGAGGAAACATCCCTAATATTCCTCACCTAAAACCACCTAAGATCAATTACATTTAGTCGTTACAACTGATTTGGCTTGGCCTAGGAGGCCAAGATAGTTTTAGAGCTAGCCACTATCAGTAGGAGTGTCTAGCTCATAGCCATTGGAAGTAATATGCCATGGTAGCTCAGCTCTACAACTTGCTAGTTTGATGATGGTAGTTGAGCCTCAATTTATTATAAAATAGATCTGGACCATTCACTATTCTTTAGAACTCCATTCCATCATATATATGGAACTACTCTAGTTCTTGGTTCTTGAAAACCTTTGAACGCTTCACCTTCCCACCTCAAACTAATTGTTCTTCAATCTATGAAGAATCCACCTTTGTATGCTTCATAAAAAGTCAACAAAATCTCTATCATTGATGCTCTCAATTAATTACTATGATTAAATCTCAGTAATGCTCTGCAAACTAGCAAGGGAGAAATAAAACACCATTCCTCTAAAAAATAATGTTGATATTAGCTTTGATGGCTTCGGCTAGCGGATTCAAGTTTGAGAGAGAAATACACTAAATGTTGAGTAGAATCTAGCTTGTCATCAATCCACTTGACTAAACCTTCAAAACATCTAACTTCTTTCTCACATATGTGGCATAAGTCCAAAGTTTTAATCCACTCAAAAAATAATGTTGACATCAGCTCTGACCTGGTTTGACTATAGAAACACCAATCCATAAAAAAAGTAGTGCAAAATGATCATTGAGCCATTTCACAACTTTCACTTATTTTTAAGCGCTTTTGACCTTCTTACCAAACGATGTGGTAATTTCACCATTTATCTTGAAATTAGTCTTGGAACTCAATGGAATATAGATTCTCATTACTTATTTTCTAGAGCACATGGAATAGAGATTTCCAATCCACACTTTTAAACTACTGACATCATCAAAACTCAAAAGATTTACGGATTGGAAACCTCACACGAAGTTGCTACCAAATACACTAGATATCGAGTGGAATGGAACACTTTGCCAATGTTTACAAAAAATATTAATTTTTTATAAGAATGAAAACTTCTTGTGTGGATCTGTTCCATAATACTCTATATCTTTAGTGGAATGGAGATTTCTCTACCTTAAAATAAATTTTCAAAATTTTCTAAGGATGTGGCCATTTTGGGCCTACAAGAACCTTTTGTAGCCAATATAAAAGAAGATAAAGAGGCATAACTTTTCTTACACATATTGCCATTACCAAGAGGAAGAAAAAGAGAGTTCTATGACATAATTAGAGTGTGCACAGTCTAAAGGAAATAGTGGTGGCAGTGAAGAAAAATCATCAATGTTGTGAAGTAAAATCATTGGCTACATTTGACCTAAGCTTAAGAGACTTGCATAGTAATAAATACAAAGGTATCACACTAGTTTATTCATTTGCATTAATGTTTATTAATGTTGTGAGCAAGTTTTTACACTTCTAGAAAGATGAATCAGGTCACAAAGGTACAATATTTGAATGCAACATATAGAAACCCTAATCAATAAATTGCATGAAAAACCAAGGCAGTGGAAGTAACAGTTGTGTGTGATATTAGAACCAAAACCTAAAGACAAAAAAAGAGGCAACAACATGATAAGACAAAGTTTTGGATACATGGGAGATTAAGGAGAAATAGTGTAAATACATCTTGAATTCATTGTGCACTAGGGATACATTTTGGAGTGCAAAGTAATTTCCACATCTTAAATTTGAAAGGTGTGGAACCACCTTCCATCCAGTGGTGTATCTAACATGGTTGATGGCTAGTCAATAAAGAGTTATGGGTGAGAGACCAAGGTTCATGTTGTAGCGCCAGTGAAAATCACTTGAAGAGCTAAGTATATTTTTTATTATACATGAGAATGAATTTTTTTGATGAAATGTTATGATTGAAAGCTTTCTTCAAAAGGACAAAACAAAAGAAAGTGAGAATTTATTAATGCACTATGGTTTTTACGATTGAAATTTATTTTTGTTAGAACAAGAGAATAAGTGCATAATATTTTGAGCAAGGTGTGGAAATAGAAATTCCAAAGACAAGTGTTTTATGAGGGCATCTATGAAAGTGTTATAAAATATTTTTGTATAATATAATTATGATTTGTTGATTGTGTCAAGTAGGATATATAAGAGATTATTAGATGCATGAACTTAAAATATGAATTTGATAAGGGTTGAGATAAAATTTGTGCATTGGTTTTGAGTGATATTGGAAATGAAAGTGTAAGAGTTATAGATCAGTTTTGTGAAGCAAATTTGTGTATTGTTCATGATTGATTTTGAGAGTAGATGAAAATGACATATTTGTGCACAGTGATTGTTTTTGAAGTGAAGGTGGAAATCAACAATTACTAGGACAATAATCAAGTGCTATACTAGTTCTACCTTTAAAATATAATAAATGTGATACATGTCAAAGTGACATACTTAATGAATGTGAAGAACATATTGAGCATTTATTAATGCATATCATTCTCTATATGTTCAAGAGGTTAAAACAAATTATGGGTAGAATATGTCTAAACTGCTTTAGTTGAAGAAAGCACATTGAAGATCAAATAAAGTGCTTGATGACATCATTATGTAATATTTGGAAATAGATGAACATTATTTGTATGCAAGATTTGAGCAGAGTTAAGATCAGTTTTTGGTGAGTAGATTTGAGCAAGCCTTATGTGTAGGCTTGGAACATATTTGAGTAGGTTTTGGTGAGTAGATTTGATAAATCCTTGTATGTAGACTTGGAGCAGATTTGAACAAGCCTTGTGTAGGCTTGGAGCAGAGTTGAGCAAGCCTTGTGTAAAGGCTTAGAGCATATTAGAGTAAAGGGGATTATGGTCTGATGTGGATAGAGGTCCACGAACTAGAGTAGATGGGATTAGTGTCTCTTGTGGATAGACATCCATGAACCAAAATAGAAGGGATTGGTGTGTCCTATGGATAGAGGTCCATGAACTAGAGCAAAGGGGATCGGTGTCTCCTATGGATTAGGATCCACTAACTTGTGAGAGGGGACAGGTGTCTCATGTGGATAGATTTCCACAAATATTATAATAGGGAATGAGTTCCCAAGAATTTTGTTGAGAAATTTATAAGAAATATTTCTCCGTGGATGTATCCCACATTGGGTGAACCACATTAAATCTGTGTCTCTTATGTGTGTGATAATTTATGCATTGTTTTATTATTGCAATTGATAACATTGGATGATATTGCTTGGAAAGAAAAGTAAAAGTTTGATCTTATATTGTTCACCCCCCTCTTAGTATAAGCTTGTGTTCTTCAAAAACCCCAAGTGATGTATCCTCTTCATTTGCCTCGCATGCTAATATCCTCCATTACAATCCTAATTCCCATCATGTTTATTCAACTAACCTCATTCCTCTTTCATTTCTCATATCTCCTAGTTTATAGCATACTTTGTTGCCTCCTCAAACTCCATTTAGTTCATTGTGACTCACCCTATCTCCACTCCAAATCCTTGAGTGATCATTCCCTTTTCATTACCAAGAGTAATTCCATCCTACTTTTCATATCTCATCCATGCCTACTCCTCCTAATGCTACCCAAACCATGGGAACTATATCAGTTACTACTAATCCCAATTATCCTTCTCAAATCACTTCTTCAAAAATCCTCCCACTTCTATACCCTTTTCATATGCTTTCCATAATCATAATCCTTTTTCTAACCCACATCAACTGGTCAATTTTCATCACACTTTATTACCTCACCAAATTTCCTTTGATATTATCACTCCACCTCATGAATCCTTTTATCCTACCACAACCACTTATTTTACACACTTTCATTCTCATACCAATATTACTTCTACTATCATGTAAAGAACACTAGCTTATACTGAGAGGGGGGTGAATAGTATAAGATCAACTTTTACTTTTCTTTCCAAAATAATAGTTTTTTTTTTATTGGTTGAAAGGGTGTTGAAAGGTCCCTAAACCTTGTACAAGAGGAATTACATGAATTTCATATCGACCGAGGTGGTCCAAGAAATAAATATCAAAGAGCGAGCAAACCTCCACATGAGGAAAGGTGTCACGAAATCACGACAAGTTGCACCGTTGCTGCCAAGAGAAGAAAGGATGTCGTGAAATCACGACAAGAAGCACCAACGAAGCCGAAGGAGGAAAGGAGTCACAAAATCATGACATTTTGCAAGGTTGCTGCCAGAAGAGAGGAAGTGTCGCAATATCGCGACATGTTGCTAGGTTGGAGCTGGAAGAGAAGAAGAGTCATGAAATTGCGACATGAAGAAAAACCACAATCGGATAGAAAAGGTGATTAATTGCAATATCACTGAGGCACTCAGGAAGTTACAAATATTGATTGGATGATATCTTTCCAGTCATGGTGATATGCCTAGGCCCATCCCAAATAATATTATCCAATGTTATTAATTGCAATATCTTTCCCAAGCAGTATCAACCAATATTATCAATAGCATTAATAAATCAATTCACAAATAACCACACACATGAGAGACACAAATTTAACGTGGTTCACCCAATGTGGGCTACATCCACTAAGAAAATATTTCTTCTAAATTTTCTCAACTCTCTTGGGAACCAATTCCCTATTACAATGTTTATGGACCTCTATCCAAAGGAGATACCAATACCCTATGCTTAAGTTCATGGACCTCTATCCATGGGAGAACTCTATTATATTAACTCTAGCTCGTGGAACTCTATCTGTAGGAGACCTATGTCCCCACTCCTCTAGCTAGTGAACCTATATCCATAGAAGACCTTTGTCCCCACTACTATGGCTAATGGACCTCAATCCACAGGAGACCTCTATCCCCACTACTCTGGCTAATGGAGCTCTATACACAAGAGACCTCTGTTCCCACTGCATTGTATGGTGGATAATTATCCACAAGATACCTTTGTCATTTCTACTCTGATCACCTCCAAATATGGTACACAACTCTACTTGAATTTTCTCTAGATTTGCACACATTACATGCACAAGTCTATTTCATCTCTATCCCAAATTTGTATACGTTAAATGCATAAATATATCTCAACTCTACTCTCTGTCTCTACCCAAATTTGCATCAAACCTTGTTACAAGGTTAGCACAAATCTATATCAAACCTATTATCTATATCTAACCAAATATGTACACAAGCCTCATAACAAGGTTAGCACAAATTTATCTTAAACTGTAGCACCCTAAAATTGGCACAGTAAAACCTTAGTAAATAATTAAAATTTGAATTTTAACCTTGAACCACCCGTTAACCGCCTGTTAAACCGCTTTCCCTATTTTTTGTGCCATTTTTAGGATTTGTTGTGATCGTTGGATGATATCGTCGTCGATCAGACGATATCGCCTCAGATCGGACAAATTTTTCTAGAGTCGAGCATCTAGACGATTTCATCCCAAAATGATTTGTTCATAATTAGCTTCTATTTCAATGGTGTCTCTAACCTGGGAAGAAGCGTTTCTGCATCATTAGAGACCTCCCCCATTGGATATCTTCTAGATTAGGATGATCTCCAACCTCCTAACCTCCTTCCTATGCCTATTTAATCCTAGGACCTCCCCTTGACCTTCCCCTGGCTAAATTTTTTTGTAAATCGAGTTCTACACGCATTATAGTATCTTAGATTATTGTTTGCTTTTGTCCCTTCTAAATTCTCTTGTAGGAACTCTGTTATTCTTCAGCCGAAGCAAGCTCAGATCATCGCAGATGATCCGATACGATCTCGGACAATCATGCCAAAATTTGAGATGATTTCGTATTCTACAGACGATTTTGACTACAGCCAATGTTGGGGGCAATCAGTGCCCAGAGTTTGTGTTTTTCCATTCTTTTCTGCTATTTTATTCTGCATCTAATTAAGTTTATTGTTATTTCCTGTTATTTTGCATCTTGGAGTTAACCCATGTAGCTTAAGTGCATAATAAAGTCATAATTTGTCATTAAAACATTGTAATCCACTTAAATTTCTATTTGTAATTATCATCTTAACATCTCTATTATCATTTTACATCATTTTCCTTTGTTAGTATAGCTACATTTTTTTGTATTTCACATCTATTTCTGTGATTGCAGGTCTCTGACGAATTCGTCTAACAAATTCATCATATCTCAGACGATCCTGTCAGATTTCAGATGATCCTATCAGATTTCAGACAATCCTATCATCTTAGAGGTGATCTAGACTGCTTAAAAGAAATCAAAACCTCCATCAAACATCCAAAATCATGTATGGTTTTTCTCACCTAGCATATTCTCTGTGTTTTATGTTTAATTCTATTTTCTGTAGTCATATAATCAGCATTTCATATAGGATAATTTAGATTCATTTGGCCAAACCTAGGACTTGGATGATTAAATATAAAACTAAGCACATCAAATGCATTCCCAACCTAGGCGTGGAAACTGCCACTCAAAATTTTCTTGGTGAACCCCACCATCCGTCAAAAAATCACCTTAATACCCCTCCCCCGAGAGGCGCGACCTTCAAAGGGCCTCTCAGTCTGAGGTACCATCCCATCCTTCTTTCATCCCCATTTTGGGCATGGATCCTTTAGCCTGAAGGTAAAGGTGCGAAAAAATTAGAATGATACATTTTGGTGAACCCGACATGAATAACATAGGCATCTTTCTGATTAAAAAATATTAAAAAAAAACCAAAATATATATATATATATATATATATATATATATATATATATATACAAAAAAAAAAAGTAGCAAAATCATCATTTCAAGTTTGCATGTTTTAGATTCGATTCTAAATAATAGATACTAAATATTACTTTTAGAAGTACTAAAGAAACCATGAGTTTTTACTCAAATCAATATGAGCCCATCAGTAATGTTGGAATAATTCAGCTAAATACATTTGTTGATTATGACCAAACTCATCCCTATTCAACACCACCTCCATCACACTTTTCTCATTTTTCATCCTTACCCCAACAGGACAATCCCTTTGCCAATCCTCTTCATAACGATATTATCTATTCTCACATATATCCATATTATGTCTATTGATCCACATACAATCCTCCTCCACCCTTTCAATATTCTTCTTTCAATACAACACATCCATTTCAACAAGAAAATACTTATTCTTCCAATTCTACCATGCACTCACCTCATACTTCGCAATCTTCCTATCATCATTCAACCCATAATAAAGAAAGTAGAGGTGAGAAACCATTAGGTCCTTTTATGACTGAATTCCTAAGGCACTTATCAAAAAATTCTCTAAAACCTTCATCACGTAAATTTACTAAGCTCAATCAACCAATGGATATAATTCTCAAGTATTTACTTGACACAAATATTATTGAACTTCCTTCCATAAGACAACCTGATACCACATCAGATTGGTTTAAACTTGAGCTACATTGTGAATATCATAGAGTGGATGGACATATGACACAAAAATGTAAAGATTTAAGATGTGCAATTCAATATTTGATTGATGAGGGTATTTTTAATATAAAGGAATTACAATCTACAACTGATTATAAATCTCCAGTAAACAATCAAAATCCTACACAACAAATACCAATAATAAATCAAGACATGGGAATATCCCAAGAACCCCTATTGAATTATCAACAACAAGAAACCAATCAAATATTGCATGTTAATGTGTCCCATCATGATGATATTATTAATATAGTAATAGAAACTACAAATGAGCAACCTCAAGTTCAATCAACTCAATCGGATATTCAAGATATGGATTCCTCATTTGACCAACCTTCAAAACTATCTTTGGCTCTAGAGAATGATCCAAAATGGAATGTAAGCATAGAAAGCTCATCTTTAGAATCAAAATATCAATTTGAAGTCCACTTTGATAGCCAACAACAAGTGATTAACCCTCAAGAAAAGATAACCCTTTTATAAGTATTACAAAGTTTTCATAAGGCAACGTTGTTCAAAATACCTAGCCAACAATTTGTTCTTTGTGATATTTTCTCTAAGGACATAATTAATGGTGTAAACCCTCTTGTGGTTAATCATATTTCATTCTATGATGAGGATATTCCTTCCTCTATTCCACAAGAAGACTCATCTCTTTACATTACAAGATTCAGTAAAGAAATACTTGTTAAAACTATCATGGTAGATAATGGCCCCTCTCTTAATTTATGCACTTATCAATTATTCCAAAAACTCAAATTAAAGGAAGAAGATATTAATGAATCAAATGTTATTATAAAATATTTTAATAATGAAATTCAAGAAACATCAAGTTCTATACATTCTTCATTGTCACAATTACCTTCTATTTCTCACTTTTCTTCATTCATAAATGATCATCTTTGTTTACCAAATAACACTCATGCATACCTTTCACATATACTTTCTCCATCTTATCAAGACTTGGATTATGGTAATAAGAATGAAGAACTTTCTCATCCTTTTGATATTTTATTTTGTAACATGATCAATTTTACACATATAAAAGTCAAACCTTTTGCTACATTATTTTACATTATAACAAAGCTTGTGTTATCGCTACCTTGTATTCATCACCTTTTGTTCTTACTTTCACCACAACCAAATTATCCTTTAAAACCGCATTTGATTTTGAAGCAACCTTAGGCATGCTATATTCAAATAACCTTGTATATTGTATATATTATTTTGTATATTGTTTCATTTTAAAAATTCCAAAAATAGCAATATTGTTTATTCTCTCAGTTCACAAATTAAAATCACAATATAAATACAAAAAAAAAATAAATCAAAATCATCAAAAACCACAAAAATATTTGTTTATTTATTGCACCTGTTAATTCTTGAAGTATTGCATATAAAACAACAATATTATTTACTCTTTCAAAAAAAAAGAAAAAAAAAAGAGAAGAAGAAAAGAAAGAGAGAGTCAAAATTATCAAACTCTTCAATATATATATATATATATATATATATATATATATATATATATATATATATATATATATATTTGTTGTATATATTTATTCTTGAAATATTGCAGTTATATTTTCATATTGTTTCGGATAAATTAGCATTTATTTGGAATCCCTCACGTTTGCAAACACAAAAATAAATATCTTGATTTTATCTGGCATGATTACTAATCTCTCTTATATCAAAGTCCACATGTTGAATTAAATAAATTTTGAGCATAGAGAACTGATCTTGTTATTTACTTAAACCAAAGCATATCCTTTCACAATAAAATGATTACATTTGCAATTTCAACACTATGCTACATAGTAGAAGTGGTTTCTTGAGCGAAAAGTTTCCCCTGCTATCCTATCATGCACATGGTCTAGAATCTTTGAGAGTTGACAAAAGGACAAGCTCACCCCTACCCTGAATAAAAATCCCTTGCTCTACATCCAATCTAAGCAAGTATCCCTAGCATAGGAAGAAAAAAAAAAAAAATCAAGCAAATTTATGAGAAAAAGAAGCATCATTTCAGTATCATTTTGTACTCTCTCAGCATTATCTCAAAAATCAAAGCAAAAATACAAAAATAAAAAGAAAAGAGAAAATAAAAAGAAAAGCAAAAGAAAGCAAAAGCAAAAGCAATAAAATCCTTTTCCCTACCCATTGAAAATAAAAGAAGGGTTGATGAGCTTGAATCCCTGGAATTCTCAATTATTCAAAAACTATGAGGTAAGCCCCATAACAAGTGGTTTGTGCCCAACCCGCTTGGCCTTGGGTAACTCCTAGCATGGTGATATGTTTGTCACATTAGCAACCTTCTTTTGTACAAACCTATATTCGCTTATGGATTAGCTAGCTCTTGATAACCTGACTTACATAGTAGTCCGGTATAGTTATATGCATCTAAATCATGGTCAATGAACACTTATTTGGTTAATTCAAATCACTTGTATCAAATTATCTTGCTCAAAACTGGTAAATGCACAAAGCAATTGCACACACATTTGTATTTAAGAGATTTTGTGTATCATTATGATAAATCAAGATCGGAAATGAACTCACATATGCACATGGGATTCCTTATAAATCTAACTTTTGTCCTTGAGATAATTTAAAATATTTATGCAAATTGTCTGGAATAATTTCATTTTCTTATCTGAGAAACATTGTTTAGTATAAATATAACTACATGCATTTTCAAAATATCAAAATTTCTTTCAAGACATGCAATAAAGTCGCATTTATTTATATATAAATTTTTGACTTTCACGATGATGGTATAGTTCCAAAACCTAAATTGGAATTTTATGCCTAGCGTAAGTCCTCATCTTTATATTTTCTGTTTATTTCAAAATTAAAAATCAACCATGCAATAAAACTATTATATCAATTTCTTTTTTGGATTTCGCGATGATGGTATAAGTCTATACCTAAATATTCTATGCCTAACGCAAACCATTGTTTTAATTTTATTTTCCCATCTATTTAAAATCATCAAAACATATGGCTTCAATCATTATGTTACACAATTATGCTTTAAAAAGAACGAACACTGTTTCTATTTCATTTCATTATGTCAATATTCAATTTTGCAATGATGGTATAATTCCTAGGGAATTATTCAAAAAATTTATCACACCTAGGAATTCATGCCTAGAAAACATCATTTATATTTCATGCATAATATTTTCATGGATATCTGAAAACAAATCATCATCACCATTTTCATCATCACAACAAAGTCTTAAGACAGTCTCTTAAGCATTCTTTTACTTTTAACAATATTTCTATACTAGGACTAGCTTGACGACCTAGCGAGCGGCGACTCCATGAAATGGTCATAAATAGCGACAATGTCCTTTGAAATTATTGTTAAAATTCCCTTTTTATTTTTTTATTTTTTTATCAAATCATACCACAAAAAACCTATTTGTTTACATCAAATTATTTCATTTAAATTCAAAAGCATGATATAAAATCATAATATTTCAAAAATGACATAATTACATGAATCATCAAATCAAACCTATCAAAATATTAAAAGCATCATACAAAAATAAGACACAAGTCATATCATCAAAAAGATCATAAATATATATCAAATTTATGTACATCATATCAAAACTAGGAAAACATGATGTCAAACTGCAAACAGGATTGTACAGGCACAAGGAGAGAGCTAGGGTTTTGATGGCCAAGATGACGACGGGCGGGAAAGCTTCTGCGGGAGAGCACGGGAACACCAAAAGACTGAATCAAGAGCACAGTAGGGCGAAGGGAGGGCAGTCAAAGATCGGGGGCGCTAAGGAGTCCTCTCCAACCGAAGAGGATGTAGGTCATGATAAGGATCCACCAGAAAAATGGGGAGGCGGACCTCAGAAGTCGTACGCTCAGGCATCGGCTTCAAAAACCCTTAGCGGTCTGCTCTCCAAGGAGTTGTTTCCTATCGAGGACGAGTTGGACATCCCGGCAAAAATTTTGTCAAGCTTTGTGGAATTCAAAAAATTTACCCTCATCGGCAAGTTTACTGGCGGTCGTCCCGACATGGAGACCATTCGCAAGTGGGCGGCAGGTAAAGGGCGAACCTCTGGTCACATGGAGTTGGCGGCCTTATCCCGAGGTTTTTTCGTGATTAGACTGAATAACAAGGAGGACTACTATAAAATCCTGGCTGGTGGTCCCTGGTTCCTAGGTCGCAGAAGTCTCTTTCTAAGGAAGTGGGGTATGGACTTCAACCCCGAGACCCAAAATATCAACATTGCTCCAATATGGGTTAGACTCCCGAGTCTCCCCCTCTTCTGTTGGCATGAAAATGTAATCAGAGGAATTGCACACTCCATTGGTGAGTTGGTTACCATTGACCCTCCCACCAAAGCTCGAACCAGATTTGTTCAAGCTCGGTTCTGCATTCTGGCGGATTTGGAGGCTGACCTTCCATCATCCATCACTCTCCGATCTGGAGATATCATTCTTCACAAGCAAGCCATTGTGTATGAGAACAGACCGGCTTTCTGCCCCTAGTGCAGTTCTCAAGGGCACCTCCAGTCCAACTGTCCTCTTCAAAATCCAGGGATGAAGAAACGGGATTCCAGCAACCCCTTGGAACACGGTGAAGGTCAGACAAAGCACCCTGTTGCAAAAGGGCATGATTCTCCAGGCCTGTCTAGGGACCATCCCGAATCCTCCCACCCGGTGGAAGTAGTCTCCCCCCAAACGGTCTTTGAGCCGTGTGGTGCAAGCCCTCACCTTGGACCACAAGAGGAGAAGGACCAGTCCCTTCCCCAAATCACCGCACAGGAAAATTCACCCAAAATCCTGGACCATAACCACCCCGAGTCCCAAAATGTGCTGGAAGATTACCTACTAGGAATAAGGGGTGAGCAGTCTGGTAATATCAGCCCTTGTAATATGAGAATCCAAAAGCAAGGTGTTGATTTTGGTAGCGAAAGGAAGCAAGGTCATCCCCCCAACAAAGACAGGTGGGACAAGGAGACGACGGCAGATGTTGCAAATGGTACTCAACGGCTGCTTTTTCAGGATGATTCTGATTCCCAAATGGGTGACTCGTCTGTCCCAAAACCTCCCCTCCAGCAAGGAAAGGGAGGTAAGAAGAATATCAAACTTTTGAGATGAAAGTCCTCTCATGGAATGTGAGAGGGCTTAATGCAGCTACCAAACGGAGATTGGTGGCTGATCTTAGAAAGAGGACGAATCCGTCCATCCTAATTTTGTAAGAGACTAAGACCGATGCTATCTCTTCTGCCAGAGCTGCTAAGGTCATTTGGGCTAAGGCAAAATTCCTCTCCAGTCCTGCGGTGGGAATGGCAGGCAGTCTCATGATTCTTTGGGATCCAAAGATTTTTTAGGGTAGCCTTCTCTCAAATTCCAATAGGATTATCAATGTTTTGTTTCATTCCAAAGCCATTAAATTTTCTTGGATCCTGTCTAATGTGCATGCCCCAAACTCTATCTCGGAGAGAGCAGAAATGTGGAAGGCTATTTCCCAGATGAGGGAAACGTTCTGTAATTTCCCTTGGGTTCTAGGGGGAGATTTCAACTGTCCTCTTCACCCATCTGAAAAGAAATGAGGATCGGACCACTCTAGCCACAGTCTGGAAGACTTTCGAGATTTTGTTTCTACCAATAACTTGCTTGACATTGACCTCAAGGGGGCATCCTTCACTTGGAGCAACAGGAGGATTGGGAACAATCTTATTCAAGTCAAGCTTGACAGATTCTTCATATCCCAAGAGGCTATTCCCATACTCGGTGCGGCAACTCTCTTGGCCTTACCGAGGATTGGGTCTGATCACAATCCTATTGTCTTGGAGACGGTTGATGGGCCTATTTTTAAAACCCCCTTTAGATTTGAGTCCATGTGGATTTCTCACAAGGACTTTAGAGGGTTGGTTACAGCCTGGTGGTAGCAGAAGGTAGCAGGTTCTTCTTCCAAGAGAGTGGCCTTAAAACTCAAGTTAATCAAAAATAATTTGAAAACATGGAACAAGGAGGTGTTCGGCAACATTTTTGAGTCCAAAAGGTCCATTTTTGCAAACCTAAAATTTGTGGAGGAGAGAATGGAGCTTGAATGTTACACCGATTGCCTTAGGGAGGAGGAAAGGAGGCTCTTGGTGGATTATCATTCTATTCTTGCAAGGGAAGAAACTTTTTGGCGCCAGAAATCTAGGGACCTCTGGTTGAGAAATGGGGACTCCAATACGAAGTTTTTTCACGTGTCAACTTTGCGGCACAGAGGGGCTAACAAAATCAAGGAAGTGGTGTGCAAGGATGGACACGTTACCAAGGATATTGAGGAAATTCGAAGTGAAGCAGTTGACTTCTTCTAGGATCTTCTCGGTGTTCCTCCCGACAGTGATCTCCAGGTTCAAAAATATTTGTTGGATAACTTCCCAGTCAAAGTTCCTCCCGAGGTAAGCTTTAAGCTTCTGGAGCCTTTTTCTATGTCTGATATTAAAGAAGCTTTGTTCTCCATGCAACCAGACAAGGCCCCTGGGCCTGATGGTTTTCCCCCCCATTTTTTTCAAGTTATGTGGGATGTTGTGGGCTCGGATGTGTGCGAAGAAATTCAGGAGTTTCAAGCCTCCAGATCCATCCATCCAAAACTAAATTCTACCTTTCTTGCTCTCATCCCTAAGTCTTTCACCTGCAAAAGTTTCTCTGATTATCGTCCCATTAGCCTGTGCAATTTTTTTTATAAAATCTTAACCAAGTCCATAGCCAACCGTCTGAGGTCCCTTCTTCCCTCCTTGGTTGGTCCTTCTCAGGGAAGCACCGTGAAAGGTAGAAACATTCTCGATGGTGTCATCACCATCCATGAAACCCTCCATTCTACTCATCGCTCCAAAAATGCTACTCTTTTCCTCAAACTGGACATGAATAAAGATTTTGACAGAGTTGACAGGAGGTTCCTCTGTGCTGTCCTCTTCAAGTTCGGCTTTCACCCTCAATGGATTGACCTCGTCAGTAGTTGCATATCCACTCCCTCCTTTTTTGTTCTAATTAACGGATCCCCTGTTGGGTATTTCCAAAGTGCCAGAGGCCTCAGACAAGGTGACCCTCTATCTCCTATTCTATTCATCCTTCTGGCTGAGGTTCTGAGTTGGTCTTTGAAAGAGGCTCTTTGCCAGAATAAGATCTTTGGCATTTTTCCCACCTCCAGAGTCAATCCTGTCTCTCATCAGCAATTTGTGGATGACACCCTCATCTCCACTGGGGCATCCGTCACTCAAGCCAAATCCATCAAGAGAATCCTCTCCCGTTATGAAAAGGTTGTTGGATAGAAATTCAATTACATCAAAAGCAAAATTTACTTTATTAACACTCCTATGCGAAGGCAGCTCCGCATAGCTAGAATTTTGGAATGCACTATTGATTTCCTACCTGCGTCTTATCTGGGTTTGCCTCTGGTTTGCAATGTCCGGGCCAATGGAAGCTTGTGGGACATGATCCTGGAATGTCTTCACAAAAATCTGAGCACTTGGAAAGGTAAATTCCTGTCGCAAGCTGGGAAAGCCACCCTTACCAAAGCTTGTCTCCAAGGAATCCCAACTTACTTCATGTCTGTGTTCATGCTGCCTGTTTCTGTCCATTCCAAGATTGAAAAGATTCAGAGGACCTTTCTGTGGTCTGGCAATGAAGAAAAATCTAGAATTCCTCTTGTGGCCTGGGATAAGGTTTGCTTGTGAAAGGACCAAGGCAACATGGGAATGAGGAGATCAAGACTCATGAACACTGCTTTGATCGCTAAGCACGCTTGGAAGATCCTGACTAATGACCCAGCAGAGTGGGTCAAGCTGGTTAAGAGGAAGTATCTTGGATCGAGTTCTCTTTTTGATGTCGGGATTCCTCCTAAAGCATCTGCCTTTTGTAAATCTGTGCTTCAAGCCCGCTCTCTGATCGACTCTAGTGCTCGCTGGATTTTGGGTGATGGCAACTCCATTCTCTTTTGGAAGGACAGGTGGGTTACTGATGGAGCTCTCGAGTTGAGAGCGGACCTTGCTGGCCTAAAAGCCCAGGTGGATCCAAATTCCCAACTCAAGGTTGCAGACTTCATTGATCGAAGCTCTCTTCCCCCTCGGTGGAATTTTCCAGTCCTGGACGGCTGTAACAATGAAATGACTTTTTTGTCTAATATTATTCGATCTGTTTTAATTCCATCTATTAGAAGAGATGATAGAATCATCTGGCATGGCACAGAGGATGGTCTGTTCTCTGTCAAGACCGCCTATGACCTTCTTACTTGTGAGATTGCCATGGATCACCGGTGGAAAGTGATTTGGAGGAAGGGTATTATTCCTAAAGTTAATTACTTTGTGTGGATTGCCTTTCATAATAAAGCCTTAACCATTGACAACCTCCATAAGAGGGGTTTTGCTATTCCCAACAGGTGCTTCTTGTGCTTTGCTAATTGTGAGACGACAGACCACTTATTTTTGCACTGTCCTTTTTCCCATTCTGTCCTCGGCACTGTCCTGTCTTCCTTTCAAATCCTTTGGTGCACTCCCCACTCCCTCAAAGATGCCTTCCACCAATGGCCCAATCCTTTCAAGAATCCTAAACTTCACTTCCTTCTTGAGGCCTCTTTCCACCACTCCATTTGGCAGATTTGGCTAGAGAGGAATTCCAGAGTCTTCGGCAAGGTCCCTAGAGTACCTCCCTGTGTCGCTCAGAGAGCCTTATCCTTCACCATTGAGAATTCTAAAGTTGTTCCTAGTTCTCGTCCCCACCTTCCTGGTGAATCAGCGATCTTCAAAAGTTTGGGCCTCTTCCCTATTCATGATGGTGTTTCTAAGTCTCAGCGTGGGGATGTTATTTGGACCAAGCCCCCTGTGGGCTGGATTAAATTAAACTTTGACGGTGCGGCCAAAGGCAATCCTGGCCCTGCTGGTTCTGGTGGTGTGGTTAGATATCATAACGAGAATCTCATGCTGGCTTATTGTGAAGATTTGGGTGCCCAGACTAATCACTATGCTGAAGCCATAAGTGTTTTGAAAGGTATCCAGATCCTCTCCGAGGATCCTCGGCCTTTAATAGTCAAAGGTGATTCGCTCAATATAGTCAACTATCTGCTAGGCTCTAAAGACCCATCTTGGAGGGTCTACAACATCATTCTTGAGGCTAGGATGCTCCTCTCTCAACGTGATAGGTGGAAGGTGTGCCATATTTTCAGGGAAGGAAATCGCGTGGCAGACCACATGGCCAACAAAGGGCTTGCGACCACGTGTCCTGTTGTGTGGCGCTCATGCTTCCCTTCTGAGGTGGTGAGTTTGGCCAATGTGGATATCCTCTCATGATGTTCTCCTCGCTTCAGAAGGTCATTCGTTTGGTTTGGCTATTTTTGCTTTCGATGGTCAAATTTCTCCAACTAGTATTTTTGTTTTCCTTGGTAAAATGTGGTTTGTTTCCAAGATATTCAGGCATAAGGGCCCTACTTGTAGCCTTCGGGCAATTAGCAGTTTTTGGTTTTTGTCATCAGGTTTATTCCTCCAGCCACAAGGCATGATGCACATTCCAGCTAGGCTAATTTTGTACATAAGGTTTTGGGATCCTCTATAAAAACCCATTGTTAATCTATTAAAATAACTACCAAAAAAAAAATATCAAAACTAGAAAAAAATAAAAATGAATAGTAACAAATGAATTAGGGTTTTACCCTATTTTCTTAATTTTATTCAAAAACAAATTAACATTTAAATTTTGCTTTTCCACATTTTTACCTCAAACATTCGATTTGGGTAAAACACGGAGGGGGCACCATAGTAAGCTGTCGTATGATTCGACCTAGAATCGTCGCCAAAAAAAAATGG
Source organism: Wollemia nobilis (assembly GCA_028583015.1). Lineage (NCBI taxonomy): Eukaryota > Viridiplantae > Streptophyta > Pinopsida > Araucariales > Araucariaceae > Wollemia > Wollemia nobilis. The sequence continues at coordinate 473,991 of JAQPPZ010002094.1, forward strand.
AAATAAATTTTTGCTTTCTCGTAAATCGAGAAGAACTCGTCTTTAACACATTTTCCTCAGAAAATTTTCTAAAGAGGAGGCAAAATGTAGCACCCTAAAATTGGCGCAATAAAACCTTAGTAAATAATTAAAATTTGAATTTTATCCTCGAACCGCCTGTTAAACTGCTTTCCCCATTTTTTGTGCCATTTTTAGGATTTGTTGTGACCGCTAGATGATATCATCACTGATCAGACGATATTGCCTCAGATCAGACAAATTCGTCTAGAGCCGAGCGTCTAGACAATTTTGTCCCAAACTGATTTGTTCATAATTAGCTTTTGTTTCAACGACGTCCCTAACCTGGGTAGAAGCGTGTCCGCGCTGTTAGAGACCTCCCCCATTGGAGATCTTCCAGATTAGGATTATCTCCAACTTCCTAACCTCCTTCCTATGCCTATTTAATCCTAGGCCCTCCCCTTGACCTACCCCTGGCTGAAATTTTTTGTAAATCGAGTTCTACACGCATTATAGTATCTTAGATTACTGTTTGCTTTCGTCCCTTCTAAATTCTCTTGTAGGAACTTTGTTATTCTTCAGTCGAAGCAAGCTCAGATCGTCGTAGACGATCCAGTACGATCTTGGATGATCACACAAAAATTTGAGACGATTTCGTATTTTGCAGACGATTTCGACTATAGCCAACGTTGGGGGCAATCAGTGCCCAAAGTTTGTGTTTTTCTATTATTTTTTGCTATTTTATTCTGCATCCAATTAAGTTTATTGTTATTTCCTATTATTTTGCATCTTGGAGTTCACCCATGTAGCTTAAGTGCATAATAAAGTCATAATTTTTCATTAAAACATTGTAATCCACTTAAATTTCTACTTGCAATTATCATCTTAATATCTCTATTGTCATTTTACATCATTTTCCTTTGTTAGTATAGCTGCATTTTTTTGTATTTCGCATCTATTTCTGTGATTGCTGGTCTCTGACGAATTCATCAGATCTCAGATGATCCTATCATATTTCATACGATCTTGTAAGATTTCAGATGATCCTGTCATATCAGAGGTGATCTGGACTACTTCAAAGAAATCAGAACCTCCATCAGACATCCGAAATCAGGTATGGTTTTTCTCACCTAGCATATTCTCTGTGTTTTATGTTTAATTTTGTTTTCTGTAGTCATATAATCAGCATTTCATATAGGATAATTTAGATTCATTTGGCCAAACCTAGGACTTGGATGATTAAAGATAAAACTGAGCACATCAAATGCATTCCCAACCTAGGCGTGGAAACTGCCACTCAAAAGTTTCCTGGTGAACCCCACCATTCATCAAAAAATCACCTTAATACCCCTCCCCCGAGAGGCACGACCTTCAAAGGGCCTCTCAGTCTGAGGTACCGTCCCATCCTTCTTGCATCCCCCTTCCGGGCACGGATCCTTTAGCCTAAAGGTAAGGGTACAAAAAATTTGGAACGATACACAAACTTGCTCACAAAATCTGCTCTCAACTATGTCTTAGATATGTATATATTATATGCATAAAACCTATCTCAAACTTTTTTCAATTCTTCTCACAATACTTGCTTAAATCTACCTGCAAGCCATCTTAAAAGACTTTCTCAAATATACCTCAAACCTATTTCAATTCTTCTCACAATACATGCTCAAATCTATATTCAAGCCTTATCAAAAGACTTGCTCAAACCACATGCTCAAAACTGCTCAAAACACATACTCAACTAGTCCCAAACCTTACACACAAATGATGTTCAAAACAATGCTTGTATATCTTTCATAAATGCTTTCTTCAACTAGGAAATTCAGACATATTCTACCCATAATTCGTTTAACCTCTTGAACATATAGAGAATTATATGCATTTTTCAATAGCTCAATTTGTTCTACTCAATCATTAAGTTTTTCACTTTCACATGTCTTACATTTATTATATTTTAAATGTAGGTCTAGTCTAGCACATGATAATTGACCTTATGATGCACATACTTGCTTCACAAATTTGATTTCTAACACTTGCACATTCACTTTCAATATCACTCAAACCAATGTCCAAAAGCTTCACAAATTTATTAATCAATGAAGCATAATTTTCTCACAAACCTCAACACAAGTGTTTCCAATTTCTTTCAACAAAGATGCACAGTTTGTTTCACAAACCTCAACACAAGTTTTTCTAATTTCTTTCAATAAATATGCACATTTTGTTTCACAAACCCCAACACAAATATTCCCAATTTCTTTCAACAAAGATGCACAATTTGTTTCACAAGCCCCAATACAAGTGTTTCCAATTTATTTCAACAAAGATGCACAATTTGTTTTACAAACCCTAACTCCACTATTTCCAAAAATGCACACCAATCAACCCTTTTAACTCTACTTCAAAATTACTTTCTCAAAACACAACCACCTAGATAAATATTTGAACCACCATACCTAAAAAATTTTGATTAATATGTGCCCTCAAATACCTGTCTCAAAAATAACTCATATTTCTTGTGCCACTTCAAGGGTTAGACATCATAACACTTATTCAACCATCCACATGGAATATATTTTCTCAAAACATATGCACCAAGATATTATTTTACTACTTTTATTTTCACAAGGCAAAGTTTTTTTATTAATGAATATTACCCATGAAACACTTTCTTTCACCATGCAGGAGTACACACCATAAATTTACCATATAACACCTTATGACTCCTACTTATGAAAGCCACTATTAATATTCAATAATGTCAATCCAAAAACCCTAATTTCACATCACAAATTAAATTTCTCTATCATACACCTCATATATCAAATGTATCTTAAATTAGTTTCAACCACACAGAGAATATCACAAAAACCCTAATTGCACATTACAAATTTAATTTCTCTATCATACACCTTATATCTCCCTCAATAAATATGAATATTAGCCAAAGAAAAAAACAAACCTTATGTCTCCCTAATTTAAGCACTTTGCATACCTTACGTTTATCAAAAAATGTTGGTGCCTTGTCTTGAACCTGCAACCTTTCGTTGGTCTGCATCCTAGAACTAGCTAGGATACCATGTGGGTTGGCTGCCCACTTGGAATGGATTGTGTGCTTCTATTTATTTCGTTGTCCCTTCTCAAAATGTGTGTGCTTATTATTTTCCTTTCCTCACAGCTTGCACAAACTATCACCAAAATGAACTTTAATTTATGCACTCAACCTTAGCCAATTTGCCTTTGAATAGCGCACACATTTTTTCCTTTCTCTGCCTTCACACTGTGCTTGAATGGATCTATGCTTCATGCTTCTCTCTTCCATCATATGGCATGAACATTTTGTCTTCACTCTACTTCCATGATGTACTCGAATGGATATTTGAATTGCTCTTCAACTACAACCTTAGGCTATACAAAAATTAAACATTCTTATATACTTTCTCTTTCCTTCTTAAACTTGGACTTCGATGCTTGTATTTTTCAAATTTAAATTATTTTTTGTACCAACCTTTGAAAACTTTGATTTATAATATTTAAATCTTAAAAACAAATTAAATATTATAAATTAACTTTTTAACCTTTTGGGCATTTTCATTAAGTCTTGTATTTTTGTAAATACCACCATGGAACAATAATTAAACATTTTATTTTTCTTACCATGGAGAACTTATTACATATTTCTTTTTCTTTGCAAATACATTTTCTTTTTATTTGTAAATACCACCATGGAGAAATGATAAAACTTTTTCTTTTTCTTTGCCAATGCCACCATGGAGAATGCCTTGTATTTTTCTTGCTTACACAACCATGAAGAATATCTTATATTTTTCTTTCTCACACAACCATGAAGGATCCCTTGTCTTTAACAAATATTGCCTCATGTGCCCTTTGAAGATACTTGCCTTACACTTTGATATTTCAACCTTGAAGATCATTCTCACCTATTTCTCTTTTGACATCAATGACAACCAATGTACTCAATATTTCTAACATCATGCATGTTGTTTATTCTCCTCCTACTTATCCTCCTCCTCTTCAATATTCTTCTTATCCTTCTACTCCTCTTCTCCAAGAAATTTATCATATACAATATCCTTATTATTATTCTTCCTCATAGCATGTGCAAGCTAGCACTTATCAATGATCTCCTCATCTCCATTTCAATATTACTTCTCAACCTCTATATCAACCTCCTATTTCTATTCCTCCTCTAAATCCTCTACCCTCTAACCATACTTCATTTTAACACAACCTCTTTCATGGACTTCTACTCATCCTACAATACCACCACCACCACCTCCTCCAACATATTATCCTTGGAAACCTACATAGTCCCAAATCTTAGTTTATACCATAAATACCCAAAACTAAACCCCTCATATTTAAAATCATGCTATGAATGTACCACCAACCTATCAATGTCCTCCTACTTCTTAAGTTATCTAATATTCACATCATCACCCACCTCCTTCCTCATTGAATGTATCCCATGTGGCCTACACCACACAACCCCCTAATCTATATTATCCTCCTCCTCCTTACTACCCTCATGCTTATGCATATCATCATCCTCATAAAACTTTCCACTTTGCCCTACTGACTGAGCCTCCTCGAGCATCTCAAGATTCAAAAAATGAGATTTAGAGACTAATGAATTGCATCAATAATTTAGAGTTGTAATTAGGTGGTTTGGGGTATCCAAAACCTACCCTTCTCCAACTACATACTCAACCCATTCATTCATCAATCCCTATGCACCCATATCCTTACCATTTTTAAATACCCTAAATTTAACAAGTTTAAATAGGAGGAGGACCGCAAAGAAAACTTGTGGAATTACATCAATTCTTGTTATCTCATTAAGAAGAATGATATGATCATGCTCCAAACTTTCCCTATTTCCCTTGGGTGAAGGGAACTAGATTGGTATAATAATTTGCCCCAACATGGTCTTTACTCTTTTGACCAATTCACAAACCTCTTCTTGGAAATTTTTTCAATCAACATCAAGAAGATGACTTATTTAACTAATCTTTATAACCTTTACCAATTCAATGATGAATCAATTCATGATTATGTTTATATATGGAGAGGTTTATCATTGAACTAACATTCTCAATCCCTCTTATTAAATTGGTAAGATTATTTTATTGAAGTTGTACAAAATATATTTTTCAACCTTACAGATCCAAAAATATCACACCTTCAAATATGCCATTGCTCACACAAAAATCATTGAAGAGATCAAAATCTCAAAAGAAAGAGTACCCCAATAATTTCAACAAGGGAAAAAACAAAAACCACCAGATAAAACCTACTCAAGTCAACCAAGATGATGAGCCCATAATTTTTTAAAATGTGGCCAATTATTTACATCTTAACCCTACACCTCACCAACTAGAGGATGGTTCCCACATGCTTGTGGAAGAAACCATTGATATCGATATCAGCTCCAATCCTTCCAATCCCCATATTCTCAAAATTGGAAAAGTATCTCATCCAAAGAGAGATTTTTACAAACCCTCTTGACAAAATATAAAAAAAAAATTGCATGGTCTTACAAGGATATGCTAGGTTTGGATCTAAATCTCATGGTCCATGACCTTACCCTCGATCCTAAAACTAATCTAGTCAAAAAAAAGTTATGAAACCTCCATCCCCAAATCACCTTAATGATCAAAGAACTACAAAAATAAAATTTGATGTGGGATTCATCCAACCCATCGACTATTTAAAATTGGTGTCCAAAATGGTCCCCGTCGGTAAGCATAATTGGGGGGTTATGTATATACATGGATTTTTTTATCTTAACAAAGTGTGTCCCAAGGATTATTTCTCACTTTCAAACATTGACACTCATAGATTCTATCGTAGGCCATGGAATGCTTTCCCTCATGGAAAATTTCTTGGGATACAATCAAATTCGAGTTAAACTCGATGATCAACACAAGACCACTTTAATAACACCATGGGGGACTTTTTACCATAAGGTCATGCCATTTTATCTCAAAAATTTATGTGCTATATATTAGCAGACCATGACCTATATATTCCATGATTACATGTATAAAATAATTGAATACTATGTGGATGATTTATTGGCTAAGTCTAAAATGTGACATGGAGCATGTTGATATCTTACAAAAAATATTAGACCAACTTCTAGAGCATAATGTTAGACTTAATCCAAATAAATATGTCTTTGGTGTTATCTCAGGCAAACTTCTTGGGTTCATCATCTTTTATTAGGGTATCAAAGTGGATCCTAACAAAGTGAAGGCTATTTTACACATGCCTCCCCTACATAATCTCAAGGGGTTGCAAATCTTGTAAGGTAATATCCAATTGATTAATCACTTCATCACTCAATTGTCAGATAAATGCAAGCCCTTCAACTATATTTTGTAAAATAGGGTCTCCTTCAACTAGATTCAAGAATATTAGGAAGATTTCAAGGCTATAAAATGCTATCTTGACTCCATGCTAGTTTTATCTCCACCTAAGTCAAGAATCACATTTCACTTGTATATATCCACCATAGAATTTTCCATTGGGACTATGTTAGTCCAAAAGAATGTAACCAATTGAGAGCAAGCCATTTATTACATCAGTTGAAGCTTTGTTAGCTATGAAGCAATATGTTTATGTGGAGAAGTTATGCTTGGCAATAGTTTTTGCTACCAAAAATCTTCACCACTACATGCTCAACCATACCACCTATTTTATTATGATGAAAAACCTATTATGCTATATGATGGGTTACACCTACAATAATAGTTGTATTGCAAAGTGGATCACAATTCTTATAGAATTTTATATTGATTTCATTAGTAAAAAATCCATCAAGGGTCAAGTCATTGTTGATCAACTTGTCAAAGCTCCTCTTGTTGATGATAAACCCCTCATCATCAATATTATCAATGCCTCTATCTTTAGTGTTACAAAACAAGATAAATATGTCAAACATAAGTACAAAGTTAACCTCACTCTTTTATTTGTGTATGAATGTAAAAACCATGCATCTACACTATTGCTAGTATGTAACAATTTAATAAACGGAAATCAAGTAATCATTTGCACAAATAAATAATATTCAAGAAATGGGAGGTGCTATTTTATTAAAAATGGTGAAACTCGATTACAATAGCTCCCTCTTAGGGAGTCACTAAAATTGAAACAATATTTACAATAGTTGAAGCCTCTCAATGGGAAGAGATGCACTTCACAGGGTCTTCACTTCAACACCAATTTGCATGAGGGATTACTAGATGTCTCTTTCTCCAATGTCAAGAGAAAGAGACTTGAAAGGTACTTTTTCCTTGAGAGCTTTGTTACATGTGTTCAAGAAAATAACAAAGCATATTAAAAGCATATGAAACATCTCATGATAAGGCTAATTTCCAAATGAAAGCAAGATATAAAGCAAATGTAGAAAGAATACATAAAATGCATAAATGTAAGCAAATATGCCTATGAAAATTATAATGAACCGTGTGAATGTAGTAAAAATAGTAAATCTATGCTAATTAAAGCTAATGATGTATAAATAAATGTAAATCTATGCTAAGAACTAAGGAATTTGTATGTCAAACCTTAGTCACTATTGCTCATAGCAGATGGCTCTGCTAGCTACTGTCACCCTTAGTAGCTAGGTCAGTAGGCCTACAATCCACTTTTGAAGATAGTGGCCATAAGGTAAGCGTTCTGCTCCTTCAATATAGCTTGGCAATGCATAATTCCTTTTTTGAATTGATGTTCAAGGGTCATAAATATGTCTAAACATAAATTTGTGATTAAAATATCTTGAATTCATGATGAATCAATGTGGAATGGTAAGCTTTGCTTCTCAGTCCTAAAGCTCCATTATTGCAAAGGTAGGTTTCAAACTATAATTGGGCATCATCTCCATACTCTTCAAGTGAAGTGAAATGGCTCTACAATTTGGTAGGGCTTCACTTTATTCAATTCTGGGTATAAAATTCATGCTTGGTAGGCCTATAAATAGGCTTTCCATATCCTAATCTTGGCTTCTCAAGGAATCCAATATCAAGAATAGTTGTAGGGAGGCAGTTAGGAGGAAGCTTCTAGGAGCTTCATAGCCCATAACCACTCAAATCAATTGCAATTTCATTGAAAACAACTAATTTGGCTCGGCTCAAGGAGACCAATTTTGTTTTAGTACTATCCACTCTCACTCAGCATGACTAGGAACAAGCTACTCTTAGCTTCTATCAAGAGGGGAGGATATCTCTTAGTCACTTTGATCATTAGTGATTAGGATTTTAGCTACTTATGCCATCAATGAATAAAGATAAATAGGACTAGACTACCCTAAATGAGTGGTTAGAACCACTACTGGCTCTTGGAAAGGTCAAAGATCATTTATATGGTCTGCAAAGGTGCCCATATGAGTAGTCTTCTAAACATGGCATGTTTTAGGTGTCTACACTTTTATGGTTCTAATTTTAAATATAGGGAAGTTGTTGGAGTTATGTTCCTCACATTATAAGGGGTTCCTATCCCCTACTCTTTCAAACTTTACTTTCCTTGCTCCAAAAATAATTTTGAATACAAAAATCTTATCCTTGACTTAAAAACTATAATTTCCCTACATTTCAATAATCTCAAAGTCATTAGTGATTCCCTTGTCATTGTGAATTAGGTCAAAGGTATCTACCAATGAAATTTTCCCACCTTAAGTACCTATAAATAAGTTGCAAAAAATTATTGACACACTTTGAATAGTGTGATATCAAAGCCTCCCCAAGGTTGGAAAATCACTTTGCTAATACGATTGCTTCTCTTGGTTCTTTAATCCTACAAAATCTCATTGACAACATCACTCATGTATATGTCAATACTCTTTCTCAGTTGGCCCTTTCTAACCAATAATCCAAGCATGAACTAACTATCAATCGTATCCATGAAGAACCTTACAATCCTTGGTTTATAGAGGTCAAGGATTATTTAAAAAAATTTCTCCCCATATATTTACCTTCAACTACCAATCATACTTTCAAATAGAAAGCTTCAAGGTATTATCTATTAGGGGGGTTTGTATCATCATAGTTATGATGGTATCCTTCTTTGATGTCTTTAACCATGTTAGGCTAATCAGGTCATCTCTCAAGCTCATGATGGTACTTGTGGTGGTCATTTTAGTGGTATGGTCATCACAAAGTGTATTTTGCATGTGGGATATTATTGACCCACTATGAAACATGATTGTTGTGCATATGCCAAGAAATATCTGAAATGTCAACATCATGCCAACTTATCCCATGTGTCCTCACAAGCACTATAACCTATCCAATCTATGTGGCCCTTCACACAATGGGGTCTTGACCTCATTGGTAAAATCTCCCCTCCCTCATTTGGTGAATACACTTTCATCATAGCTACCATTGAGTATTTTACTAGGTAGGTCGAAGCACTTCCTCTAATCAAAATGTCTAATCCTAAAATTGTGGATTTGTTTCTCCATAATATTATTTGTCGTTTTGGAATACCTTCCAAGATTATATCAAATAATGGTTTACCATTCAATAATAAGAATTTTTGAGATATTTTCAATAAATATCATATTCAATATAGCTTTTTTACTCCCTAGTATCCTCAAGGTAATGATAAAGTTGAAGCTATGAACAAAACCATCTATGCAATCTTGCAAAAAAATATGAAAGACAATCATAAGGATTGGCATAATTGTAACAACCCTTATTTGGTAGAACTCTTTATGAACAACTGGAGCTATGTTTTGGTGTGAATATTTAATGGTATAGTTTCACTTTATGATATCTTGATAATGGTTTTAAGTTTGGAATATGGTACTATTGATATCTTTGTGGATGTAGGGTCATGTACCTCTCTATGGTGGGACCACATGGGTGAACCACCTCCAAGAGATATATTTTGGAAAATTATGGTGATGACTTGTTCATCAATAGCTTAGGGTAGTAAAAATACCCTCCATATAGATGCATTTCATTTAGGCATGTTGAATATTCACACCATTGGACCAGGAAATTGCTTGTGCATGAGCCTCCTTGATAAGGTTGGTGGTAGCATTGGACTACCTTAAATAAGAATAGCCACCTATGCAAGGATAAAATAATGGTGTGTAATATTATTGTTTGTTGTTTTATATGCTTATGTGTGATTAGCATAGGACCAGTGTAATATTATTGTTTGTTTGGTTTATATGCCTATGTGTGATTAGCATAGAACCAATGTTATATTAGTGTTGTTTGACATATATATTTATTATTCTGCCTAAAGCATTATCAATACTTTATTTTGGTTATCGAACTTTGATAAAATTAAAGAAGCAATATTTAATTTATTATAAGGGAAACTTTACCTTATTTTAAAAACTCCTTAATAATCGCTTGGCATGGTTAGTGCTTGACCTTAATTAAGAAGCAATGTTTTATGTACATACTTGGAAATATGCCTATGTTACCAAGATTTGAATGCAAGATAACCTCACCCAAATTTATTTGAAAAAGGGATGAAAGGTATCTGAAGACATTGGTTGGATCGAAGGCTTGGAAGTAGGGTACTCGACGGCATGGAGGTAGCAACTAGCTCAATAACAATAGGCATTGGTGCTCTTTGATTAGGTAGTTTCATTGAATCTAATATTTGTCTTCCTTTATTCAAAATGTTATCTTTACTCGTGTATTACTTTAGCTCCTTCTTTTACGTACTTTTGGTTTGTTGTTATGTTTTTTATGCCTATGCATTGCTATATCTCTATGATTTTTGAGTTGGGATGCACTATATTGGGTTAGATCAATTTTGATACTTTCCCTTGAACTAAATTTTGCTATAACATTTTAGAGCGAGGGGCTTAGTGTAGCTTGTTGTGTGGATCACTCCTTGATTGCTTTTCTATAGCCAATATTTGAGTTTGGGTCTATATTTTCTCTCTTTTTATCCTCTATTTGGTATTTGTCCCATGTTTTCTCTTCATTCTAAGCCTCGTGTTGCACATTTTTGGTGTGGTCAGCTAGTTCATTCTCAAATATATGCCAAGTCTTTTCTTTAGCGAATCAATATCTTAACGGTGCTAGGTAGCACATTGGAACTTGTTTCTTCTATTTTCAGCTACCCTAGATTATTTTAGCCATATTGGTAAATTGGTTTTGCTCAAATGTTTGAGTGGTCAATCTTCTTCCTATTCATTATCTCTTAGTGGTTGATGAGTGCCTTCTTGTAAGGATCCTTGTCTAAGCCTAATGTGGTAGACACTTATTTTTTGGATCCTTAGTTAACTTATTTGTTTTTGTATTTGTTCTTGGTTGTTTCATGCTTTACAAACCAAGATCTTTAGTAGTGTTTAAGATAAGATTTTATACCTTCTTTTATTAGATCGTGTGCTTAAATAATGGGTGGTTAATTATTTTAACAGTTTTAAATATGCATACTATATTTTAACAGAGAATGCATTAGCATAAATTATAAAGAAATATAGATCCATGGTAACATTGGATTTGTTTTATTATCTTTATATTTTGAAAATGCTTAGTATAAATGATAAATAAAGATAGATCCTTTGTGTATTGGATTTGGTGTAATATCTTCCTATTTTAGAAATGCTTTAGTAATAATAATAAAGAGAGATAGTCTCTTGAAGTATGGGATTTGGTATTACTTTCTTTATGTATGGTAAAATGTTAGAGCATAATAGTGATAATGAAAGATATATATTTTCATAGTTTGAATTTAGTTATTGTATGTATGTTTCGGAAGAAGTTGGAAAATTTATAATGAAATCTTGATATCTATGTAGGTAAAGGGGTGCATTATAAAAGAGAGAAGTATGGGATTATATTTCTTGTATATGGCAATTATTGCATGTTGGTTTTTAAAAAGAAACTATTATAATGGTTCTTGAGACTCGTGGGTTAAAGAATCATTGTAGAAAAAGGATAAGTATGGGATTCTCTTTTATAAAATGTATTGTTGAATGATGATTTTGAATGAGAAATTAGTATGGTGATTCCTAAGATTCATATGGGTTAAGGAAACATTTTAAAGATAGTATGGGATTCTCTTCTTATTTGAACTATTATTAGTGGATGCTTGCATTGTAAATAAAAATGGTATTTTAAAGTTGCATTGCATTTAAACTTGTCATGATCCCTAAGTATTTCTCATAAACTATGGGTGGATTCCTATCATGATGGAGCTTGCATATTAATAGATGACTTGAATATCTTTACAAGATGGTTTCACAGTCCTTTGAAATGTATAGATGATGTGGAAAAACAAGGCTTGTAAAGAAAATATTTGCTGAAAAGGATTTGTAAACTTGATTTATGTATAAATTGAAATATTGTGTTACCTTAATGTTTCCTTGGGATTGGTTCCATAAACATTTTTAGCTATTCTTTTCTTGAAAATTTAATTTATGTTGAGTACTACATTATTTTATGTTAGTACTTTTAAGTTAAAATAATGTGCTCTTTAAGCTTAATATCAAGCAATAGAGTTATGCAAAATGTGGTGTTTTATGCATCATTGTTACTAGAAAGCATTTGATTTAAAGCTTTATGTCAAGCATTGAAATTATGCATTGGTTAAGAGAATTTTTTTTCTTATGTAATATATCATATTACTTAGATGGATTATATCTTGCTTTAATATAATGTAAAAAGCATTGTGTACTTTAAGGAAAATATTTTGAATTTTTCTTTACCTTGGGATGGTTAGAATTTCTTTTTTGTAAACCATTAAGCATGACCTAGGGAGGAGTTCCATGAATACAATAACCAAGTAGATGTAAGTCCTAGAAGAAGTTGTGAAAATGCAATAGCTGGGGTCTCATGAACCTATAAGGAGTTATGAATATACGATAGCCAAGGTTCTTGTGAACCATTGTGCCTTTAATGAAGAGGATTGGGTGTATCTCAACTAGGAGTTGAGAAAGTATTTATAAGTCAATAGTGATAATCCCTTGAACATGTAGAATCATATGATCATGTTAGTTACCAGTAAAGTGGCAATAACCTCAGTTAGCCCATGGAGGTGTGGTAACTAAGCACCAAGGCTTTATGCTAGTTAACCTACCTAGATGGATTTACAGTATGGTTAAGGAATAGGAATTCCCATTTAAGTGTTATGGGACTCAAAGGATAATATCTATGTTGTGATCACAATGTCCTATGCTTATGAGGATATGGGAAAGGTGGGAGGACCACTGAGTAGGTTTAGTAATGTGAATACCAAAAACCATGAGAGTTGACCACTCATATCCACTAATTGTCATCTGCAATGACTTGGAACTCAAATGTGGTGAAGCCTTGTATGCTAAAAAGTTAAAGAGGTTTGTTCCTTCTGAACCTTTTAGTTATTCTTCAAAAAACATTTGGTTTGGATAGTTTTAGATTGTTATAATAATCAACTACCTTTATCACTTCAAGCCTATAACACAAGCATTCACACTCCCATTGAGGCAACATCATTATTCTTAGTTTATGGTGTTGAGGCCATTATGCCCCAAGATCTTGAACTTTCATCACTACAAATATCACTTTAGGATTTCATGGATGATGATATCATATGCCAAGCATGACTTGATCAACTTAATCTTCCTAATGAAAATAAAATAAATTCCATCAAGCATATTTGCATTTATCAAGATTACATTAAGTGTACATATGACAATAAAGTCCATGAACATGAATTCCAAATTGATAACCTCATGTTAAAGAAATACAAATAAAACTCAAATATTTGTAGCCCTTTGTGTGACAATTTTATTTCCAATTGGCTCAATCCTTATATCGTCAAGCAAAATTTTGGTTCTAGTATATATAATATTGCTACTCTCGAAGGGATCGAGGAACCCGATCCCATAAACATCCTTTACTTGCATGCCTTTTATACCTAATACCATTCTCATAGACTCTTCCCTCTTGTACATACCCAAATCATCAACAACAAAAAACACACAAAAAAATAAAAATCAAATCATTAAATATTAATCAAAATCCACATCCACTACTTGAAAGCATCACTCACAATTTTACTTTCATGTCACTTCTTTTCTTGTCTTCTTCATCCTCTATTTTTTTGGCTTCTATACTTTCTTTTTCTTCTCTCCTGTCCCATGCCCCTTTTATTTCATTTGGTGATTTTTATTTCTCTTCCATTTTCTTCTCATTTTCTTCTCATTTTCTCCTATTTCCCCTCTCTTTTGACTCCCTTTTCATCTTATTTGTTTTTCTTTCCCTCTATATCATGTTTTCTTATCCCATATTTTCTTCCTTCTCACATATTTGCACTTCTACATAAGGCTCATAGTGTACTCATTTGATCTCTTTTTGGCTTTGTGAATATGCATTTCCTAACCTTGATTGGCATAATTAATCAATGACATAAAGCACATTTGTACATATTTATCCATAACATGTCCCTTTGTGTGTGTCATGCTTTGTTATTGCACCCTTATCCATCATGGTTTGTTCCCTCATGTGTCAATACATTTTGTCCATTGTGTTTCATATCTATTATCTATAATTTGCATTTCTCCCTAGTTCCCATTATCTTAATGTCTTAGGTTATTTGGACTTAGATATTGTTTTGGTTATTCAACCATACCTAGTGTTCAAGTCAAACTTTATCAAATGTCTTCATGTTCTAATGAAAATTTGACCTCCCTTGGCTAACTAGAGTTCCTTATTGGATCCAATAATTCAAATAATTCAAGACTATAGATGCATGATTGGAAGTGGAGTATACCTTATGCATGGTAACATTTCTATATGTAGACACCTAAAATACATCATGCCAAGGTGACTACTCATATGGTACATGCTAGAAGACCATATGGAAGACCTTGGATAGATTCCAATATATAGTAGTGGTTTTAACCACTCATTTGGGCACATTTTCCTAGTTAGTTCTAGTCGTTTCTGACACCCATGGTTAGTAGAGCTGACTGTGCCTTTCAATTGCGGTTAGGCCTCAAATACAGTTGGCCTTCATCCGATCCAAATTTGGTTGCAACGACCAATTGGTTATGGATTGGAGCAGTTTGAGTGAGGAAGGTTCCAAATCCTTCCATCCAACAAACTCAACTTCCCAATATTGTTCTTGGCTTCCTCATGAAGCTACCCCTAGCCCTTGGCAAATGCTATTTAACCCCCTCCAAATTGGGAAAATATATAGACACATCTCGAATTAAAATGCAGCGAAGCCCTGTCGAATTGCATACTCACCTAGGTGCATTGAGAGGGACACTTTTGCTACCCAATTGGAGATCACTTGCCATGGAGATCCTAGGAGGCTACGATATTCAAGAAATGCTAATCCATGCAATCTGGGTACTCACTAAATAATTCAACCACAAATTCTATTAGAGGACACAAAGGTGACGCTTGATCATCAATTTGATAAGGAGAATCAAATATTTGGCCTTGATTTGGAGGGTAAACATAATTTAGGCTCAGACATGACTATCAGTCATGATGAATAGTGTCAGCCACTTGAAGGACCCATGGTTAGAGGGTAATCACTGATCTCTTTGTTTTTATTTTGCGATCTATTTAATTAGGTTAGATTAACCATATTGTAGGTTCAATTCAGTATTTTAGAGATTTTTGACCGACAGATTAGGAGTTAATTGCAAATTTCCTTTCATTATTGTAGTGTAAGTATAATGAATCTTTCTTATGCTTTCATGTCTTTAATTGATTAATCATAAGCTTAGATAGATAGATTCTAGTTTCTTTTATGTTTCTAATGGTATATTATCATGATTTAAATCAATTTACATGCATTTAATCAATTTCTTTATTTCTTGTTATCATATTATCTTTTGGCACAATGACTCTTAAAAGCCTCATCAAGAGAGGCCTCCTTTGTTTCTAATACTTCTTTTTTTTTATTGCATGTAGGACTAACAGGGTTTTGGGATGCAAGGTAAAAAATATGTCTAATCATGGATAAGAGGGTCATCGACATCCTAGAGTAGTTCGTGTCGTCCTCAAAGGCACTTGAAAATCACACCTACCCTTGAGAGGGAAACATTACATCCTATTGTAATTATTGTATCGAAAGGATTATCCCTAAGAGGGATTTACTTGTAATTTGAGTTTAGCTTCAAATATAATGGAATAAAGCTTGTTTTATTGTCAATTTATTGTTATTTTATCATTTTTGTATGCATTTAGTATTTATTGTTAATTCTTGAAATAGGAACCATTAGGTGTGAGACTGTTTGGATTGAACAGAAGGCAATCATGGTGGGACCTCCATATTTCATGCCACGAATAACTGACTTCTATGATTTCTTGATGACATATGCTCACAGCGATTGACAACCACGATTAAAATTTGTCACCATGGCTGACACCTACGGGCAACAGTAGCAGCTACACCTGATAGACGTGATCAATAGAAAATAGAAAAAAATAGATATTAGACACCGTCAGTAGACTTGTATTTAAGGGAGGATCATTTTCTCCTCTCTATATTTTTATGTCTATGTTTTTACAGAAGTATAATGCAATATATGGATGCTAATTAGGAAAACATAGCAAAAGGTAAAAAGGAAAATCCTAGATATTTTCTTAGTTTTCTATTGGTCGCTGCTAGGAATAGAAAATCTCTAATAGCAGTCTGCCCTAGTCTCCAGCAGTCTAGGACATTGCTTTTTTAGAGTTTGCATGTATGAGGCCCAATCAGTGGCCATTTATATCATAGATAGTTGCATCCTCTGAATATCATTTAGCATAGTCATGCATTTTCTTAAAAGTGAAACGTTCTTTTGAAAAGCATGTAGAATTATTTGAATGTTGTTTTATGTATTTTTTATTTCATGCAAAGTAAAAGGAACCACACACACCATGATACATTTAAACACTAGTGATTTGGAAGTCACATCCAACCACTAGTAGGGTTTCAACAATGATGGTAGTGATTTCCATCCATTGGCCCAACTCCTTCAAACCTTTTGTTACTAGACCAATACTAGATCCAAAAACCATTTGTAGCCTAGAAAATTTGCATGTACTTCTCTTCGGAGGGTATAACGCTGACTTGGTAAGATTGGGTGAGGATCTGGGAGGACCTATGCTCCTTACTCGGGTGTGGACTCATCACCACATTTCAGGAAGATTACATATCCTAGAGTTTATTTCCAGGTTGTCAAGCTATGAGTATACAGGTGAAATCCCTTTAATAATTATGAAAATCATAAACATGTTGCAAAACACGATAAGAGTTACTTTACTGATACAAAAAATTGTAAAACACACCAAATAGTTTAGGGCTCATTTTAAAACTTAAAAGAGATAATAATCATTGTATTATTTGCATGCTAATAAAATTTAAATCTAGATATAGGATACACATCATGGTGCAAACACAGAGAGACCGATCTGAGCATAGAATCAAGAAAGAATCTGAAGCTCCACCCAACACACAACAAGTCACATAGAACCTCAATCACAGGATCCTCTCATAAATTGCTCAATGAGCATTAGAGGGGATAATTCTATGCATGGGGATTCTATTTAGAATACCCCTATTAGAGGAGCTATTAGACACTCTTCTAGACATATATCAGAGCATGGAACTTCACAACATGGGGGTTTCAAACATGTCAGCATTTACCATGATCGCATTCCACATGCATCTATGGGATCTGTTGAAGAGTATGTCATTGAGGAATCTATATTGGTACCCATTTTTCCTATGTCTAGGTGAGGCTTGAGGTCCTCACCCTTTGATTATAGACAGGTCCAAAATTTTCCCATTCAAGGGGTAAGTAGATAGGTTCACTTTTGAGCATAGGCCCATACACACTCCCACCAAAAGTGATCCTTGTAGGATCACCATCAATATATCTAAAGTGGGAGCTAATGGTACACCACCTCATGATCCATGGCATAGTAGATAGTTATATGGTCTAAATAGAGTCCTAGGATAGTTAGGCTACAAGCCTACCCCTGCGCCTTCTCATCCTGCAAGCATGCATAGTGGTAGCACCATTAGCATTGTCAGAGAACCTAGAGAGTGCTCCAAGCACTCTCAAGATATGTGTGATTATGTATATCATGCATGCATAGAGTATGAGTGATAGCTAGATGTGAATTTTGTCTTCACAAATAAGGGCAAGAGCATAGCAAATTAGTCCATTGGAGGACATACCCACAAGTTTGCTCAAAAAGAGTGCACACACCAGAGGCCTCAAATGGCTGACCATATAGATAGATCTCATAGACTTGTGTCTGAGCAGAGACATCAGATCCTATAATATCAATTGAAGGATGTTCGTGTAGAGTAGAAATTCCTTGAAAATAAGAACACTTAGAGGCAAAGGTTCATAAGACAAAATTTATATGAAAAATACATACACAAACAACGCATCCTTGATCAAAAGGAGGGTGTTTAGAGGGAGGACATATTAGCTAGTGTTGGCTTACATACCCCTAGTGAGCATAGGGAGCACATTGATAGATGAGCTACTTTGTAGCCTGATTTGCACCCTAAGTACATAAGCACTCGTACTCACCTTATGACCCTACACAGATATTGATGCCCTACATCTAAACATTGAGGGCATAGGTAGTATGAAAATGAAGTGGGAGAGGAATTAGATCAAGAATATCCTAAGATCTCCCTACTTGAAGATGTGTATGGGACTAATCCGTCACTTTGACTGAAGAAGAATCTACCTCCTAAGGTGCCTACAAGGCAATCTAGATAAAAGAAGTTCTTATCTTTACAGGCCTATAAGGCCTTGGCAGAAAATCAAAGCCATTGAGAAACAAGGGATGACTTATAAAAATCCTACTTTGAATAAAATTCACAATGAACCTTTATGCCCATTCGTACCTATTCTAGCCTATCCTGAGCATTTTGATATGGCTAGGCTGGATAAGTTTAAATGAGAGGAGGACGCTCAGGAGCATGTGATGAGTTTTCTAGACATGTGCTTTCATATTGATAGCAATGATGCCTTGCTCCTATGAACCTTCATTGTAACCCTCTCAGGTCTAGCTTGAGAGTGGTTCAACCAACTCAAGAGGTATAGTATCACCAATTTTGAGCAATTGGAGGATGCATTTCTTGAATGCTTCTCCTTCGATGTCAAGAAAAAGGTAAACTTATACAATTTGGCCGCTTTAATGCAACATGATGACGAGCCAGTTATATATTATGGGAAATTATGGAGGAAGATGATGGCTAGGTTGTCATTCTCCATCCGTGCTTTTGAATTGACTAGATATTTATGAAAATATGTGTCAAGCACATTTCATTATTATTATAGTTGCAACAGTACCAAACTTTTGAGGAGGCTTTGGTGCAAACCAAAGTGATTGAGGATATCAAGTTACAGGAGGGTAACTTGAAACTCAAGAATAAGAAGAAATGGAATAAGAAAAGAACTGAGAATGTTGGCAATTTTGGGTACTTTGGGTACATTGCCTTTGCTCAAATATATAAGTTGTCATTGATGTCAAGAAGCTTTTGAAGGAATTTGATTTGATGTCAAATAATTTGTTTTGATGAAGGTTACGGCATGACAGTTTCAAAGGTCTTTTGCAAACCCCAAGCCAATAGGTTCGAGAGAAAGAGCTCGCAGTGAAAAAGTGTCGCGATATTGCGACATGTCGGGTTTTCGAGACCCGAAGAAAAGAAAAGCGCTAAGGAGAAAAAGTGTCACGATATCGCGACATGTCAAGTTTTCACGACCCAAAGAAAAAAAAATCACTAAGGAGAAAAAGTGTCACGATATCGTGACATTTCGGGTTTTCGTGACCTGAAGAACAGAAAAGAGCTGAGGAGGAAAAGTGTCACGATATCGTGACATGTCGCATTTTCGTGACTTAAGCAGGAGAGAGAAAGAAAATTAGAAAAGTGTCACGATATCACGACATGTCACAATTTCGTGACTCAAAGAGCAAAGAAAATGTACAAAAGCTAAAAGCGTCACGATTTCACGATAGGTTGCAAAGAAAACGTACAAAAAGTTGATAGCGTCACGATTTTGTGATGGGTTACAAGGAAAGCGTACGAAAGCTGAAAGCATCATGATTTCGTGATGGGTTGCAAAAAATGCGTACGGATGCAAAAAAGTGTCACGATTTCATGACAGGCAGAAAAGAAAGCAGACGGAAGCAGAAGTGTCATGATTTCACGACAAAAACTAAAAGCAGGTCTTCTATAGGAGAAGTGTCACGATTTTGTGACAAAATTAGAGAGGAAGACTATGAAGACAGAAGTGTCACGATATTGTGACAGAAGTGAATACAAAGTCTACAGAGGCAAAAGTGTCACAATTTTGTGACAAAAGCAGGAAGGAGGTCGAAAAAGTGAGAAGTTTCACGATATCGCGACAAAAGCAAAGTTGATGCTGATAAATACATAAGTGTCACGATATTGCGACAAGAGCTTAGTTGAGGTTGACAAAGGCTGAAGTGTCATGATATCATGACAAAAGCCAAAAGAAAGTGTACAATTGCAAAGGTGTCATGATATCACGACATGTAGTTTCACAACAAAAGCTACAGAAGAGTTACAGAGGTAGTTGAAGCCAACAAAGTTAAATGTGAGCCAACAAAGATTAGGGTTTGCAGCTGATGAAGTTTAGGGTTGTGCAGCTGACTAAAGATCAGGGTTACAACCGACTAAGATCAAGGTTTTGATCTTGAAAGTGTTATTATAAAAGGTAGGTTGTTTTGCAGAGTTCGTGGTGTTGTTAGTTGCGACGTTTGTAGATAGAGCACAGTTTGAGAAGTTTGATCATCGAGAGCAGAGTGCAAAATTTGATCAAAGTTTGCAGAGTGAGTGAAGAGTCATGGTGAATTAATCTAAGTGCCACTATGATTACACAGAGATGGCAAAGGTTGAAGTTCAACCAAGTGTGGCTGTGTTTGCGTAGAGAGAGCAGAGGGCATAGAGAGCACAAAGGGCAAAGACGAACGTGGAGTGCTGCTGTATGAGGATAGAGGTGCACTTTTTTTTTGAGAACCTGAGGATAGATTTGGCAAGTCTTTGAGAAGGCTTGTGTGTAGAGGATTGATTTGTTTAAGTGTTGGATAGATCTGACAGATAAAGGAATACTTTTACTAGACCGACTGACTGTGTTTGGCACAGGTTGCTGAGCTGTTATGGACATGATCATAGAAGGCAGAGGTCTCTTAGGCTAAGCATTGAGGACAGGAGGTCTTCAGTGGAAAGGAGTTCCACGTGGTGCTGGCAAGAGGTAGAGGCAGTTGATATTCTGAGGGATCATTTACAGAGCAGAGGGGAAGGCATCTCCTTTGAGCAAAGGCTCATAAATTCTGATTGGGGGAAGGTATCTCCTTTGGACCGAGGCTCATAAACATTGTAATTGGGAAAGATTCCCAAAGAACTTTGAGATAACTTTTAGAGAAAAATTTTGTGGATGTAGCCCAGCCATTTTGGGTGAACCACGTTAAAATTGGTGTCACTTTATGGATGATATTGTGCATTGCTTTGATATTGCTTTGGGTATATTGCTTTACTATTTTGAAGTATAAAGGAAAAAGTAAAAAGAGGTCTTATACTGTTCACCCCCCCTCTCAGTATAATCTTGTGTTCTTCAATTGGTATCAGAGCAGGTGCCTTCAAAAAGTTTAACAACTTGAAGGAAAAGCTAGTAAAGAACACAATGGATCATTCAAGTAGCAATGCAACACCTATTCTTGATGGGTCAGATTTTGGTCTTTGGAGTGCAAGGATGAAAGTTCATCTAATGGCACTTGGTAATGAGGTATGGGAAGTGATTTAAGATGAGTACACTATTCCTGTACATGGTCCTAATACTAAAGAAGAAAGGCTCCTACATCACAACAATTCAAAAGCAATGAATGCAATCCTGAAAGGCTTACAGAAAGCATATCTCACCAAAGTGATTCACTGCAAGACAACTAGTGAAATGTGGAAATAGTTGAAGGTGGTTCATATAGGTGATACAAATGTCAGAAAGGCCAAGTTGAGACACTTCAAAGGTATGTTTGAACAACTCAAGATGAATTATGATGAAAATATTAGTGACTACATGCTTCGTATGGATGAGGTTGTTAACTCCATGAAAGACTTAGGTCTTGAGCTTGCTGAAAATGATGTTTGTGATAATATTTTAAGATATCTTCCTAATAAATTTAGTGAAAAGATTTATGCTATTGAGGAAGCTAAATATTTGGATAAGTTGAAAAAGTATGAGCTCCATAGTATACTTGTAGCATTTGAGTTGAGAACTCAAGTGAAGGTTGATGTCAAGAAAGAGGTAGCTTTCAAGGCTACCAAGAAATCCAAGGGTAAACAACTTCAAGATAGTGATGAGTCTTCTAGTGATGAAGAGGCATATTACAGCAAGAAAAGCAAGTTCTCTAGAAAGCACAAAAGCATGAAAAATATATGTTTCAATTGTGGAAATTTTGGTCATTATGCTACTGACTATACTATTCCCAAGAATGAAAATTATGAAGATAAACAAGATTCTATGAGCAAGGTTTTTGAAAAGCATAAACATCTCAGAAAGAACAAATATGAGCACAGCAATCAAGGAAAGATGTATTCTCACAGGCACAAGAAGAGTTTCTATCTAGACAAAGCAAGTAAGTGTTCTAGTAGTGATAGTGAAAGTTCTTCAAGTGATAATGAAAATGAGATGTTCATATCAGAAAAAGAGGAAAAACCGAAACATAGATTCATTATCATGAAATGTCTTAGATGTGGAAATTTTGGTCACCTTGAGTATCATTGTACAAATAATGATTTGGTTTCTAGTATGTATGAGGATGCTTCAAAAAACTATAATGAAGATGCTTGTATGGTTTTTGAAAAAGGTAGCACCTCTAATGATAAGAAATCTAAAAAAGGCTTTGATGATTCAAAAAGCAAACAAATAAAGGATCTTGAAAGTGAACTTATTAATGCTCTTAGTGCTTTGAAAAAGGAAAGAAATAAGAATGCTAGACTCAAGGATAATTTATATGAATGTTGTATGGAGAGAGATGATCTTATAGAAAATCTTGATTTCTCTATAGCTAAGACACAAGAACTCAAGGATGAGTTAAAGTCTAAGGTTCTTGAGTATAGTGAGTTAGAACAAAAAATGGCTTCTTTGAAAGAGGAAACTAAAGAGTACAAGGATAAGATTTACAAGTTTCAAGATAGCTCCAAAAAGGTTAAGTCACTCATCAAAGTTCAAAGAAAGACAACAGATAAAACAGGCCTTGGTTTTGTTAAGCCACACAAGGAACAAGTTGGAGACTCTAGTAAGAGACTCCAAAAGGAAGAGATTTTTGATGAGGAAAGTATTTCAGATCATGATTCCTTGAATGATAGATGCGCAGAAACAAAAAATAGAATTCATAATGAGAAGAAGAAGTTTTCGGGACCCAAGAGATCAAATAAAGAAAAATTTCAAGGTAGATGTTTTGCTTGTCATAATTTTGGTCACATGGCTTCACATTGCATGGCTCAAGTGAAGAAGGTAAACAACAATTTCAGAAGTGCTAGTTTCTTTCAAGGGTATTTCTACTCTTGTCAATAGTTTTGGCACAAGGTAGTCTATTGCAAGGTAAATAACAGGAATAGGTTTGGTCAGAACAGGTTTGGCCAGAACAGGTTTGGTCAGAATAGGTGGATTCAAAGATCAGGTTTACCTCAGAGAAACAACATTGTCAAGTGTTTCAAGTGCAACAATGAAGGTCACATAATCAGACAGTGTAGAGCTGAAATTCTAGATTACAAGAACAGGAACAGTGGCATGATCAGGTCCAAGGATCAAGGCATGAACAAGAATAGGGATGAGGACAAGAACAAGAACAGTTACAAGAACAGGAATATGGGCAAAGAGTTCAATAGAAGTCCTGGCAAGGAAGTTATAGATGTTGATGATGATCAATGCCTAATGGGAGTTTTGCTCCCACCCCAGAATTAATCACCTCATCAAGAGGTGGGGGAGGGACTAAGCTAAGAGGCTCATTCTTAGTCTCGAGCCCCAAAGGTGGCCCTTTGCCATTGATGACAAAGGGGGAGAGATATGAGTAAGGGGGAGAGCTTCAAGTAAAAAGGAAAGCTTCAAGTCAAGGGGAGCAAAACTTCAAAGGAATTTGGTCAGTTGTTAGCATAGTTGGTTTCAGTTTTGGCTCTTGAGAAGTGTTTTCAGTAAAGGTTTGCCATCAATGACAAAGGGGGAGATTGTTGGCAATTTTGGGTACTTTGGGTACATTGCCTTTGCTCAAGTATAAAAGTTGTCATTGATGTCAAGAAGCTTTTGAAGGAATTTGATTTGATGTCAAATAATTTGTTTTGATGAAGGTTACGGCATGACAGTTTCAAAGGTCTTTCACAAACCCCAAGCCGACAGGTTCGAGAGAAAGAGCTTGCAGTGAAAAAGTGTCACAATATCACTACATGTCGGGTTTTCATGACCTGAAGAAAAGAAAATCGCTAAGGAGAAAAAGTGTCATGATATCGCAACATGTCAGGTTTTCATGACCCGAAGAAAAGAAAAGCGCTAAGGAGAAAAAGTGTTACGATATCGTGACATGTCAGATTTTCGCAACCCGAAGAACAGAAAATAGCTAAGAAGGAAAAGTGTCGCGATATCATGACATGTCACATTTTCATGACTTAAGTAGGAGAGAGAAAGCAAGTTAAAAAAGTGTCGTGATATCGTGACATGTCACAATTTTGTGACTCAAAGAGCAAAGAAAACGTACGGAAGTTGAAAGTGTCACGATTTCACGACAGGTTGCAAAGAAAACGTATGAAAAGTTGATAGCGTCATGATTTCGTGATGGGTTACAAGGAAAGTGTATAGAAGCTGAAAGCGTCACGATTTCACGATGGGTTGCAAAAAATGCATACAGATACAGAAAGTGTCATGATTTCACAACAGGCAAAAAAGAAAGCAGACAGAAGCATAAGTGTCATGATTTCATGATAGAAATTGAAAGCAGGTCTTCTATAGGAGAAGTGTCACGATTTCATGATAAAAGCAGAGAGGAAGGCTATGAATACAAGAGTTTCGCAATATCACGATAGAAGTGAAGATGAAGTCTGTAGAGGCAGAAGTGTCGTGATTTCATGACAAAAGTAGAAAGGAGGTCGACGAAGGGAGAAGTGTCGTGATATCGCAACAAAAGCAAAGTTGATGCTGATAAAGACAGAAGTGTCAGGATATCGCGACAAGAGATTAGTTGAAGTCGAAAAAGACTAAAGTGTCACGATATCATAACAAAATCCAAAAGAAAGTGTACAGTTGCAAAGCTGTCACGATATCGTGACATGTTGTAGTTTCGCGGCCAAAGCTACAGAAGAGTTATAGAGGCAGTTGAAGCTGAAAAAGTTAAATGTGAGCTGACAAAGATTAGGGTTTGTAGCCAACGAATTTTAGGTTTGTCCAACTGACTAAAGATCCAGGTTACAGTCGACTAAGATTAAGGTTTTGATCTTGAAAGTGTTATTATAAAAGGCAAGCTATTTTACAGAGTTTGTGGTGTTTTTAGTTACGACATTCGTAGATAGATAACAGTTTGAGAAGTTCGATCGTCGAGAGCAGAGTGTGAAATTCGATCGAAGTGTGCAGAGTGAGTGAAGAGTCATGGTGAATTATTCTAAGTGCTGTTGTGATTGCACAGAGAGTGCAAAGGTTGAAGTTTGACCAAGTGTGACTATGTTTGTGTAGAGAGAGCAGAGGGCATAGAGAGCACAAAGGGCAAAGACGAACGTAGAGTGCTACTGTATGAGGACAGAGGTGCACTATTTTTTTTGAGAACCTGAGGACAAATTTGGAAAGTCTTTGAGAAGGCTTGTGTGCAGAGGATTGATTTGTTCAAGTGTTGGACAGATCTGACAGACAGAGGAAGACTTGTACTAGACCAACTGACTGTGTTTGGTACAGGTTGTTGAGTTGCTGTGGACGTGATCATAGAAGGTAGAGGTCTCTTAGGCTAAGCATTGAGGATAGAAGGTCTTCGGTGGAAAGGAGTTCCACGTGCTGGCAAGAGGTAGAGGCAGTTGATCTTTTGAGGGATCATTTCTAGAGTAAATGGGAAGGTATCTCCTTTGAGCAGAGGCTCATAAATTCTGATTGGGGGAAGGTATCTCCTTTGGGCCGAGGCTCATAAACATTGTAATTGGGAAGGATTCCCAAATAAATTTGAGATAACTTTTAGAGAAATTTTTGTGGACGTAGCCCAGCCATTCTGGGTGAACCACGTTAAAATTGGTGTCACTTTGTGGATGATATTGTGCATTGCTTTGGGTATATTGCTTTACTGTTTTGAAGTATAAAGGAAAAATTAAAAAGAGGTCTTATACTTTTCACCCCCCCTCTCAGTATAAGCTTGTGTTCTTCAGAGAAACAATCAGGCAAACTAGCTCATGTTAATTAGGTGGTGTTAAACCTTCAAAAAAGGGATAAGGGGAAAAAACAACATAACTATCAGGCCCAACCTCCTCCTGCATAGTATGAAAAGTGCAACAATAACTACAAGGGTAAAAATAAGTAACATCACCCACCTTGCATATTCACTTAGTTATCAGAGTCACTGGCTTTGATTTTTCATCAGTTATGCGAGGCCAAGGCCATAAATTTACCTAAAGTAAAATTAATGGATCCTAATCAACCTAATCCTAAGGGGTATAAATATGATCAGTATTACATATTTCATCAAACAAAGGACCACAATATTGAAGTATGTTGGTGTTTCAAACATTTAGTGCAAAATATGATCGAGAGAGGTACTCTTCTTGTAGACAACCTGAAAGAACCTGATAATCAAAATATGTGGATTTACAAAAATTCTCTACCTTCTTTAATTTCAAGGCTATTTTATAAATGCATCCCCCCACAAAAATCAATAAATTAATAAGCCTTTAGGGAAAAGTAGCATTCATAAAGTGATTTATCACACAATTATCAAATAAATTTCGATCCATGAATCGACTAATACACAAGGGGGTCCCATTCAATTGGGATGAATATTACCAAGTAGCCTTTATTGAGATTAAGAAATACCTGGTGATCTCACCAGTACTAGCTCCACCAAGGCCAGATATACCATTTTTGCTATATATATCGACAATTGAATTTGCATTGGGAACCATGTTAGCCTAAAAGAATGTGCAAGACAAAGAGCAAGCCATATATTACATTATCCAAACCTTGGTGAGTTACGAGCTAGGATATGCATATGTGGAAAAGTTGTGTTTAGCAGTAGTGTTTGCTACCAAGAAATTGTGACACTATATGTTAAGTCATATGATGTATGTCATATCAAAATAAAATCCTTTGTAGTATATGATGAGCAAGATATATCATAATACACGTACTACAAAGTGGATCATGTTATTGATACAATTTAATTTAGAATTCATTAGCTAAAATTCCATTAAGGGATAAGTTATAGCTGATCAACTGGATGAGTTACCTCTTGATAATAGTAGACCCCTCACCATAGAGCTTCCTGATGATGCAATATTTGCCTAATCAAAAGCATCCAAACTTGAGAAACCAGATAATAAAGTTGATATGACCTTGTCCTTTGATGGTTCAAAGTGTGAGCAAGGGGGTGGTACAGGAATAGTTTTATTCATGCCGCAAGGAGCTCCAATGCCCTTGTCATTCAATTTGTATTTTCCTTACACTAATAATAACACTAAATACGAAGACCTAATTTTAGATCTCCAAAAAACTATCGCCATGAAGATTAAAAGGTTAAACATCTTTGGTGATTCCCTTCTCATTGTCAACCAAGTGAAGGAACTTTTTCAATGTAGGTGTCCTATTCTGAAGGCCTACAAGGATCTTGTTAATACTTATCTAGATAATTTGGAGCGGTACAACATTGAGGCAATCCCTCATTCATCCAATAGATTTTCAGACACAATGGCATCTTTGGGATATTTAATCCCTCAAAATACTTCTATCGATTTTACTACCATCCATGTCAATATTTTTTTGCATTCTGTTGTGTAGAACTAAGCTTTGGATAACAAAGAGTCAATAAACATGATCCATATAGAACCAAATCATGAGTGGTTCTACAGATCTAGAGACTTTCTCAAGAGAGCACCTTCGGGGTCATTGATATCGTAAGGTCCAATAGGGAGTGGTACTACCATTCACCATAAGGTTATTTCCTAGTATGCATTTACAACTATCGAACCATAGGGGGAACATGTCTTGTCAATTAAGGCTGAGAATTACTAGAACTGGATGTCACATATACATGACTTCCTAAAACTTGGTATAATTCCTCATGGATTATCGTGTGCCACAAAATGCACATTTAAAAAGAAAGTGACAAAGTATGTCTTGCTAGGAGATATTTTATACCATAGAAGCTATGATAGAGTTATCCTTCATTATCTTGAGCCCCAAGAGTCATTTTGGATAATTTTACAAGCTCATGACAATACGTGCGATGGCCATTTCAGTGACATGGATATCATCAAGCACATCCTTTGTAAGGACTATTATTAGCCTACTATGGATAAGAATTATAATGTGTATGTCAATAAATGTGTTAAATGTTAGCATCATGTTAATATTACACACTTGCCATCATAGGCCTTACAACCCATTCAAGAAGTTTGGCCATTTGCTTAGTGGGGTTTGGATCTCATCGATAAGATCTCTCCTCCGTCATCAGGCAGACATACTTTCACTAATACGGCTACTAAGTATTTTACAAAGTGATTGGAATCCATTCCCTTAACAATGACAAATAGAGCATGTATTGTTAAGTTCATACTCACTAATATCATAAGTTATTTTGGGATACCATCCAAGATAATTTTGGATAATGGAATGTCATTCAAAAATAAAACTATGAGAGCTTTGATGTCTAAGTATAGAATCAAACACAATTTTGTGACTCCATATTATCCGCAAGTAAACAAGCAAGTTGAGGCTTCAAATAAGATAATGGTCTCTATATTAAAAAATATGGTATAAGAGCACCACAAATATTGGTACATCTAGCTACCTCTTGTGTTATGGGCTTACAGGACTAGTATTCGAACACCCACTGGGGCAACTCTATTTTCACTAGTATAGGGCACTAAGGCCATTATGCCCCTAGAGTTGGAGATTCCAATGCTGCGCATCACATTGAAAGAGTTCATTGATGATGACACTACGTGGTAATCTCACCTAGATCAATTGACACTAATTGATGAACGTCAAGTGAATACCCTTGAGCATCTTTGTGTTTATCAAGAGCACTTAAAATGAGCTTACAATGACAAATTCCATTTGAGAGACTTTGAGGTTGGTGATATTGTGCTAAAATAGAACTAATAGAACTTGAATTTCCCACCAAAAATATGAGATAAATTTATGGCTAACTTGTTAGGTCCTTATATCATCTTTGATAAGATTGGACTTGGGACATATCGCTTGACATCACTCAAAAGAATTGAAGAGCTTGAACCTCTCAATATCCTTCATATTAAAGTGTTATATGCCTAAAACCATCAAAAGGCTCCAAAGGCATATGTAAGACCTTTGGTCATCCCAGTAAAAGGCCTAAAAGGCATCTATAAGCTCTTTGGTCATCCTAGTCAAAAATTTCCACAGGCATCTATAAGTCCTTTGGTCATCCCAGTCAAAAGGCTCCAAAGGCATTTGTAAGCCCTTTGGTCATCCTAGTCAAAAGACTCCAAAGGCATCTGTAAGCCCTTTGGTCATCCCAGTAAAAGGCTCCAAAGGCATATGTAAGCTCTTTAGTCAATCCAAATTTTTAAAATCCATAAAAAATATAAAAAGCAATAAAATACAAAAAAATGGAAAATACCAAAATCAAAAACACTTGCATTTCATTTGCATCTTTACATTGCATTTTGCATCATTGCAGTCTCATTTTCCACATGCATTTCATTTTTGCATTGCATTAGGTATATCCATTTGTTGCACTTGCATTAGAATAAATGGTATTTACAATCTTACAAATGACTCCACATATGTGTTTCAATCATGCATATATGCATTACCTTTTTCATCCATTTATCACCTTTGTGAGTAACTATGTTTTTCAACACAACCCCAATTGTTGCTATGAAGAATATACTAGGGGTTTTTGGTCATTCAACCATACCTAGATGTCTTCTCAAGAGTTGATAGAAATCTTCCTTTGCTTTTGTATATGAGGTCTAGTTTTATAGCCCTTAGCATATCAAAATTCTATCACTAATAAACAAACTAAACAATCCTAATAAGGACTAGGGAAGATGAAAGCTACAAACCAAGACCAGGTATCTTGAGGTGAAAAGCGGACGGTCTGATAAATATTGGTAATTGGAAAAAGGACAGGTTTATTCCCTACCCAGAATCCCTTGCTTACGTTAAAATGAACAATGTCCCAGATTGATATCTTTGATCAATCCTCTAGATTAATACCCTAAGATCGATATCCTAAATTGATATCCCAAAAATAGTTCCCCAAAGAAAAATCCCCTAAGGAAGTTTCTGAATCAAATTACAAAATGTAAATCCCAAAAAGTCAAATCAAATGAAGATCAAGTTGTACAAATAAAATCAAATCAGTATCAAATCCCTTGCTCAAGAATAGAAAAAAATAAAAAGAAAAAAAAAAGAGAAAAAAAAGAAAGAGAGTATATACAAAATAAACAGTGATTTTCATCACTATATATGAGAAATTATCCTAAAAAATTGAATAAAATAAGGGAGGAAACCTTAATTCTTGGAATTGTCAACACTACTATACCTTACGCACGACGATATGTTTGATACATTAGCATTTTGCTTATGCATAGACTAATGTTTGAATGTGGAAGATCTAGCTTCAGGTGTCCTGTATCGCCTAGCGATCTAGTCCAGCTGAAATCTAAACCTAATATTGGATAGACATATGCGGACCCCCAATCTTAGCAATGGACTAAAAGAATACTACCTGACATCGGGGCATGCTTATACCTTAGCTAATATACTCATTTGCACACACAAGGATAATGAACAATTAGGGTCTATCCTAGCGAAAGCCTTATGTTTCAAAAGTCTAGTGTGGTTAGTATACAACTTTTGATAAGTCAACTAGGGTGTTTGAGTCTCATGGAAAACCTCTAAAATTTCCCAATAGCAACAACCAATTTTCAATGCAATCATCAAAACATCAATTTATTTTATGAGAGTTTGTTTATTAGAATTATTCATAATATCTGTTAGATACCGGATGGATGTCAAAAATGATATTTATATGGCCACTAACTATGTTATCCATATTATTTTAATTTACAAAAGCCCATGAATAGAAACCATATATAATTGCATCTCACATATGGGTGTACTATATTTCATAAAAAAGATAAAGCAACTACAATACATGATTGTTATATATTCGATGGTGTCATCCATTAGATTGTAAAAATTAATATTGCATACACTATGTTTTAAGTGATTAAAGCATACATGTCCATTTCACAAGCACATTATCAAAGAAACAAATAAATACATGCAGTACATACATGGCATAGATTATGTCATAGCAGTATAAATTAAATGAATACAAGTAAAGCAAAGTATACATGCATGTAACATAAAAATATGGAATTCATATGCATCCATAATAAGTAGTACATATATATAAATAACCATAGCATCAAATGATCTATCACATAGCTATCTAGTGCATGGCATCCATACATCACATCATATAACATAAACGCATTGCATCCATATGCATATCATAAAACATAAACAATAAAAATCATAATAAACCGCACATATAATGAGTCTCAATGTCATATCATATATATATATGTGTGTGTGTGTGTGTGTGTGTGTGTATGTAAAAATAAATAGTCAACAGTACATCGACATGGTCAAAAATACCCGTAGGATACATATGTGTAG
Organism: Wollemia nobilis; assembly: GCA_028583015.1. Taxonomy (NCBI): domain Eukaryota; kingdom Viridiplantae; phylum Streptophyta; class Pinopsida; order Araucariales; family Araucariaceae; genus Wollemia; species Wollemia nobilis. The sequence continues at coordinate 505,861 of JAQPPZ010002094.1, forward strand.
GTCCTCGACCTTACACTCAAAAATGGTACAATGACATCTCTAAGATTTGTACTAGCTAGGGCATGCACCCCTAGTATGTGAGGGACCATCATTGCCTCCACCCTCTTGGTGGATCCTCTGTGAGCTAGAACCAGAAGATCTCTTAGATCTATGAGTCCTACGACTCGAGCTAGTTGAGGACTATCCTGTCTTTTGAGTGTGAGTCCTCTAAGACCTTAAAGCTATGGTCATCTCTATAATCTCACCCTCGAGTAGTCCAATCCACCATCTTAGAGTGGTAATGTAGGTAGAGATATGGGAAAAATCCTCAATATGCTTCTTGACCAGAGCCTGAAGTCTCCTAATCTCGGCCCCTTAATCCAACATTACCAATCCTTGAGTCACCAACACTACTACTACTGGTACTGCTGGAATAGTTAGGGGTGCTAAAGTAACCTGTGAAGATGAGAGAACTGATCCCCCAACCTAGTAAGTGATGAGTAATACTACACAAGCATCTACCTAGGACTGAAAAAGAGTGCACTACCCTATGAGCTTTTGTATCTCTACATCCACCATGGAAATCCTCACCTATAGAGTGGACCTCTCCCCCTTATAGCCACACCATTCGCTCTGGCTGTGAGATTACTTCACCTCTAAAGTGGTGATAATAATATCTCTATGTAGTAGCTAAGTTCGTAGTCTCCCAACTTGATTTTGAAGATCGGTAACTTATGCTCTCAACTACCCTACCTCACTATCAGGAGGTGCCTCACCTTCCTTGGATGCCTCCTCCTCTACCGTTGCCTGTGGGCCCTCCTTTGTAGTAGCCCATGTACCCCATGTACCCTTTATCCTCTGATGGATCCTGCACCTATGAGGGTCCACCTCTATGCTCTGCTAGTTGGACTAGAGGTCCCTCTCTATGCCATTGTAATCTAGACCACCATGTATCATAATTAGTATTCGTGCCTGCATCCGCTAGGCCCGACTCTTGGAAGTCATCATCAATATCTCTCAATGGAGTCACCTGGGGCTAGGATAGGTCCCTCTATAGGACCAAGCATCTATAGATAGTAGGCATCTCTAGTATATCATGTTGAATCCCAAACTACCTCAAGATGTGCAAGAAAAAATGATACTCATGTTTGTCAACCTTTCATTTGATAGTCCATTTGTCTCGGTGCACCTAGTGCAAGTATCTATCCGCATCTATCCAGGGTGGGAAGCCCATGTATGGTAACCACTATATGTACTAAGGGTAGAGCTATGCAAATTAGGAGATATAGTGGTCCAAGTATTCTACATGAGATCTACTCTTGAAACCCTCCTACTCCTAGGGCCAGAAGGTTGCATAACATTGAGAATACACAAGGATAGTAGTAATCTCTAGGGAAAAAATCAATAGGGTACTCTATCAAAATGTGCTGCCAACCCCAAATCTATAGAAGTATGCTACAATCGATGTCCACTCTATTGCGGTGTGTGATATGATACAACTTGTGATAGAGATGTGCTAGAAGAGTACTCCCCCATGCCAGAATGAGGGGTCACTTAGTCGAACTAACCATAATCTCCTTGGTCCTAGCCAAGAGGTTCCAGGGGAACCTCACGCCTAATGATTCTTGGAGGACTATCTGGATGATTAGGTGCATGAATACCACCTCTTGCTATGAAAAGAAGCTAGCCTAAAACCACTCCTCAACATGGATGCCTCCATGGTCAATGCAACCCTGTGCCTCAACGATCGGTATACCAAATATCGAATCAAACACGGCCTTCCTCATCATGGTAGGAGAGGAGGTGATGGGCTCATCATCAATAGGTAGGTGGAATATGTGGTAGACATCCTCTAAAGTAATAGTAATTTCACCCATAGGTAGGTGAAATGTGTTGGTTCGTGCATCCCAATGATGGTCCAAGATAGTCATGCAAGACTAATCCACTCTAATGGTGGGGAGGTTTAGGATGTAACCAAACCCCATGATAGCAAACCAAATCTGCTCGACGGTAGTGAGCGTGCAACATAATTTTTGAAGGAGATCAATCTCCCTCTCTCTGGTCATCAAGGCTTGAGTAAAAGCAATCAATTAAATATGAAAAATAATTAAAAATAACTAAAAAATAACAATAAAAAAATATCATGAAAAAGCAAAAACATTCACAAGCATGACCAAAAATTTCAAAAAAATAAAAAAAAACACTTCAAAAATGCATTAAATGGCATTAATTGCCAAGAAAACCCAAAAAATTAAAAAAAATTAAAAAAAATTCTAAATTTTGTGCACCACGGGTCGAAACCACGGTCGACATGACAGTCAAGAATATGATCATTGGGATTTAAATCCCATCACGGCTGACATCCATGGCCCCCAATTTACCAATTGGGGACCGCATCTACCACATGTGGCTAAGGAGCATGATGTTTTAAGGGTTACGCCCTTCCAAAAATAAGCCCCAAAAATTAAACCCTCCCTTCTAATATAACCTATGCTAAACCTAGCTCAGGTGACGTTCATTACCGACAGTTTAATGTGGTTCGTTTATCCCATTACTTAGTATGGTTAATTTTTAATCTGGTAATTTGCAAGTGTGGTCTAGGTTTATGTGTTACCTTGGATGCACTAGATCCCTTGCTGGTCAAATCTTCCAGTTGGTCAGCCATCGGTGTGGATAGATGGAATCAATGAAGTTTGTGGTAGAGTTCCATGTCATAATTTACTTTTTACCTCTCAGAGCTCTCAGTTTTACTGGCAGTTTCAGGTAAATAATAAAAAATTTCAAAGACAAAAAACCTTATATATTTTTTGAATTTGATTCGGACCGCATTTGACAATCGTGGTCCTTGAATTAGGGTTTTCCACCCATGGGTCTGAGCCACGATCAAAAAATTTGACCTTCTTAACCACTTATGATAGGTGTGGTTAGCAAACTATAATAAATGCTCTCAATTCCAACTGTGGAAATCTATAAAATAACAAATTAAAAATACCCACCAAACCAGATAATTCAAAATCTACAAAATTAACGAAAAAATCAGATAATATTAAAATCCAAATGCACCTTGTATCCAGTTATTTACCCTATACACTTGGCGGTTGTAGCGACTTGCAATCCATGCAATCCGGTAAGATGAGTAAATTACCATAAGGACATTTGGGGTAAATTAGTCATCATTGAATTGTATGCTTCATTTCAATCCCTAAGAAGGCCCTGACGACCAGACTACTCCAGGGGAACAAGATATTCATCGTAATTCTCCTATGATATTTTTAGCAGATCATCATTAATATGATTCAACACAAGCATCAGTGACATTGTCCTTATTTCAATTCCCTAAGTAGGTCTTCGGGGCTAGACCGCTCCATGAGATATAAATGGAAAATTACTATTAACAGTTACAATCATAGCTGATTAGGCCTTGCCAATAATTCAAATGCTAAATCTTAATTTGTTCAAGATCATTCATAGTGGTCAAGCAACCTCATCACTTAATTTAATTGTCATTTCCCTCATTGACTCGTCGCTTGAGAGGGTAGTCATAATATCATAATCATAATCAAAGTCAACAGAATATCCCTTGATTGTAGATCCCTAGATGTTGTCAAAATTGCGTTCACCTTATGAATCATTGCCAAATACTATCATAAGCTTACCCTCTACTAGGGAAAAAAGCAAATATGACAGTTAGTTTGTAGCTCTCTTCCTTTTGGTTATATAGGACTAACTCCTACTATAGCACAAAAGCTACCCGAATTTCTGATGATGAGTGCAAACTCTTTCAAATTTAAGCCTTCCATCCAGTTGGAAGAAATGATTCTAGGATGTGTGTCCTCTTTGCAGGACCTATATCACCTAATGTTGATCGGATCAATGATCATCATCCAACCTATGACACCATTTTAGGAGGTCTATTTTTGCTCAGCATTGTTTAATTTCAAAATGTATCTCAAAAGGGGCATCTATAGACACCTAAAATGCATCATGCTGAGGCAACTACTCATATGGGATATGCTAGAAGACCATATGAAAGACCTTGGATATTCCAAGGTATAACAGTGGTTTTAACCACTCATTTGGGCACCTTTATCTAATTAGTGCTAGTCATTGCTAACACCTGCGGTTAGCAGAGCTGACCACCCCAGTCAGTCGTGATCAGGCCTCAAAGACAGTTGGCCTTCATCCAACCCAAAGTCGGTTGCAACGGCAAATTGGTTTCATATTGGATTAGTTTGAGTGAGGAAGGTTCCAGATCCTTCCATCCAAAAAACTCAACTGCCCAATCTTGTTCTTGGTTTCCTCATGAAGCTACCCCTAGCCCTTGGCAAATGCTATTTAACCCCCTCAAAATTGGGAAAATATATAGACACATCTTGAATTGAAATGTAGTGAAGCCCTGTCAAATTACATACTCACCTAGGTGCATTGAGAGGGACACTTTTTCTATCCAATTGGAGATCACTTCCCATGGAGATCCTAGGAGGCTAGGAGATTCAGGAAATGCTAATCCATGCAATCCAAGAACTCACTGAATAATTCAACTACCAAATCTATCAGAGGACATAGAGGCGACCCTTGATAATCAATTTGGCAAGGAGAATCAGATATTTATCCCTGATTTGGAGGGTAAACATACTTCAAGCTCAACCACGACTGTCAACCACGGTGAACAGTGCCAACCGCTTGAAGGACCCACGGTTAGAGGGTAATCACTGATATCTTTGTTTTATATTTTGCAGTATGTTTAATTAGGTTAGATTAATCATATTTTAGGTTTAGTTTAGTATTTTAGAGATTTATGACCAATAGATTAGGAGTTAACTGTAAATTTCCCTTCATTATTGTAGTGTAAGTATAATGGATCTTTCTTATGCTTTCATGTCTTTAATTTATTAATCAAAAGCTTAGATAGATACATTTTAGTTTCTTTTATGTTTCTAATGGTATATTATCATGATTTAGGTCAATTTACATGCATTTAATCAGTTTCTTGATTTCTTGTTATCATATTATCTTTTGGCACAATGACTCTTAAAAGCCTCATCAAGAGAGGCCTCCTTTGTTTCTAATGTTTCTTGTTGTTTATTGCATGCAGGACTAACAAGGTTTTGGGATGCAAGGCAACAAATGCCTCTAATCATGGAGAAGAGGGTCATCAACACCCTAGAGAAGTTCGTGTCATCCTAAAAGGCACTTGGAAATCACACCTACCCTTGAGAGGGAAACATTACATCCTATTGTAACTATTGTATCGAAAGGATTATCCCTAAGAGGGATGTACTTGTAATTTGAGTTTGGCTTCAAATATAATGGAATAAATCTTTTTTTATTGTCAATTTATTATCATTTTCTCGTTCTTGTATGTATTTTGTATTTCTTGCTAATTCTTCCAATAGGAACCATTAGGTGTGAGCCTTTTTTGATCGAACAGTATGACATTTATATACAAACCTCTACACACTTGTGGATGAGCTAGCTTATATTATCTTATACTAAAATTGGTTAGTCCAACCTTACTCAATATTAGGTAATGAATCTCATCACACACATATTGGTCCTTGATTGGCTAGACATTTTCCAAGATGGTCTAGCTCTCTACAGGATACTAATTGGCTAATAGCTTGATTGATATTACTAATGTGTTTGAATTTCCTAAAATACTTCTAGGATATAAAACTCCTAAGGCATCTTCGACACCCCCATGTTTGTTCCCATTCATTTATTTTATATCTATCTTAATATTTGTGTTCATCCCATATACTATCCACCATTGTTCCTGTGTCTCAAAGTTATATGTTCTCCTTTTTCTTTTCTATTTTGTTACCATCTCCACGTGCTTGTGCATATGTCAGGGATTAACTAAACTCATTAAACTCATTGTGATTAGTGACATGCCTAAACATATTTTTAAAATTCAATCACATAAGCAACTATGAGTATGCATCATCACATCATCTATATCATTCATTACATCATCATCTATCTAAGCATATATGTCATCCCATATATCATATACATCTAATAAAATGCATCCACTCAACAATAATCAATCACATACATCTATAATAATTCCAATCATCCATCATACACATCATATTCATCATATGATCATAAAAACTTGTATATCTCTATATACATTTCATCTCCTAAATACATCATTATACACAATAATACCTACCCATAGGATCCACTCATAATACCTACATGTATACCTTATCATACATACTCAATATACAAAATTGTGGCTCTCAACATGTTCACAAAAAAAACATACCAACAATTGACAATGTTTTCTTTTGGGCACATTACTTTCATTTTTCAATTACCCATCAACTTCTTATCACGTGCTACATCACTTTCATACATTTCTTCATCACTCACCTCATAACTTGAGGGGGTAGACAATACACATTAAATTTTATCCCAACTAGGTCCAATATCCAAACACCCAATTTTGAAATTGCATGTGTCCATAAATATTTACCTGAGCTATCCTCCTCTGCTAGGGCAAATAGAAAAACTTCTCTTCTAAAATTAAACTCTAATTCAATCCAGTATGTGCTATGTCAATGTATGTATAGTTAATCATGCACTCGCTTCATTGAGGTGGAAACTTAAGACCACCTACAATAGATTCATAGCAACATGAGGACACCTACCAATGGTTAGCCAACTTACCACATCAAATGATCTCATCAATCTACCAAAGGTAAAATTTCAAGGATATTTATCCATTCCATGATTGGAGCATCTTACATTATCCTTTATTTAAGGTAATATTACTCAATATATCATTGTGGTGTTTCAATATCTAGTGTTATCCATCATCAATCACTCATCATTCATTATCATCCATCACCAATCCAATCAAACGATGTCATCTATTTTTGCATTGTATTATTTTCACATACATGGTACAAAAAGGAAAAATGTAGACACCTAAAATGTATCAATTTTATTTTTCTATATTATTATTTTAATAAGGAAAAAATCATAAATTATTCTAAAAATGATATTTTTTATTAATTAAAAAATAAAATAATCCTTCCCAAACCCCTATCTTATGTGCACATCTCACTCGAATATAATCTCTACTTCATATGTGCACATCTCACTCCAATATAATATCCAGTTCATATGTACACATCTCACTCCAATATAATCTCCAGTTCATATGTGCACATCTCACTCCAATCTAATCTCCAGTTCACATGCAACATCTCCCAATCCAATATCTAGTTCATATGTGCACATCTCACTTTAATTTAATCTTCTTTTTATATGTGCACATATCAATCCCATCTAATATCTTATTCATATGTGCACATCTCACTCCAATATGATCTCTAGTTCACATGCAACATCTCACTCCAATATAAGCTCTAGTTTATATGTGCACATCTCACTCCAATCTAATCTTCAATTCATATATGCACATATCACTCCAATATAATCTCTAGTTCATATGTGCACATCTCACTCCAATATAAACTTCATTTCATATGCAACATCTCCTAATATAACCTCCAGTTCACATGCAACATCTCCCAATCCAATCTACACTTCACCAACCCTTTATCCCTTTAAAAATTCTATAAACCCCCCCCCTTTATGTCTTCCTTGAAGATCAATTTTAAAAATATTTTCAAGCATTGCCAAAATCCCTATGGAATATCATTTGCATTCACTTGCCACCTTTTTAGCCATGGCCATTATTGAAAACCTACATATGCATGCATTTTAGTTTTAAAATTGTTTGCAACTGAACGATTGACTGGTTTCTCATTGCTATTGAAAGCTACTAGAACCCAATAGAACATATCTATAAATATTCAACAATTGTCTTCCCTAGATGTGTACATTTTAGAAACTACAACAATCACAAAATAAACAATAGTAAATAACATATAGTCATCAAAAGGAAAGCAAGGTAATATTTCTCTATGTTGTGTAGTATTTTGTTTCATGAATGGTATTTAATCAAGCTTTCTTATTTTTTCATTGTTTATATATTTTTAAAAACCTATCCTAATCAATGTAGGTCCTCCAGATGCTATTAATAATTATATTTGATTGTGTGCAAGGACTCACAGGAGCACATGCGATATAGGATGGTAAAAGCCTTCAAGCAAGCCATAAACCCATCAACTTTTGAGGTGTTGGGAGAATATTTGATCACCATTTGATAATACTTTGTAAAAAGAGAACTTTCTACACTATGATATTTTTAAGACCATAAAGAAATTTTAGAAAATATTCTCATTTTGTAACAGATCTTTTCTAATCAATGAAATTTGTATGCTTTTCCTGACTACACAATATATTAGTGATGCACCTTATCGGAGCCATAACTTGTGAACCGTACGCCCGTTTGCCTTGAAATTTAACAGGTGGTTTCGTGTGTCTGTTCTACATTAAGAGGATCTTATATCCTCTTGACCCTCCAAAAATCATGTTTTCGAGACCTAACTCCTCTATCTAGTGCCCCAAAATTAGCTTTTATAATAGGTTCCCAAGTTTTTTGGGTTCTTTTGGCTGTTAGATGTTTATTATCTTTTGTTATACCTTAGGTTGAGACCTAATATTTTAAAGCAAGGTTATTTATTATAAGAGGGATGTGTACACTTAATTTGGGTGCAATCCAACTCATTTCTAATTTTAGCAGTTTTTAGAAAAAAAAATCTATTTTTAGCAGTTTTTAGAAAAAATATGTTTTTAGGGTTTCTTTGGTTTTCGATTGCTATATGATGGATTGTAATATTTTGTAGAAGGGGTGTGAATTCAAGAATGATAATAATATCAATTTTTAGTTTTCTTCCATTATTACATTTTTGTTATGTTATTGGAGTCCATCTTATTGGTCTCTTGTAGATGAATTTACACCATTTTATATCAGAGTAGGTGTGATCTCGTTAGTGCAGGGAATATGCCACCTAGAAGATATGCCCATATGAATAGGTAGATCGATGATCTGAATGCATAAATAGCACATCTTATTGGTGTTATTTATTGCATGGGAGAGATGTCTCAGGGCACATGTAGATCAAGGATCTAATGATGAAAACATTCCTGAGGAATGTGGATCTGAGGTCCATGCAATAGCAGAACCAGAGGTCCCAAAGGAATAAGGGCATAATTTTTAAAATTGACTAATACGATCTCTAGAGATGCTAAGGGGAATTGAGATAGGATCAAGATCGAGGTTCCTGAGTATGTTGGTGGGTTGAAACTAGAGGAGTTGATCGATTGGATCAATAGCCTAGAAAAATATTTTGAATGGAGTAACCTTGCTGAAGAGAAGAAGGTTAAACTTGAATGCACAAATTTTAAGGGAAATGCATTGATTTCATGGGATCATTTACAGACTACACGATAGAGGAATAGAAATGAAAAGATCAAGGATTGGACAAAGATGAAGAAGAAGTTATAGGAAAAATTTATACCTGTATATTGCTCCCAAACCCTATTTCATAGATTTTAAAATCTTTGATAGAAGGATCAAAGTATTGACGGCTATACTAATGAATTTTACAAGCTATCCATTTGAGATGAGCACAATGATACAGAGGACCAAAATGCTGCCATGTATGTAAATGGCCTAAGTTTTGTTGTTCAAGATGAGATGAGCATGCATCACACTCTTACAGTGGAGGATGTGTATCAAAGGTCCCTCAAGGAGGAGGAGAAATTGAAAAGGATTAATAGAAGAGGTAAGAATGGATTCACACCCTCTTTAGGTCAGGGTCAAAGTGGATCTAATTTTCTCAATGGATAATCCTCAATACCTGCTAAACAAGAAGAATATGGGCATAATCTGAGAGGAAGAGGATACCAACGAGGTAGAGGTTACGGTGGTGGATGAAATAGAAAAAAACTGAGGAGGTCATGTACCTATTATGGATGTGGTGAGGAGGGGCATAGAGAATTTTAGTTTCCCCAATATGATGTCCAAGAAAGGGGTCAAGGAGTACAAGGAAGGATTAATCTAGTGGAGATGGAAGAACAGGATGAGGATGAAGTTGTTGCTGATATGGGGGAAGCACTTATGATAAGGAGGACATTGATTTCTTCTAATAAATATATGGCACAGAGCAAAGCAAAGGAGCAAACCATAGATGGTGAATATTCTTGGTTGTAAACGAACATATTTCAAACAAGGTTTACATTAGGAGGGAAGGTATGTAACATTGTCATTTATGGTGGTAGCTGTGAGAATATGGTGTCAAATGTCATGGTTGATAAAATGCACCTGAAATGTGAAAAACATCCTTATCCATATCGCATATCATGGGTTAATAATGGGAATGAGGTAACAGTAGATCAAAGGTGTTTAATTAAATTTTCAATTGGGAGCACTTACAAGGATGAAGTGTGGTGTGATGTGATCTCGATGGATGCATGTCACATTCTATTGGGAAGACCTTGGCAGTATGATAGGGATACTAACCATAATGGCAGAAATAATACTTACATATTCTAGAAGGATGGTGTAAAGGTAGTTCTTGTACCTTTTAATGAGGATTGATCGAGTGAGAGCTTGTTGATGATGAAGGAGTTTCTTGTAAATATCAGGGACGCTAGCTTCTATTATGCCTTAATAGCTAGGAAGCTAGAAATAGAGGAAGTGATTATGCCTACAGAAACAACTAAGTTGCTAAGTGAATATAAATATATTACACCAAAGGAGTTACCATATGGGCTACCACCAAAAATGGATATCCAGCATCACATGGATTTTATTCCAAGATCAGCGCTCCCAAATAAGGCATCTTATCGGTTGAACTTGACATAGAATGTAGAGTTGAGTAGGCAAGTGACAAAGTTGATAAAGAAGGGATTAGTTAGGGAGAGTATGAGTCCATGTGCAACTACATAATTGTTGACCCTAAAGAAATATGGTGATTGGTGGATGTGTGTGAATAATAGAGCCATAAACAATATCACAATAAAGTATCGGTATCTTATATCGAGAGTGGATGACATGATGGATGGATTAGCTAGAGCTAAATACTTCAATAAAATTGATCTACGGAGTGGCTACTACCAGATCAGAATTTGAGAATGGGATGAATAGAAGATAACTTTTAAGATAAAATATGGATTGTACAAGTGGATGGTGATGCCATTTGGGTTGTCTAATGCACCCAATACATTTATGGAGTTGATGAACAAAGTACTACGAGAATATAATGGTAAGTTTGTGGTTGTGTATTTTGATGATATTTTGATTTATAGTAAAAGTGAAGAAGAGCATTTGTTACACTTGAAATTATTGTTATACATGCTCAAGAAGGAGAAATTATATGTCAACCTGAAGAAATGTAGATTTCTTCAAGATAATTTGGTGTAAACTCAGCTACAAGAGACCAACAAAATGGACTCCAATCACATAACACAAATGTAATAATGGAATAAAACTACCAATTGATATTCTTATCATTCCTAAATTTACAACCCTTCTACAAAATATTACAATCCATCATATAGCAACCAAAAACCAAAGAAACCCTAAAAATGTATTTTTTCTAAAAACTGCTAAAAATAGATCTTTTTCCTAAAAACTGCTAAAAATAGAAATGAGTCGGATTGCGCCCAAATTCGGTGCACAAATCCCTCTTACAATAATGAACTTTAATTTAAAATATTAGGTCTCAAATTAAGGTATAACAAAATATAATAAACTTCTAACAACCAAAAAACTAAAAAAACCGGGAACCTATTCTAAAAGCTAATTTTGGGGCACTAGATGTCGGAGTTAGGTCCCAAAAACATAATTTTTGGAGGGTCAAAAGGATCAAATATCATCCTGATGTAGAACATACACATGGAACCACCTGTTAAATTTCAAGGCAAACGGGCGTACGGTTCACAAGTTATGGCTCCGACAAGGTGCATCATTCTCCTCTGGTGAAAAACAACTCAACTCCTACGAGTTCAGCTAAATTGAAATTCTGTAGCTTTTGGTTATCAATTTTATTTAGATATGACTCTAAAACCCAATTTTTATCTGACTGTGGTAATCCTTCCCACTGAACCAGGAATTTGTTGTAGCTCCCATGTCTGGTGGTGATCACCTTCTTATCGAGCACCTGTGCAACTCTATCTTTTTTCTTCTTAGGCATCTGTTGTGCCCAATTTATTGTATCCTTTAATTTTCCATCCTCGGCAGTACCAGGATACTGAAATAAATCAAAAACATTAAAAATGGGTGAAATATCAAATTCATCGGGTAGCTCCACTTTATAGGCATTATCATTGTTATTCTTCAAAATCTTGCATGGTCCAATTTTATTAAGTTTTAGTTTGTTATACGTCCCCTTAGGAAATATTTATTTCCTAATATGAACCATGACCATATCACCCTCTTCAAACACTTTCACCCTTCTGTGTGCATCAGCAGACTCTTTGTAGTGAGCATTACTACTCTGTAATTTTTCCCTCACTAACTCTTGCACTTTCTGTATATGCTCAATAAATGGTTCTGCATCATCACTAACTTGTTCCCCAATTGGTAACTCAAAAAAATCTAATACACCTCTAGGATTTTGACCATAAATAATTTGAAAACGAGATTTACCTGTTGACCTATTCACTGAACTGTTGTATGCAAATTCGGCTTGTGACAAGGCTAAATCCCATTGTTTTAGTTTTTCTCCAACTATGCATTGTAAGAGGTTTCCCAAGCTTCTCTTCACTGCCTCTATTTGCCCATCAATCTATGGGTGGTAAGCACTATTGAACTACAACTTGGTATTCAAATTTTTCCACAACATCCTCCAAAAGTGACTCAAGAACTTAGTATCCTGATCAGAAGTAATTGTCTTTGGAACACCATGCAACCGCACAATCTCATTAAAGAATAAGATTGTAGTACTAGTTGCATCATTAGTTTTTTGACAAGCAATGAAATGCACCATTTTTGAAAATATATCTACCACAACAAAAATTGAATCCTTACCCCTTTGTGTCTTGGGCAACCCCAACATGAGATCCATACTCAGATCATTCCATGGTCCTGTAGGAACTGGTAGTGGCATATACAACCCTGTATTTTGTGCATGGCCCTTAGCCATTTGACATAATCTACATCTAGAGACAAAATTGATTTTATATCTCTTCATTTTTGGCTAATAGTACTTCTCCTCTACAAGAGTGGTAGTTTTTGCTACTCCAAAATGACCAACAAAACCCCCACTATGTAATTCCCTCAAGATTTTCTCTCTCATAGAGCCATTGGGAATGCATAATCGATTACCCTTAAACAAGTAACCATTCTATAAAAAATACTCTTCAAAAATAGTACGAGACTCGCCCCCTACCGCACTTTTGCACTATTACACAATATTCCCAAAATCTGCATCAGATTCATACATATCTTTAATCCCCTCAAATCCTACCACTTCATTCTCCATAGTGGTCAACAACAAGACTCTCCTACTCAATGCATCAACAACCTTATTCTATTTTCTTCACTTGTGTTTCAGGACAAATGTATACTATTTCAAAAATGAAACCCATTTGGCATGCCTGCTATTTAACTTTTTCTAATAATTAACATACCTCAATGCTTCATGATCAGTAAACAACACAAACTCCGTTGATATTAAGTAGTGCCTCCAATGTTGCAATGCTTTCACAATTGCATAAAATTCCACATCATATGTAGAATAATTCTTCCTTGCATAATTCAACTTCTCACTAAAAAATGCTACATGTCAGCCCTCTTGACTTAAGACACCACCAATTCCAACAAATGAGGCATCACAATAAACCTAAAACACCTTATTGAATCTGGTAACACTAGAACAGGGGCTTTCGTCACCTTCTTCTTCAAGAGTTCAAAACTCTCTGCTGTTGTCGTAGTCCATAAAAACTCTTTTCCCTTCGTGCACTCAGTTATAGGGGTAGCTATACTACTGAAGTTCCTGATGAACTTCCTGTAAAAAGTAGCTAGTCCATGAAAGCTCCTTACTTCTGTTATAGATTGTGGAAGAGGCAATTCCATAATCACCTTCACTTTCTCATCATCCATCCTCATGCCATCTCTCAAGATTACAAATCCCAAAAACACTAAACTATCTTGAATAAATCTACATTTCTTTAGGTTGACATACAATTTCTCCTTCCTGAGCACGTCTAACACTAATTTTAGGTGTAACAAATGGTCTTCTTCACTTTTACTATAAATCAAAATATCATTAAAATACACAACCACAAACTTACCATTATATTCCCGTAATACTCTGTTCATCAAATGCATAAATGTACTAGGTGCCTTAGACAACCCAAATGGCATCACCATCCACTCGTACAATCCATCTTTTGTCTTAAAAGTTGTCTTCCATTCATCCCCTTCTTGAATTCTGATCTGGTAGTAGCCACTCCGTAGATCAATTTTACTAAAGTATTTAGCTCTAGCCAATCCATTCATCATGTCATCCACTCTCGACATAGGATATTGATACTTTATTATGATTTTGTTTATGGATCTACTGTCTACATGCATTCACCAATCACCATATTTCTTAGGGGGTCACCAATGCTGAAGTCGCACATGGACTTATACTCTCCCTAACTAATCCCTTCTTTATCAACTCTATCACTTGCCTACTCAACTCTACATTTTTTGTCGGGTTCAACCGATAAGCTGCCTGATTTGGGAGCGCTAATATTGAAATAAAATCCATGTGATGTTGGATATCCCTTTTTGGTGGTAGCCCATCTAGTAACTCCTCTAGTGTGATATATTTATATTCACTTAGCAACTTAGTTGCTACTGTAGGCATAACCACTTCCTCTATTTCTAGCTTCCTAGTTGTTAAGGCATAACAAAAGCTAGCATCCCTGATCTTTGTAAGAATCTCCTTCATTGTCAACAAGCTCTCACTCGGCCCATCCTCCTTCAGAGGTACAAGAACTACCTTTACACCATCCTTCCAGAATGTTTAAGTATTCTTTCTCCCATTATGGTTAGTATCCCTGTCGTACTACCAAGGTCTTCCTAATTTAATGTGACTGCATCCATCGAGATCACATCACACCACACTTCATCCTTGTAAGTGCTTCCAATTGAAAATTTAATTAAACACCTCTGATATACTGTTACCTCATTCCCCTTCTTAACCCATGATATGTGATATGGATAAGGATGTTTTTCATATTTTAGGTGCATTTTATCAACCATGACATTTGACACCATATTCTCACAGCTACCACCATCAATGAAAATGTTACATACCTTCCCTCCTGATGTACACCTTGTTCATAATATGTTTGTTCACAGCCAATAATCTTCACCATATATGGTCTACCCCTTTTATTTGCTCTGCATCATCTCTTTCTTAGGAGTAATCAATGTCCTCCTTATCATAAGTGCTTCCCCCATGTCAGTAGTAACTTCATCCTCATCCTTCTCTTCCATCTCAACCAGATTGACCCTTCCTTGTCCTCCTTGACCCCTTTCTTGGACATCATGTTGGGGAAACTCAAATGCTCTGTGACCCTCCTCACCACATCCATAATAGTTATACGACCTCCTCAAATCATTCCCATTTTGTCCACCATCGTAACCTCTACCTCATTGGTATCCTCTTCCTCTTAGATTCTGCCCATATTCTTCTTATTTAGCAGGTATTGAGGATTCTCCCTTGAGAAAATTAGATCCACTTCGACCCCGACCTAAAGAGGGTGTGAATTCCTTCTTACCTCTTCTATTAATCATTTTCAATTTATCCTCTGCCTTGAGGGCCATTTGATACGCATCCTCCACTGTAAGAGTGTGATGCATGCTCATATCATCTTGAATAGCAAAAATTAGGCCATTTACATACATGGGACCCTTTTGGTCCTCCATCTCATTATCCTCCACTCGAATGGATAGCTTGTAGAATTCATTAGTATAGTCCTCAATGCTTTGATCCTTTTATCGAAGATTCTAAAATCTACGAAATAGGGTTTGGGAGTAGTCTACAGGTATAAATTTTTCTTGTAACTTCTTCTTCATCTTTGTCCAATCCCTAATATTTTCCTTTCCATTTCTCTGTCGTGTAGTCTGTAAATGATCCCACCAAATAAATGCATGTCCCTTAAAATTTATGCATGCAATCTTAACCTTATTCTCTTTAGCAAGGTTACTCCATTCAAAATATTTTTCTAGGCTATTGATCCAATCGATCAACTCCTCTGGTTTCAACCCACTAGCATACTTGGGAACCTCGATCTTAATCCCATATTGATTCCCCTTAAGCCCCTCTAGAGCTTGTATCAGTCAATTTTCAAAATCGTGCCCTTCTTCCTCTGGGCCCTCTGGTTCTACTTCTACATGGACCTTAGATCCATGTTCCTCAGGTATGTTTTCATCATTAGATCCTTGATCTGCACGTGCCCTGGAATGTCTCTCTCCCATGTGATCAATCACACCAGTCAGTCATGCTATTTTTGCATTTAGATCCTTGATCTTCCTATTCATCTAGGCATATCTTCTAGGTGGCATCTTCCCTTCACTAGTGAGATCACACCCGCTTTGATACCAAATGGTGTAAACTCAGCTACAAGAGACCAACAAAATGGACTCCAATCACATAACACAAATGCAATAATGGAATAAAACTACCAATTGATATTCTTATAATTTCTAAATTCACACCCCTTATACAAAATATTACAATCCATCATATAGCAACCGAAAATCAAATAAACCCTAAAAATATATTTTTTCTAAAAACTACTAAAAATAGATCTTTTTCCTAAAAACTGCTAAAAATAGAAATGAGTCAAATTGCCCCAAAATTCGGTGCACACATCCCTCTTACAATAATAAAATTTAATTTAAAATATTAGGTATCAAATTAAGGTATAACAAAAGATAATAAAGTTCTAACAACCAAAAAAATCCAAAAAACATGGGAACCTATTCTAAAAGCTAATTTTGGGGCACTAGATGTTGGATTTAGGCCTTGGAAACATGATTTTTGGAGGTTCAAGAGTATCAAAGATCATCCTGATGCAAAACACACACGTGGAACCACCTGTTAAATTTCATGGCAAACGGGCATACGGTTCACAAGTTATGGCTTCGGCAAGGTGCATCATAGTTTAGTGTTTTTGGGATTTGTAATGTCAAGAGATGCAATGAGGATGGATGATGAGAAAGTGTAGGTTATTCTGGAATGGCCTCTTCCATGATCTATAATAGAAGGAAGGAGCTTTCATAGACTAGCTACCTTTTATAGGAATTTCATCAGGAACTTTAGTAGTATAGTTGCCCCTATAACTGAGTGCACGAAGGGGAAAGAGTTTGTATGGACTACGACAGCAACAAAGAGTTTTGAACTCTTGAAGAAGAAGTTGTTGGAAGCCCATGTTCTAGTGTTACTATATTTTAGTAAGGTGTTTTAGGTTGATTGTGGTGCCTCATTTGTTGGAATTGGTGGTGTCTTAAGTCAAGAGGGCTGACCTGTAGCATTTTTTAGTGATAAGCTGAATGATGCAAGGAAGAATTATTCTACATATGATGTGGAATTTTATGCAATTGTGCAAGCATTTCAACATTGGAGGAACTACTTAATCTCAAAGGAGTTTGGGTTGTTTACTGATCATGAAGCATTGGGGTATGCCAATTCTCATAAAACGTTAAATAATAGGTATGCCAAATGGGTTTAATTTTTGCAACAGTATACATTTGTCCTGAAACACAAGTCAAGAAAACAAAATAAGGTTGTTGATGTATTAAGTAGGTGAGTGTTGTTTTTTACCACTATGGATAAAGAAGTGGTAGTATTTAAGGGGATTAAAGATCTGTATGAATCTGAAGCAGATTTTGGGAATATTGTGCAACAGTGCAAAAGTGTGGTAGGGGGCGATTCCCGTACTATTTTTGAAGAGTATTTTTTACATAATAATTACTTGTTTAAGGATAATTTATTATGCATTCCCAATGGCTCTATGAGAGAGAACATCTTGAGGGAATTACATAGTGGGGATTTTGCTGCTCATTTTGGAGTAGCCAAAACTACCACTCTTGTAGAGGATAAGTACTATTGGCCAAAAATGAAGAGACATAATCAAATTTATCTCTAGATGTAGATTATGTCAAATGGCTAAGGGCCATGTGCAAAATACAGGGTTGTATATGCCACTGCCAATTCCTATAGGACCATGGACTGATCTGAGTATGGATTTCATTTTGGGGTTGCCCAAGACATAGAGAGGTAAGGATTCAATTTTTGTTGTGGTAGAAAGATTTTTAAAAATGGTGCATTTTATTGCTTGCCAGAAAACTAATGATGCAACTAGGATTGTAGTCTTATTCTTTGATGAGATTGTGTGGTTGCATGGTGTTCCAAATACTATTACTTCTGATCGAGATACTAAGTTCTTGAGTCATTTTTGGAGGATGTTGTGGAAAAAATTGAACACCAAGTTGTAGTTCAGTAGTGCTTACCACCCACAGACCGATGGAAAAATAGTAGTAGTGAATAGAAGCTTTGGAAACCTCTTACGATGCATAGTTGGAGAAAAATAAAAACAATGGGATTTAGCCTTGTCACAAGTTGAATTTGCATACAATAGTTTAGTGAACAGGTCGATAGGTAAATCTCCTTTTCAAATTATTTATGGTCAAAATCCTAGAGGTGTATTAGATTTTGTTCTGTTACCAATTGGGGAATAATTTAGTGATGATGCAGAAGCATTTGTTGAGCATATACAGAAAGTGCAAGAGTCAGTGAAGGAAAAATTGTAGAGTAGTAATGCTCACTACAAAGAGTCTATTGATGCACATAGAAGGGTGAAAGTGTTTGAAGAGGGTTATATGGTCATGGTTCATCTTAGAAAAGAAATATTTTCTAAGGGGACGTATAAAAAACTAAAACTTAAGAAAATTGGGCCATGCAAGATTTTGAAGAAGATCAATGATAATGCCTATAAAGTGGAGATGCCCGATGAATTTGATATTTCACCCATTTTTAATGTTTTTGATTTATTTCATTATTATGGTACTACCAAGGATGGTGAATTATAGGAGACAGTAAATTAGGCACAACAAATGCCTAAGAAGAAAAAATACAGAGTTGCACAGGTGCTCGATAAGAAGGTGATCACCACTAGACATGGGAGCTATAGCAAATTCCTGGTTCAATGGGAAGGATTACCACAGTTAGATAACAGTTGGGTTTCAGAGTCGGAGCTAAAGAAAATTGATAACCAAAGCTATAGGATTTCAATTCAGCTAAACTCGTAAGAGCTAAGTTCTTTTTCACTAGTAGAATGATGCATCTTGCCAGAGCCATAACTTGTGAATCATACACCTGTTTGCCTTGAAATTTAAAAAGTGGTTTTGCATGCATGTTCTACATCAGGATGATCTTTGATCCTCCTAACCCTCCAAAAATCATGTTTTTGAGACCTAAATCCTCCATCTAGTGCCCCAAAATTATATTTTAGAATAGGTTCCCAGGTCGAATTTGGGTGCAATTCGACTCATTTGTATTTTTAGCAGTTTTTAGAAAAAAAATGTTTTTAGAGTCTCTTTAGGGTTTCTTTGGTTTTCGGTTGCTATATGATGGATTGTAATAATTTTTAGAAGGGGTGTGAATTCAAGAATGAGAAGAATATCAATTTGCAGTTTTCTTCTGTTATCGCATTTGTGTTATGTGATTGGAGTCCATCTTATTGGTCTCTTGTATCTAAGTTTACACCAATTAGACATCGAATTTTTTTGATGAGTGGAATGTATATTTAGGGCATCAAGGCACATGGCCAAGCATGAACATTATTTTATGATTACAAAACATTTTATTTAGGAGAGAATGTTGTCATTAGATATGATTATTTATTATAGGTGGAAGGTCATAGTGAGATTAGTGTTGGATCTTCTTCATTTGATGAGGTTTTTCATGTTCATAGTATAGGCCCCAATATTTTGTTTATTAATCACATCACCCATACAAAAAAAGAACAAAATTAATGGGTGATAAATGACATTGATGATGGATTCAATATAGTTGCCTCTAGGTATTATGATGAGTTAGATTAGATAAAAAACTAGGTAATAGATAAATTCCTCCCACTTCTTCCTCTTGAAAAACAATTTTTTTGTCCATGGTGGCATAAGTAAATGATGAGATTCAATGACAATATTATACACTTGAGCATATTAGTTATCGTCACTATGGTACATGAGACATAATCAATTAGCCATTGAAATTATTCATATTTCTCCTCTTAGTGGTGCTCATAAGGGATATGTTTTGGGAAAGCATATTATAAATTTATATCTAAAAGGGACAAAAAGGCATATGGGCCAAGACAATCACACAAGAATACTTGATATGAATGATGATTATTATAGAGTTATTCCTTCCTTGAGCAATATTATTAGTATTTTTCTACCTTAAGGGTATTATCTATATATGTGTCTCATTGTGTAGAATATTATTTTTGATATTTTTGGTATTTTTATAACTTGGGAGAGTTGGTGGAGTTATTCCTTTCTTAAGGAGTATTCATTATGTTTCCCTACCTAAAGGGTATTATCTATATCTAATTACCATTATGTGGATTATAATTATGGAATAGTATTTATAGATGAACATTTGATATTTTTGCAAATTGGTGAATAATTTTTATGATGAGAAATAGTATTTCATAATAAACGGTATTAGAGCAACTATGTGGGGCTCATTGAGGTACATGAGACATCATCAACTAGCCATTGGAATTCTTCAAATGTATCCTCCTAGTGGTGCTCATAAGGGATGTGTTTTGGGAAGCATCTTAGAGAGTTCTATCTAAAATGGACAACAAGGTATACCAATGTGCTATGGTACCTAGGGATAAGTATATGGGGATATGATTTATATTGTATATGGGTATCATGGATAGTTGACTTGAGTCACACATAACCTAAGATTTATTATATTATAATAATGAGTGCGATAAGGATTTAGGATTCATCTCTCTAAATTTACATTAGAAGATAGGCATATAAAGAAGGGATATTGTCATTGTAATAATCATCATTCATATTGAGTATTCTCTTGTAATTTTCTTTATCCACAAAGTGGCCTCTCATCTTTAGATATCTTGTGGAGTTCTTAATTTTTCAAGGAGTATTATTGGAATTTTCCTACCTTAAGGATGTTATCTATATATGTGTCTCATTGTGTAGAATATTATTTTTGACATTTTTTATATTTTTATAACTTTGGAGAGCTGGTGGAGTTATTTCTTTTGTTACAAATTATTATTGGTGTTGCCCTACCCTAAGGGTATTATATATATATATATATATATATATATATATATATATATATATATATATATATATATATATATATATATATATATATATATATGTATGTATGTATGTATGTATATATGTATGTATGTATGTATGTATATGTGTGGATTATTATTATGGAATATTATTCGTGAATGAACACTATATTTTTAGATATTGGTGAATAATTTCTATGATGAGAAATAAAGTTTCATAATAAATGGTATTAGAGCAACAATTATATCAATGTGGGAGTTACTAAGTACATGAGACATCATCAACTAACCATTGGAATTATTCATATTTATCCTCCTAGTAGTGGTCATACGGGATATGTTTTGGGAAAGCATCTTAGAGAGTTATATCTAAAAGGGACAAAAAGGCATGCCACATGTGCTATGGTACCTAGGGATAGGTATATGGGGATATGATTTATATTGTATATGGATATCATAGGTAGATGGCATGGGACACACATAATCTAAGGTTTATTATATTATAATAATGAATGAAATTAGGGTTTACAAGTCATATCTCTAAAGTAGAATTAGAATATGGGTATATAAAGAAGGGATATTGTCATTGTAATAATCATCATTCATATCAAGTATTCTCTTATAATTATATTTTCCCACATAGTGACCTCTCATATTTGGAGATCTTGTGGAGTTATTCCTTCCTTAAGGAGTATTATTGGTGTTTTCCTACCTTAAGGGTATTATCTATAAATGTGTCTCATTGTGTAGACTATTATTTTTGATAGTTTTGGTATTTTTATAACTTGGGAGAGTTGGTGGAATTATTCCTTTCTTAAGGAGTGTTAGTGGTGTTGTCCTACCTTAAGGGTATTATCTATATCTATGTCTCATTGTGTAGATTATCATTATGGAATACTATTTGTTGATGAACATTTTATATTTTTGCATATTGGTGAATAATTTCTATGATGAAAAATAAAATTTTATAATAAATAATATCAAAGAACTTTTTTTGGCAATGTAGGTATTTTTTTTATGGATTACAAAGTTTGTATAATTTTTGTTTCTCGAAAATATCTCATTTTTTGGGATTTATGTCTTTGTGCAAATTTATCTAATTTAGATGGTTCTTATGCCATTTTATTCAAAATTTGAAGAGCTTCAATAGAGTGATTATATGAAGGAATCCAAGCAATATTAAGGGATATATAACCCTATGAAGCTAGTCATCTAGGATATAGGTCGTAACATTTTTTCAAATCATTTTTTTTGTAAAAAAAAATAAAATCTGAGATATTTGTCAATTGGAGTAAGCAAATCATCTATTGTTGTTGTGTTTAATGGAGATTTTTATTTTGTTCTAATTTTTTATTTATAATTTTATCTTTAAAATAATGGGGAGATATATATTTTTCTAAAATCCTAGTTTGTATTATCTTTTTTTGATGGGGTGTGAGCTCATGGAGTTAATCATTTTTCTAAAATAGATGGTATTGATGTTAGGTAAGCATGCAAAATATTTAAATATTTGTATTCTACTTTCCCTAATTGGAATAATTAACTACTTTATTATATTAAAGAGGAAGCTTCACAATGATTTTAGGATTTTTATTGTGCCCATAAGCATAAATAAACTTGGAAAGAAATAGGGCGAGCATTATTAGGTCAGTGGGACCTATATAAAAATATATCTAGTTTGAAAGATACCCTTAATAGCTATACAAAAAATGTAAATAGGCTCAAGGATGAACAATACTAATTATAAAGAGAAAATTTTAAGAAAGTGGCAAAAGTAAAGATAAGGATGAGAGGGGGTAGGTTGAAGGAACCACACCTTTGAAGTTAGATAAGCAAGTGCATGGTCATAATATTTTGTTTTCATCTAAAAATTATATCTTGCAAGTTCTTGGTTGCATTTAGAAGAATAATATCATAATTTCTATTAACCCTGGTAATAGGTATAATTTCATTAATATTCCTTGGCTAAGAGGTTATAGGTTCATGCAACAAAAGTGAAGAATATACTACTTGAGGGTGAGAATGTTCTAATTTTTTAATATTTGATGTTCACCATGGATAAATATGTTTTACATTTAGATTTTCATGTTATTGAGATATATGATGTGGACATTGTTCTTGGTTATCATTGGTTGGATTATTTAAGTACTATTTTTTGGAATTCATAATATTTACTAGAAATGAATAAAAGAAATACATCCAATCAAATCTTATATAAAAATAATAAAAAAGACAAAATAAATAAATAAAGATATTTGTGGGAACTTATGGGCACCATTATTATCATTGTAATATCCATAGATTATATTCACAACATAGGTAATGAAATGAGGAGTGGTAATGGGTATTCATACCAGTACCAAATCCACAATTACATAATAAAGTTTAACCTAATTTGACATATCAAGAGCGTTTAAGGTTAATTACAAGTTATAAAGTGGATTTAACCATAATAAGGTTAAATTTGGAACATACAACTTAGATAATAAAATATTACAATAAATTCAATACATTCTATAATGATGCCCTTAGTCCTATCCTTGGCAATGAGTTAGATTACAATTTCAACACCCCTTATAATTTGAATCAAGGTACAAAGGAGAGAATACATTCATGATATTGATATCATTTTTTCCATAATGGATGCTCTAGTGGACCTCTATAGTTGAGGTGGATCATTTCAAGCCTCCCTCATCATTTTAAATCTATCCTCCAACCTCTAGAAACTTAGCTTCAATCCTTTACAATTTTAGAAAGCAATTCATTGTTGGATGTCCTTCCTTATTATAATATCCATAAGTGGTCTTTGACTTCTTTAAATACTTAGCTTGGACCTTGGGCCCCTCGTTCTTAGCCTCATTAGATTTTAATTCCTTTTCATGAGCCTATATTTATGGAATCCCACCATAATTCTACATTGCCACCTAAAAATGAACTAGAAGAGAAAAAATCTAATCAAGAGTAAGAGTCTTTTCAGATTCTAAGAACATAGGAATCAAATGAACCATTAGGTTTAATATCTAAACAGAAAGAGAGGTATTATCAAGGACAATTATAATGCATTACAAATCATATTCTTTTTGCCTCTAGAAGATGCATTGTCTACCCTTAATGCCTTGAATATTGTAATCAATATTATCAAATTCAACCAATTTAAGAGATGAAAGATTTAATTCCAAGCAACTTACTTTATTAGTGTTAACATTCCAAAATAGTTCATGTAATTTTGACCATACCTTGATAGGGTCACTCTTATATTTTATGCAAAAAAGTAACATTGGTTCAATTAACAAGGAAAATAGGCCAAGATCCTCTTCTTCTCTTTGATGCAGAGTTTCTTCATAAAGAAATACTACTTTATATTCTTAAAAAAATGCTTCATATGTTATTAATATGTAATAGGCCAATCATTTAGGTTGACCAAATACTATAATTTCTTCCATTAAAACCAGTAATTTGCGATTTGTGATCCATTTTACATAATTTAATCTCTCACACCATATCAAGTCTATGAACTAATACCACTAGTATGTAGAGGTTGAAAATTATGTGAATTAAAAATATGGGCTCAAATGCTTATGTATGTAAAAATTATTGTCTCTAAAATTTTTACCTTAATGGACCCCAAGAAATAAAAGTTAAATGCTCAACCCTTAGGAATGAAGAAGCAAATCCTAGGTTTCTCCTTGTCGATATCTTATTTATTGATGCACTCCATTTTTTTCTACATCAACTACTCTCAACAGTATGCTATCCACACTTTCCTCCATTTGATTTTTTTATTTGGTATAAATATCCAAAAAT
The DNA here is from genome assembly GCA_028583015.1 of Wollemia nobilis. Taxonomy (NCBI): domain Eukaryota; kingdom Viridiplantae; phylum Streptophyta; class Pinopsida; order Araucariales; family Araucariaceae; genus Wollemia; species Wollemia nobilis. The sequence continues at coordinate 530,920 of JAQPPZ010002094.1, forward strand.
TGGTTTGATGTGATGCCAAAAAAGGCCACATCAATTGAATCTCACTATGCTCATTACGTTTTTCCAAAAGTAGGACTCAAACCTAGATATCTTGAATGTTGGGTGCTTTGGTCTAGCCAAGGAATCCAACATGCCTTTTATAACAATATTACCTCTACATGTTCATAAGCATTGATCCCTAACAATGAAATAAAATAAACCTATAAAAGGATGCCTTCCCAAGTTTTGACCTAGGGAATTTAGAGGTGCAAGAGATCTATATGAGGTATATGATTTATTATGGTATGCATCCCATTGAAATATTATCCATGACTGAAGAACACAAGCTTATACTGAGAGGGGGGTGAACAGTATAAGACCACTTTTTACTTTTCTTTCCCAAATAGTATTAATCAATATAATCAATGGCAATATCAATAGTAATAACCAAAGCAATGCACAAATCATCACACACAATAGAGACACCAACTTTAACGAGGTTCACCCAATGTGGGCTACCTCCATAGAGAAAATATTTCTTCTAAATATTTCTCAAATAGTCTCATGGGAATCCTTCCAAATTACAATGTTTATGGACCTCTATCCAAAGGAGATGTTGATCCCCTAATCTCAATTTCGTGGATGTCTTCCACAGGAGAACTCTTTCCCATTTTGCTCTGGCTAGTGATCTTCTAGAAGACTTTGTCTCTCTGCTACATTGACTAATGGATCTCTCTCAACTTGAAGACTCCTCACTCATATCTATCTTCAATTGTCCTGGTTGTTGGATCTCTATCCACTAAGACTCTATCCTCTATATCACATCCAAAGCTCTGACAATAGGTTCACTCAAAACCTTCTCAAATCTACTCAATAGGCTCACTTAGAACTTGCTCAAATCTGCTCAATAGGCTCACTCAGAACCTGCTCAAATATGCTCAATAGTCTCACTCAAAATTTGCTCAAATCTACTCAATAGGCTCACTCAGAACCTACTCAATTCTGCTCAATATGCTCACTCAGAATCTACCCAATAATTCCTCTCTAGGACTTGCTCAAATATGCATAGCAAGCTTTCAAAAAATCTTACACAAAAATAGTCCACAAGCCTTCTCAAAGACTTACCTCAAATCAACTCAATCTCATAGAAGCATAAAGAGAATTGTTAGAGACTCAATATGTTCTATACTCAAATCCCAATCTCAACTCAAAGAAATCTCAACTTAGCTCAATATTATAAAAGCATAAAGATAATTGTTAGAGACTCAATATGTTCTATACTCAAATCCCAATATTAATTCAAAGCAACCTCAACTCAGCTCAATCTTATAGAAGCATAAAGAGAATTGTTAGAGACCCAATATGTTCTATACTCAAATCCCAATATTAACTAAAAGTAATCTCAACTCAGCTCAATATTAACTCAATCTCATAGAAGCATAAATAGAATTTTAGAGACTCAATATGTTCTATTCTCAAGGTTCAATCTCAACTCAATCAGAATATATAATAGTTTGTTTCATGGAACTTGAACAACCACTTCATGCAACCACTTGACTAGGCTCAATCAACTCTACTCAACCAATCACTTCAAGAAACAACTCTTTCTTACAAACCCTAGTCCAAGCATGAATCAACTAAATCAAAATGTTTCCAATAATGCTCAACAACAAATATTACATAACAATGATACTCATGTTCTTTTCTAACTCAAGTTCAAGTTCTTTGCATCACCCATTGGTTTCAACAACAATTCTAATAAAACAAGGTTTTAATCACAACTCTCAATTCAGAAAACCTTGAAGCATAAACTCAAAGTACTTCACTAAACCAATGGTCTAAACAACAATGCTTATTAAACAAGGTTTAATCACAAATCATAATCTAGAAAACTTTAAAGCATTAACTCAACCACTTTCGAAAATGAAACCACAATCAATCCTTTTCACTCCAATGATATTTCAAAAATCAACCACCCAAATAAAATCAATGGAGAATATTACTCATACCTTTTTGATGCCTTATGAGTTGTCCACTAAATCTACCACACTCAACACACTTTCTTTTTCAACTCTTAAAAAGGGTTAGAGATCTTGAGTAATAATACAACAATAATATCCAAATGACACATTATTAATCCTACTTTATTTTAACATCCACCAAAGTTCTTTTTAAAAGAAAACCCTTTCTCAAAATAAATTTCACTAAAAAGAACTTTATCAAAACCCTCATTACTCCTAACAATTTCAAAAATCACAATTAAAAATAATTTACAACTCAAACAACCACCATGACCTTATTCCCTAATGTTACTCAATAAATCAACTAACCAAGCACCTTTACCCCTTATCACTCCACCTTAGGCAATCCAAAAAAAATATTAATAAAAACATTAATACCTACCTCGAGGAGAACCGAACCCTCGTCTTGCCCCAACATGAATGCCCTAGCCACGGCCAAGCTACTGCACAAGCTGTGGGTTTGTTGTTGAAAAATAAGTGCCACCCACTTCTTATCCTTAACCCTCTTCCACCAAGCGAAAAGTATGCACCTTGGGCGCCTCAATAGAACAAATCCAAAAATGATGCTTGTGGGATTTGAATGCACAACCTCCTTGTCACCAACACCTTTGCACAATCCAATATACCACTAGGCCATGTTACCCAATGTATTTTGGGAAGTGGTCATTGTCTCCCTTTAATGTTCACTGCGTCACTTAAATGAAAAAACATGAGCTCTTTTTCTTCACAAATACCAAGCGCAAATATCAACTAACAAGGATGAATGAATTAAAAAATTCAATGGCATATTTATATGCCTTCCATTTTCTTTGGAAACGTCCGCATTTTGGAAGCTTCCTTCATGACGTCGGCGAATAAAATTTTAATTTAAATTTTAAATAAATTAAAATTTAAACTAAATCTTTAAAATTAAATATCTTCATCACCGAGGCACCTTTTTCGATGAAACGAAAAGCCAACTTGGGTTTTAATAAAAACCCATTTCAAATATTCCATCCATGGTTTTAAATAAAACCTTTAAAATTAAATTTCTCCATCATCGGGGCACATTTTTCAATGAAATGAAAAGCCAAATTGGGTTTTAAGAAAAACCCATTTCAAATCTGCCATCTTGGTTTTAAATAAAAACTTTTTTCAAAGCTTCCCTTGAAGCTCCTTTTGGAACCAAATACCATGCATCCCTTCTTGAAATTTTGATCAAAAACCTTTGCTTCTCATGAAGCTATTTGTGAAACACAAACATAGTGCTTACTTACATAGATCCTTTTGACATCAATGACAACTCTTAGCTTAGGGACACAAAATGTTCAACAATGACACTACCATAAAGAATGGCAATGGCTCCAATGAAAATACTTTTGACTATAAAAAAGTGTCTTGAAACTTAAACCACATGCCACATAGATCTAAAAAAAATTTAGTGGAGCACTTGTTTTCCCCACTCCTTCATATCATGTGTCAAACCATTTTATCTTATTCAATAATAGCCTTGTCTCAATAAAAAATCCCAGACCAAAATTTTGCCTTGCAACCTCCTATACATAATTACTTACATGCCCTGTTGCTAGTCATTCTTGTATCTCCATGATGTTGTTTGAAGAGTGTCTTCTCTCCATGAAGATCAACATAAATTTCATGGATTGCATCAATGGCTAATGTAGTTGGGGTGCATGCCCAACAACCTAAGCATACCAAAAAGAAAGCACCAAATGCAATTTTGAATTTCAAAAACTATCCTCCCTTTTCTTTATTGCTAATATGGTTCTAAAAGTAACTCAAGGGGAATTTGAGAGATAAAATTCAAAGTATGATCTATGTAAATGAAATAAATTGACTATTCCATGGTAACTAAAAGCATCATATTTTACTATTTTTCTAGAAACTCATTCTCAACATAGTTGGACGTTGAGCCATTCATTTTATGCCTTGCTTATTTGGTAAAACTAGATGTATAATAAAATTATGTTTGTAATACTATGTTTAGGAAATTATAAATACCTTAATGATGAATGGAGAAGAATTAAAAAAAGAATATGTTTCCACTTCTTATATTAGAAATGCATATGAAAATTTTAAGAAAAATTTGTCCAAGGGATTAGAAGAAGAATCAAAGGCTCTAGATAAAATTATTAAATTAACAAGCAAAGCTTCAAAACACCCACTCTAATATTATGTTGGAATTCACAATAGTTTCCAAAAATAAATAGAATTAATACATCCACTCAAATCACATACAAAAAACAATATGAAATAAAGGAAAATATACATTAAGATTTGAGGGTGCTTTTAGGAACCATAAATAATCAGTATACAATCAAATATTAGACTCACAATGCTTTTATAATTAAACAAGTAATGGGTGAGGTATTTATACGAATACGAAAACCCCAATTACATAATAAAGTTTAACCTAAATTGACATGACAAGAGAAATTAAGCTTAATTACAAGATATAAAGTATGTTTAACCATAACAAGGTTAATCATGGTGCATAGGGCTTACATAATAAACTATTACAATAAATTCAATACATTTTATAATGAATTCTCTTATTCCTATCCAATATTACATCATACAATGTCAACATTGGCCATGAATAAAATCATAATTTTAACACTATTAACATTAATGTGCAAAATAAGTTCACAAAGTTATAATACAATTAAAAAAAAAAAGATTGTAGAATATATCTCAACTTAAGAAGAAAGGACCCAAGAAGAAGCAAGAATCAATTATGATAGGGGAATAAGTTAATAACCAATAGAGGAATCAAAATTTAAGTCTATAATAGAGGTAGTAGTAGATTCCAAGGAAGAAGTAATAGCAAATTCTAAGGAAGCCTTGTCAAAAACGCATAAGTACACATCAAACAAAATACACATAAGCAAAGAGCATGATGAAGAATTTCAAATAGAGAAACAAAATGTTAAAGAATCAAAGGAAGTAGAAAATTATGCTAAGGTTGCACCATATCAACACCCACACCTGGAATAATGTATCAATATTATTATACACCTATTGGTGTGCAAAAGACATCAAGTATGGTAGTGTTTGGTAGAAAAAGTAGAGATTTTCTAAATTTTAGAGTGGTGTAACAATATAATTCAACTAGAAGAGCAATAGTTTTTAATTTTAGAGTAAAGTAGTAGAAGTATAGAGGTAAGGGATCAATTATGGATATTCAAGTGACAAGTGTTAACTTGACATCATCAAAGACCACCACTAGTCAATATTTTACTTGGATAGATGGATGATCAATATTGTCACTAGTTGTCAATATTTCTTAAGATCATATTATTTAGTTTCTTATCATGTTTCAAGGATGAAATATTTGTGAGGGTGGAATCCTATGTTACCTAGGAATAGTTATGTGAGTATTAGATATCATATTGTATATAGGTATTATGAATAGTTGGAATGACCACAGATAACTCAAGGTTGATTATATTATAATAATGAGTGAGACAAGGTTTTGGGAGTTCACTTCCCAAAGGATAATTATAATATGGGTATATAAATAAGGGATATTATGAATGTAATAATCATAATTCATATCAATTATTCTCTTGTAATTATATTTTTTTGAGTGGACTCTCATTTTGGGAGAGTTAGTGGACTTATTCCTTTGTTAAGGATTACTATTGGTGTTTCCCTACCTTAAGGGTATTATCTATATCTATGTCTCATTGTGTGAATTATCATGGTGAAAAATTATTTGTGGATAACATTTTTATATTTTTGCATATTGGTTAATGACTTTTGTAATAAGAAATAAATTTTCATAATAACACAACCCTTGAAGTTCATTTATAGTGACATATATAGATCCATAAGTACACCATCACTTTTTAGGACATGTAATTTATTCTTTTTATTAATGACTTCTCTTGGTATGTATGTTTGTACATGTACCATAGATGAGGCTTTTAAGAAACTCAAGGAGTTTAAAGCATTAATAGATAATCAATTAGAAATAAATATCAAGAGTCTTATGATAGATAGGAGAGGCAAATACATGAGTAATGCTCTTATGGATTTCTTAACTCTTTATGTGATTTCCTTTCAAAATACTATTCATTATACTCTAGATAAAAATAGTGTATCCAAGGTAAAAAATAGGGTAATTATGGATATGGCCCATTGTATGATTCATGCTAAAGGAGTGAAGCATAAATTCTAGGGAGAATACATCACTCATGTAGCATAACAAAGTTCCTATTAAATCAATTCAATATATGACACCCTTGATAGGTTGATAGTCAATGGGTTTGATGTGCCTCAATTCCAAATATTTGGGTCTTTATCATGAGCTCACATATGCAAAGATATTCAAAAAAGAAGTCACCAAATTTTCATAAGGTATTTTTGTGGGCTATTTAAATACCTATATGCTTATTATCTATGATCCTTAGAGGAATGAGGTTCTTATTTGGAGTAGTTCTTATGAGGTTCCTCTAATAGATTCATTAGGTTATCCTTCTAGGACTTTTTTCAAAGATCCTCTTATTTTCAAAAGTACTTCAAAATTTTCTTTAGAAATGCTTGTGGGAATTATTCCTATTGGGTACTTGTTTTCACCTTTTAGTGAAGGCCCTATGTCTATAGATTTAGCCTTACCTCAAGTAGAACCATAAATATTGGATTTTAGGAACAACAAACTTAATACACCAATTCCATATGCCATAGTGATGGATGTTGAGATAGGTGGTGCATATGGTTTAGATGAATTAGTTTTGGATTTTAATGTTGATCTATCTTAATATGTGCCTAAATATTCCATGGTTTGTCCAACATCCAAGTGGATTAGAACTATCCTTTAGTATGTTCAATCCATTCTTTCTAATGAATGATATTGTTGTTAGAGTTAAAGTGCACTATGCCTTCACCTTGACACTTGTCAGTTTCTCTTGAAAAGTGTCATGTGTTTCATATAGGCCTTTTGCCTATATATGTAACTCATATTTATCAATAAAATCAATCCCCTTAAGTTTCACTCCTAAAATTTGGTATTAGAGCAGGCTTTCCCTACCCTATGAAACCCCTTGAGGGGGGATTTCCCTCATGGAAATCCTCCCTCCCATTTTTTTAAATTTTTATTGAGGGAGTATGCTCTCCATCATTTGATGGATCAAAAACCAGATGATAAGAATTTTAAAGAATTTATTATTTTTAGGAACTAATATGCAAATGTAGTTATGTCCATCCTAACCGTGAAGCCGGGAATGTTAATGGTGTTCCTCAAAAGAAGAGAAACATAGTGAATGAAGGCGGGGGAATCTGGAGGGGTTCCAGCTATGATTTTCTTGGCAAGTTTGATAAAAAGAGGGTGGTTTTGGATCAGTGATGTTGAAGGGGGGCCGGGGGGGGGGCCCCCCCCCCCCCCCCCCCCCCCCCCCCCCCCCCCCCACAAAGGAAAAAAAAAAGGATGAAAAAAAAAGAAGAAAACTCTAGGAAAAAAAAGGAAAGGAAAGAAAAAAGACAAAAAAAAAAAAAAAAAAAAAAAAAAAAAAAAAAAAAAAAAAAAAATAAATTCCCCCCCCCCCCGCCCCCCCCCCCCAAAAAAAAAAAGAAGAATAAAAAGCTTGTCTTTCTTCATACCTTAATATTAGCCTCTGCATTCATACCGTTAGAGATCTTCCAGGGGGCGGGCTAGCAACACCTCCTCGGGAGTATATCCCCGCCCCAGTCCTCGCTCCTCCGCACCACCCCGCCCACGCTGTCCTCTCATATATTTTTCTCTTCTTTTACTCAGCGTGATAGGACGTCTGGATGGGTGGGAGGCGGGGCCTCCCCCTCCCATCCCCCCCCACCACTCGCATCGAGGGTCGCGTCGGCGCTCCGTCGCCGTCGCCACACCCACGACCCCAAAGCAATATTTCTCCCCCCACCCCCCCTCGGCGGCGCGCGGGGCCGGCGCGCCCCCCCCCCCCCCCCCCCCCCCCCCCCCCCGCCTATGCATTCCCCCACCCCCGCCCGGCCCCCCCCCCCCGGGCGCGGGCCCCTCCCCTGGCCCATCCCCGCGCCCCTCGCCCCGACGGCCCACGAGTCTCTCCGACATATATATATAGGAGAGCGAATATGTGAGCGGAACAAGGGGGCCCCCCCCCCCCCGTCCACTCGATCCTCGCCCCCCCATCCGCCCGCGGCTCCTCCACACAGGCCCTACACATGATCGAGGAGTTCATGACGGCGAAGGGCGTTCCGCGAGGCTCACACCCACCCACCTCACTCCCGCCCGTCTCCGCGACGCCACGCCGCCGCGACTTCTTTGTGACTCGTCTAAGACTGGGGCGCTCGAGGAGGACCCCCCCAATCCCGGGGTGTAGAGGCCCCTACCCTCTCCCAGCCAGGATCACGTCGTCATCCCGACCCCTCTCATCTCTACCTGCCCTACTCTCCCCATCCCCCACTAACCCCAAAAGTAGTCACCCCCCCCCCCCTCACGCCCCCAGCCCCCCCCACCTCCTCCGCCCGACTCCCCCACCCCAACCACCCCCACACATCACACAACAACCACAAGGTATAATTCTCTTTCGTCCTACCACCCACCAAGTCCACCTCCCCATCTCGAGACTCCAAACAACCACATCATCCCACACATACAACCCCCACTTACGCCTACCCCCACACACTACCCCCACCACCCGCGACGCTCCCCCCCCCCACTCCCACCAACCACCCCCCCCACATCACCTCTCTCCCCACCCACAACTACCCCCACTCCCTCCCCATAAAACAAAAAAACAAACCCCCCTACACACACTCTACCCCAGCACGACTCAGGTCTCTACACCCATCCCACACCCCACCCCCCCCCCCCCCCCCCCCCCCCCCCTTTGTACATGGTAGTTGAGATGTTTTTTTATTAGATATAGAAGGGGTTTTTTAAGGATCCTGAACACTTAAAAAAAAGTCCAAAACTGAATAAAAAGAAACAAAGACAAAACAACGACGAAAACACAAACATGATGTCACACCCCTAACAAAAATCAAACCTTAGATCTAGAGGAGTATAGCATTTATGTCAACTACACAAGCAATAGCAATATTAAGAATGCCAATGGGAGAAGACTAGTAATCCACCACCAAGTTGAGAAATGATTTCCAACTAGAGTACCAAAAAATAGGCACCACCACATTAAACGCTAGCCAAACTAGCACCAAAAAGTATAAAAGGATTTCAACCAAGGGTAACACTGAGCTATACCAAAGGGCATGAGATACCTCAAAGAAAATATAACACCCTAAGACCCACCACCTCAGTACACACTCTAGAACAAAACAATAAGAGGTACAAATTCAAAAATCCACCAAGTAACCCTACCTTAGCCAATACCATGATCTCAACCAAACCCCTCAACTAACCAACACTCCAACTCGTAGGAGTCTCAAAACCTTTCTTCAAGGAAAGAAATAACTTATAGACCATCAATAAATAAGATTCACTAGATCCAGTTGGAAGAGGCCTTGGGTAAAATTGTCTCTCCAAACAAATATTTCATTAATTATTATACCTAGGTTTACCATAAATTTAATATAGTTGCTTCCTCATCTAAATATATGTTTTATCTTCGTATCCTCTCTATACTTAAGGATTTATCTAGAGTGGAGCCCCCCTTGAAAAAATTTATAATATTAATCAAGTTACCTTTGATATAAACTTATTGATACCCCAACTTCTCAACAAGCAAGAGATATTAATAAATGGCCTTGGCCTTTGTGACATGACATGTCTAGATGTTTAGAAATTCAGCATAAGCTAGCACAAGCCAACATTGATCATCCCTAACTACCCCACCAACACCAACACTCATGGGGTTACCCTTATAGGCTCCATCAAAATTTAGTTTAACCCAACCTGAAGGAGGGGGTTTCCACCTCACAATAGCATAAGGATTAGGACCAAGAGGATCCAAAATCCTATGAATAGGAAGGAAACCATTTTTTCTATTGAGCTCAACCTCCTCAAATATACCCTCCTCCAAACCTAGAGAGTGCACATTATTCAGGGTAGAAGCTAAGGCTTTGGTGCAAATAGAGACAAGATTACTTTTGAAATTCTTAAAAATTCTAGTATTTCTTTCCTTCCACACACACCAAAAAATATGCAATAAATAAAATTTCCAAAAGCATTTCAATCTTAGAGAGTGGAAATGGGATGACCATTGCACACAAACATCCACAAGCAAACTCAGCACCACCCAACTTAGCCCCAAAACATTAAGCACGGAGTTAAGAACTTCTATAGAGAAAAAACATTGAAAGAAGAGATGACTAGAATATTTCTCATTAGCTCCATAAATGCATCATCTATTCGATATTGACCAACCCTTTTTTAATATTTTCAATGGTCAAGATCTAATTTTGAGATGCTAACCAGAAAAAAGATATTTAGCTTTAAATTTAGACCCTTAAACCAAATTTTAAATGGTGGGATCCATGGAAGAGTTCTCATAACCAAAAACTTATAGGTGAACTTGACTGAGAAGATCCCATCATGTTTCCCCAACTAAAATATCACATCCTCTTTATTTCTTTACTTAATGACCTAAAAATTTAGCTTATTAGCAATGACTATCCAAGTTTCTAATTCAACATTATTGATATCAGACAGATCTAACAATTTCTAAACTCCAGTCCATTGAAAACCTCTATAAATTCATCCATATTTGATCCAAAAGGTGATCTGGTCTTAGGATCCAAACACACCAAACTTGGGAATTGTGCAAGAGGTTGATCCATCAACCATGTTTCATTCCAAAATTTGACCTTAAGCCCATTTCCTAGCTTTCACCTGCTACCTTTGATGACCAATGCCCTCAAATTTTGTAAACTCAACCAAAACATTGAACCAAAAGCTAAAAGAGGATTTGCAAGTAGAAAATTATCCTATCTCAAGTTTGTATCCAACATGATGTTGATCCAACTAACATTCGATTGATTTACCATCTTCCATACTTGTTTTGCAACTAGGGCCATATTCATTTGTTGGATATTTAAAGACCTAATCCACCTTCCTCTCTAGATCTACAGACTTTCTCCCAACCAACTAAATGAAATTTCTTCTTCTCATATGATATCAACCAAAGGAATGACTTTAGGATGTATTAGATCTTGGATAAAATATTTTTAGGGATTCTAAACAAAGATAAGAATAAATTTGGTATGGTATGGAGGGTATACTTTACCAAAGTAACCTTTTTGTCCTAACTAAGAATGGACCCCTTCCACCCAACTAGATTCCTCTACATTCTTTCCACCACTGGTTCCCATAGCAAATATTAGATCCTGCATTTAAACAAAGATGTTTCTAGGTAAAGATATGAGAGAGCTACCACCTCACAACCTAGAATGTAAGTAATTATGCTCTACCTCTCTAAGGGTGTATTCAAAAAAAATATTTTGTTTTTTAGGTAATTTATTTTTTACCAATAGCAAGTTCAAAGGACTTCAATATTCCTTTTATAGATTTGACTTGGGGAACTGAAGCAAGAAGGGAGAGTAGAACATAATCTACAAATTGGTGATTGGAAATTGGATCCACCAACAATGCTGGCTTGATACCTTCCATAAGGAAATCCAACTTGATATTTCTTCCTAGAGATTTTGCCACTAAGATGTAGAGGTATAGGGACAAGGGATCCCCTTTTTGAATGCCTCTCATACTTAAAAAATAATCTGTTGGAGACCTATTTATTAATATCAAAAACTTAGCAGAAGAGATGCATGCATGAATAAACCTTATCCAATTTTGGCTAAACCTAAATTTCTCCAACACCTTAAGAAAAATCTCCCATAATACTCTATAATATACCTTGTTCAAGTCTAGTTTGAGGATGAGACCATCTCTACCACTTTTATCAATGAAATGAATGATTTCATGGATAGCTATGATTTTGTCCAAGATTTGTCTTCCTGGCATGAAACAAATTTGGGATGAATCAATTAAAACTAGGAGAAAAGTTTTTAATCATTTGACAAGAACCTTCATCAAAATTTTATAAATAGTATTACATAAGTTGATGGGTCTAAAGGCACAAAAATCCTTCACATCAACAACCTTAGGGATTAGAGTTAAAAAAGTAGATTTTACTCCATATAGGATAAAATTGGTGTTTTGGACCTCCCAAAGGGCATCAATTTTATCCTTAATCACTATGTGCCAATACTTCTAAAAAAAGAGGAGGAGGATCCACCAAGTACCAAAGCCTTCATTCCTTCCATTGTAAAAACTACGACTCTAACTTCCTCATAAATAAAAGGGAAAAGAAGGGCTTGGTTCATTTCAATCATGACAAGATCGTGGATATTACCTAGCTGATTGTTTTGGGCATCCTTATTAGAAGCATATTTCACCCAATAAGAAATTTAAAAAAAGCCACGACTTTAGTTCTTATGTATTTGATCTGAGTAACACCCGATCCATCAATATTATTAATCCTATGAGCGCTTATATGATTTAAGGTTATCATATGAATAAATTTGGAGTTTCTATGTCCCTCCTTGAGCCAAAGTGCGTTGGACCTTTTTTTCCACATAATTTCCTCCTTGGCAATAGTATTATGAAACTCGTATAACACCACCTTTTCTCTACATATGATCTCTTGCAACTTATTTCCTATCTCTATTTTAGATTTGATTGCTTTAAGTTGAATTTTTACGTCATTTTTTGCATAATACCCTTTTATTCCAATATTTAAGGCTACTTTTAACACATCTAATATTTGCAATAAATTTGCAAATGTCAGATCCATGAACCCTCATCGACCATAAATCTTTGATTTCTACCTCAAAATTAGGATGTTGGCACCACATTGCCTCAAACCTAAACAACATGGAAAACCCAGTCTCTTCCTGATACACTTCAAAGCACAAGGGGCTATGGTTAGACCTGATCTTGGACAAAGAACAAAGAGAAAAAATCCCAAAAAGTGGGAGCCACTCCTTAGAAATAAAAACCTTGTCCAACTTGATTTGGATACGTCGGTTACCCACTATCCTATTACTCCAAGTATACCTTAAACTCTTCAACTCATCATCCAAGAGTTCATTATCATTCAAAAAATCCACAAACTCTTCCATGCCTTTCGATTCTAGGGTGTTCCCTCATTTTTTATCCAAAAAAAAAAAGATAATTAAAATCCCCTGCCAAGCACCAGGCTTTTTAAGCAAATATTCTTCTCATAGAAATCAAAGTGTACCATAATAAGTTTCTACTTGGACAAAAGTTCAACACATAAATATTAAACATACCCTACCTTTTGTTACATTATTTTTTGCAAAAGAGAATGTTAATAATCCTATATGAGGATGATATTACAGATCCCTCAAACTTTTTGGCATCCCAAAGATAAAGGAGGCCCCTAGAGGAACCATTAGCTAGGCTTGCAGCAAAATGGGATTCTTTCCAAATCCTTTTTCTAACTACTTCTATATTTTGAGGATCAATCTTGGTCTCTTGTAAGAGAATAATATCAGATAAATTTTCCTTATATAGGGAAGTGACCACCCATTTCTTAGAGGGCCCATTAAGGCCCCTAACATTCCAAGAAATGTACTTCAATTATAGGATTTGGAGTTAGACTTCTTTCCCCTAGGCACCTCATAGTTATTTTGGTGGAAAGTTTCCAATTTTAGTTGTCTCACTTCTAAATCCTTTTTGTCTTCAAGCTTTAGCAAGGCTTGAGCTCCATTCATGATCTCTGAATCCATTTTCCTCTTCCTCATAAAATTTTTCAAAGGTTTTCCTACTTTTTGCTCAACATCCACATCCACATTTCTCTTTCTTTGGCTTTGGGTTTTAGGACCCAAAGAACCTTTCTCCATATAGATATTTGGGGAGCTAACCGAGGACTTGACCTCAGAGGTCACCAACTAGATCACAAATTCCTTAAGATCAGAACTAATACAAAGCCCATAAAAGGAATTACGAAGAATAACCTTCTTCTTTGAGATAATAGTTTTAGAAATAAATCTGATTGACATACCTCAAAAATTGCCTACTCAAGGGTTACTTCCATCTCCTTAAACACCTTCTCTATCACCACCAGGTGATCCATAATGTTTTCTAGGCTCATCTCTGAAGGATGATACTTCTCCTCTACCAATGTCCTCAAGTTATAAACATCATTCGATTGGGACTGAATAATGTCTTCTCCCACCTTTGAAGAATTACTACCCATATCCTTAGAGGGAGCTAGGTCTGAGATATTCTTTTGAGTCCATATATTTTTATATTATTTCTTTTCTTTTTTTGCTTGGGCCTTGAGGTGGCATTGGTTCAATAGGTGACCCAATTTCCCACAGCTACAAGCTAGCCTATTTTTGTAAACAATGGGTTGGACCCAAGTACCCAAGAATGATATAAGATTAATAGGAGAGGGAAGATCAACCTTCATTTCTACCATAAAACACATCCTAGCATGCACCATATTAGGATTAAAACATAAAATATGAGCAATAATTTTAATGCAAAAAATAAAACATAGAAGAAATAATGCAATACACAATAGACATAGATTTGCATGGTTCACCCAATGTGGGCTACTCCACGAAGGAAATGACCAAGCCCTTCGTATTTCATCCAAAAAACCCTTTTGTACACATCCACGCACCACACTACACATTGTGTCCCCCCCCTTTTGGGGGGTGTCCAGACTTTCACCATACAGTCTCTCACATCCACAAACCCTCATGCAAGTGTTGCTTTATATACCAACAACACAAAAAGGGGTTTTACAATATCATGGCCACAAAACCCGGGTTTAAATATATTAACCCAAATAAAATAATCCATGGGTTTAAATATATTAACCCAAATATAATAATCCATGGGTTCAAATATATTAACCCAAATATAATAATCCATGGGTTCAAATATATTAACCCAAATAAAATAATCCATGGGTTCAAATATATTAACCCAAATATAATAATCCATGGGTTCAAATATATTAACCCAAATATATTAACATGGAAAATATTCAACACATTTCCAATAATCTCCCACTTGTTGAATACTTTCCATAAGGTCTAAAAACTGCCATTGTCAACTATAAATTGGACATATATTTGCTAACTACTCCCACTACATGTGCAATATCTAAACATATTAGCTTCACTTGTTACCCTCAACCATATACTGGTAAGGTAATAAAATAATCCAAAAACCACTTTAAAAAATATTACAAATATTTTTGGAGCTAACTCTGAGAACATTACACCAAGAAACCACCACTAGCATCCACACCAGTCTCTTTTGGGCACAACTACACCAATTATAGTAGATTCTTTAGGTACAAGCTACACTAGTTATAGTAGTTAATAGTTTCCCAAAAACTTGTGGTACAACCAATAAACCACCTTAGATAGTTTTAGCAACTTTGTAATAGAACCACTTTAATAAGCATTTTCAACCATAAACTCTAGATCTACCACTTTGGAAGTTCACCAGATCTATCATTTCTAAAGCTCACTAGCTCTACCACTATCGGATATCACCAGCTCCACCACTACCATAGATCTCTAGATCTACCACTCCTAGAGCTCTTCGAATCCACTATTGTCGGAGCACACCGGATCCACTGCTATCAGAGCACACCAGCTCCATTGTTATTAGAGCACACCAGATCCACCACTATCAAAGTACACCAGCTCCACCACTACTAGAGCACACTAGCTCCACCACTGCTAGAGCACACTAGCTCCACCACTATCGAAGCACACCAGCTCCACCATTGTCAAAGCACACGAACTCCACTGCTACCAGAGTATACCAACACCATTATTAAAGTAGGAGAGCACACCAACTTCGTTGCTATTGGAGCACACTAACTCAATTACTCCTAGAGCAGTGGAGCACACCAGCTCCATCACTATCAGAGAACACAAACTCCACCAATGCCAGAGCATACTAGCTCCACCACTATTAGAGCATACTAGCTCCACCACTATTAGAGCACACCAGCTCCACCACATACCTTCTTCTACCATTGCTCCCACTCGAACCAATAAACCCTTCTTTCAAGTAAATAAAACCCTAACCTTGCTCTGATACTAGTTTTTAAGATTAAATAATAAAATACGAGCAATAATTTAATGTAGAAATAAAACATAGAAGAATAACACAATACAAGAGAGATACAAACTTACGTGGTTCACCCAATGTGGGCTACCCCATGGAGAAAATTGCCAAGCCCTTTGTATTCCATCCAAAAAACCCTTCTATACATAGTCGTGCACCACACCACACATTGTGTTCCCCCCTTTTGGGGGGGTGTCCATAATTTCACCATACAGTATCTCACATCCACAAATCCTCATGCAAGTGTTGCTTTATATACCAACAACACAACAAGGGGTTTTACAATATCATGGCCACAAAACCCGGGTTTAAATATATTAACCCAAATAAAATAATCCATGGGTTTAAATATATTAACCCAAATATAATAATCCATGGGTTCAAATATATTAACCCAAATAAAATAATCCATGGGTTCAAATATATTAACCCAAATAAAATAATCCATGGGTTAAAATATATTAACCCAAATATAATAATCCATGGGTTCAAATATATTAACCCAAATATATTAACATTGAAAATATTCAACACATTTCCAACACACCATTCTTGATTTAGCTTTGGTTATTGGATCAATTTGAATAAGATCTTCCACAACCTTGGCCACACATCTCAGCACATCTTCATGCCAAATATAGTAGGTGAGGGTAGGAAGATGAATCCAAAGTGGCACAAAGTTAACCTTTTACATGTAAGGATTGAAATTCAACTCTAATTTTTGCAAACATACTTCTTTTACCATAGAACCAGGGGTCTTCCCCTAGTATGTGGTTTGCATCTTCCACATAAGTTAACCTAATGAATAAAAAGGATTTGGGGGTCACAACTATTTCCATGGAATCCAAATATTTCCACTTTTTTAGTGCTCATCTTCAAATAGAATATAGGTCTAGCCTCATCCCTTGGAATTTTCCCACAAGACTACAACCTCCATCCCCCATGGTGAACTTAACCAGGTCACTCAAGACACGGATAAAATTATCAACAAGGGATCAATTACAAAAATATTTTGAAAAGGATACTCCAACTCCTTTAGACACCACAATAGAATATGAGAAACTAGGGTTAAAGGTTTTTGGGAAAAATTATGGACCTTGGAAATAGGACCCACCCTCCAACTTACCTTTTGGTGACAAGAAAAAAAGTCCCAAGAAGCTAGAACTAGGACCTCCAACTAACACACCCACTAGCCTACTAGCATCCACCACATTCACTTCCAAACTAACTACCACCCCACACCACCTGGTAGCTCCCACCACTCTTTCATAGCCCTACACAAACCAAATTTAAAATCTCCCACTCCCATCCTTTCCCAACCTGACCTCCACCATTCAAATTCTAGCTCTTGATCCTCCATCATCCATTGGCATCATTAACTATAGTGTACCTTATATTATAGCAATAGTTGAGATAATAATTAGTTTGGTAATATTCATATTATTAAATCTAGAGCAAGCATTTTAATGTAGTAAATCTTTTTTATTAAAGAAATAATTTGGGAAGCAATAGAATTTTTATATCTATTATACCTTCTACCATGTGTTTGATCTGATAGACCAATTTACATTTGATGAATATATTTCCTATTGGATAAGGTAACACTTTCTAAGGATCCATTTTCTAGGTCTAATTATTCATCAAATGATTATATTCTAGGCTCTTTATGTCATTCTCACACACCTTTTACTCTTTAACTTCTCCATAATTGTGAGATTAAAGGATGTGAATGATCTTACCAATGATTGCTTGGTGACCTTGCATCAATATTATATTGGATTTTATAAAAGCATCTTGACTAAAATTGTTATATAATACTTAATCTTCTTAAATTTTTGATAGAAATATTTTATACATTGTTGATATTATTCCTTCATGTGTAAATAAAAATCCCTTCTCTCTCTCTCTCTCCTCTCTCTCTCTCTCTCTCTCTCTTATATTATATGTGTGTATGTCCAAATGAATTATTAGTGGTATAAAGATATTAAAAAAATTATGTATTTTTTGTATTGTTTTGTCTACTTTAGGATTATTACATCATTGATAATGTTTTTAGGTGTTTTTAAGGTGTTTTACACATACACATGAAGTTGGTTATTGGTCATTGTGTCACCCAACCATAACTAACTCAATCTTATACACATATGTATAATTTTCTTGATAATATAATTGTCTAGAATCCTACTAGTCATAACATGTTGTATCAAGCAAGCTACAAGCAAGATACAAGGAGATTCAATTTTAGAGGAATCCAAAGCAATGAAGCTATCTTGTTTCTTTTTTTATTTTTCATATTTCAAGTTGACATACAATCTCCTGTGTTGCTCCTTGTTTGTATTGAGGATTCATTTCATTATTCATGATTGATCATGTGTATATGTTGCCCTCACAAATCCAAAAGTGTAGGTACAATTGTGTGGATATTATGTATCATTTTTTGATGAGGATGGTGTGAAATAGCAAATTCCTATGCAAAGAAATAGGTTAAAGTATTCAAGGATTTGTTGTCTTTTTTGTTTTTTTATAAGTTTGAGCACTTATTGGAATGCTATGCTAAATATTATGGATGTTTGTGTCATTTTTGACTTGAAGAGGATGCTTGTTGTCTATTTTTAATTATTATTTAATATAAAAATATTATTCATATATTCTCCCTATTTGTACTAGTTGTAAATTGAATAATGGTAATAAGAAATCATGAAAGCTATGTTTTTCATGTAATCACTACATTGAAAATGTTTGTTGCATTTGAGGTGTTGAAGACTAGAGATAAGTCATCTAGTGAAGTGTGATATTCATGTTATTGTCCATTTAGACCATCCATATAATGAAGCAAGAAAATTCTTCAAAATAATGTGGGGCATCTCAAATGAAGGTGATTAAATACCATCTAGAAATGGGACATCATCTAGTAGATTCATCTAGCCATACATGAACCATCTAGAATAGTTGTTCATAACAAAAGCTTACCATCTAATAAATGGGCCATATAAAGTGGTTTTAAGGGTTATCATATAACTATACCATCTAAATATAAGGTAACCTAGAGGTAATCGAGTTGTCTTAGCAAAGAGTCACTGAATAGGCCATCCATTGAATGGGTTGTCATAAGTAGATAAATTCATACAATATGGACCATTAGGAAACTATATATTGGGTTTTCTAACATTGCATATAAATACCCCCATATATTCATCCAATGTTATGATCAAATGCAATATTGCAAGGGTTATTTAGAGAAGAAGCGTCATTTAGAATTTCTAGAAAAAACAATTTATTCTTTATGTTTACACACTATTATTGCTAGTTGACATGCAAGAGGACCCACAAAGAAAATATTTTTTAAAGCATGTGATCAAGAGGTAAACTTTAACATGCATGAAATGCTCATGGAAGTACTGGAAAATAGAAGCAAACTCATGATGATAATATCTAAAGCATATAATGATAGTAACTAATATCATCCAATAGTGGAGACAATACTAACATTTCACAAAACATTAGTTCAAGTCACTACCATTCATGATGAAAATGTTAGGCATAGAGTAGATTACACCATGGAACATTTTATGTTCTAAAGATATTCTAGATGTATTAGAAAAGATGAGAGACATTCAAAGAAGGAATAACTACCATTAAATGAAGGTAGCCAGAAAATTATGTTCTAATGGAGTTGTCATCCCATCTTGGATGAAGACATAACAACCCTATTTTCATGTTAATAAGCATTGATATTGCATGATGGAGATTTTTTTTTATATGAATGCATGTAATATTCAATGGTTTTTAGTGTTGAAGTGTTGTTTTTGAGTTGAAGGGAGTGATGTGGGAAACACTCTTAATAGATGACATGAAATGGCACAAATAAAAACTGATAATTGCATTAATAAAAAATATATTTATAGGTATGTTTACCTTTATAATTCAACATTTAATATGCATGATCCGTGTGAGAATTAAATGCCATATATCATGATACATGTGAGAAGGGATAATATTATAGAATATAATATTAATCCCTATCATTCCTCCCCATCGTAGAAGCATTGGTCTCCAATGCATTTAGAAGAGGAGAAAAATTATGAGTCATCTGAGCCTAATGAAGAAGCTAGTGCAAACTGATGGAAGGCAACTATTGAGAATGGACTACCAATGACTGGGATGCCTGTAAGGTTAAAAATGTAGGATTTTGAGTAGTGGTGACCTATATAGATCTATAGTGGAATTTGGAACTATATCAAGAGGAGGAGGAGGATCAAGAGTAGCAATATGAACTACTATAGATGCCACATAGACAGGTGTCGGTACAACAAGAACAAATACTGGTACAAACTGAATTACAAGAACCAAGGAAGGTACCAAAGGAAAAAATGATGGTATAAAATAAATTCTAGGAACCCATGTTGGTACAAATTAAACTGGTGGAGATATAGCAGGAATATGTGTGTGATGAACTTTGTGTCGAGTTGTGAATAGTACTCGTGCTTGTGTATCCACTTGTTGTTGTGTGCTAAAAATTAAGACAATTTTTTGTGCCTGATGTAAATTAGTGTAAGCTTGTTGTAGAGGGAATTGAACAATTTGAATAATAAAATTTTGGTATGATGAAGGGTGTAGGTATTTTTATAGGCATCATATTGAGATCTCTTGTCATATTGATAAGTTTTTCCTAACAAAAACCCACAACAATCCATAGGAGTTACATCACATGTGATAGTGTCTACATACTTAGGCCCAAAGGCAAAAGATAAAGTGCATGTTTTTGTGATCCAGGAAGTAGTATTACTGTCCTTCCAACCAAGGGAGTATGGACAAGGATGAGGATGGGTGGAAAGATGTAACTTATCAACAATGGACTACGCAATCAAGTTCTTTTGCGAGCCATTATCAATGATACAATCAACTAAAAAACTAGGTGTTAAATGAGCACGAGTAACAAACAGGTTCTCATGATCTCCGATAAGAGAGTGATGGTTAATTAAGGTGACCTTATTTAATCAACCTTATAACTCACGATAAATATAATATTCCCCAGAAGTCTGGATGGGGTTTTGGGGAGTCCCCTCCTCAAAAATTGACTCCTCAAAGGGTTCTATTGTAGATGCTTGGACAAAAAATTATTTTTGCTAGTATTTCTTTAATTGGGGATATTTTGGATTTTCATGTCCACTTATTTTATAATATTTATAAAATTGATGTCTATGAGAAGAAGATGAGATATGAGATGCAAAAGAAAAGGATTTAGTAGGAGGAGGAAGAGAAGAAGAAGTATAATAAGGGGAAGAAGACTATTGAGGTTGATGTGGTGGTGGCGTGAAACCTTCTAAAGAGTGTCTAGCCCCTGTGTAGCATACTGAGAGCTTCTCCTTGGTGAGTTGTGCATGATTGAAGATATCATATAGTGTAGTACAAGGAGTATATTTCAACTCTTGATAAAAGTGTGCAAGGAGACCACTTTTGAATTTGGCAATCAAGACATCATCAGGATATGATATGCCAAGTAAAACTTGAAGGTGGTTGAAATGATGAATGAAATCTTGTACAAATTACATCTTGCCCTGATGGAGGTATAGCCATTCATTCAAAAAGTCCTCCTCATAATTTGATGGATAAAATGTAGCCTTCAAGGCTTTGACCATCTCCTCCCATGTACAAATTGGATTTTGGCATTTGGAAATGAGGACTTTGGCAATGTTGGAAATTTTGAGCTTTGCAAATGAAACCTTTTCATCATCAAGGGTGTGAGTATATTCAAACTAGGTCTCCATGTCAAGAATCCAACAATTGAGTACATCAAGGTCTTAGGAGCCTTTATATATTTTTACTTCACACCTTGGACGAGGAGGATGGGAGGAACATTGAAGATTTTTTAACATGGCAACCATTTCCACCATTTTTCATCGTGGGTTGTAGTGATTTCAGCTAATTTTTTAACAATGACCATGTTTGTAGCCATAGTTTTACTAGGAGTGACCAAGGGTTTACTAGGTACCAGTTTAACTAGCAAAATAAGAATATGCAACAAAAATTATGGTCAACTTTTAATGGGCCCTCCCTCGCTGATTGAACCAAGGAATTTAATTTTGAAATTTGTGAGACTCAATGGCTAATGGTCAACAAGCAGAATGTGGAACCAACACAAGGCATAACAAGCAACAAATAGTCATAATTTACAACAGTCAATAGTGATCCAATGGTCATAATTTACAATAGTCAATAGTGATCCAACAATCACAATTTACAATAGTCAATAGTGATCCAACGATCACAATTTACAATAGTCAACAGTGATCCAATGATCATGATGGCAATGGAACCAAGGTGAGCAGTGACCATCGAGCAACACGAAAAGCAAAGTAGGCATGTAGAACAAAGACGAATGGTGATGACTGAGCAACATTATTTTTTTAAAAACCCATAATTTTTTTAAAACTCAACTAAATTCACCCGACTAGAATATTAACATAGCATCGATAAATAAAATTTGTTGAAAAATTAAAATAACCTTCAGGAGCATAATTTATTACCACCAAAAATTGATAACCTCACCAGAATATTTTTATTGCTGCACAAGAGTTCTTTGATATTATTGGTAAATATGAAATCGCTCTAGGGTTGAGTGTTTTGGATGCCGAGAATTATATATTGGCATTGAGATACAGTGAAATCATTTGAAACATGATAGTAACATAGTAGAGAATAGATTTGTGTTCTAACTGAATAGGAATGATTAAAAATATTTCCAGAAATCACATGAGCATGCACAACATTCCTCAAAGGTCATCAAAAATCACTAAAATTTCCCTAAGCAATGGTGTCATACAACAGATTATTACCATAATGAAAGTGGTGTCATTAAGTGCTTGATGTTACTAGAAGAAATGGATAGCACACTGAGAAATGGTGACAACAATAGCCATCGGATCAATGCCAACAAGTATTGGAAATCCATCGAAATGATGGTCGAATTTGGTATGTGGGTGACTAATAGGATCAAGCTACCATAAAAGAAAATAGATATCATCCTGTGAACATGTATAGTGATAAATCCATCAGATCAATGCACAATTGCATGATTACAACTAGAAATATCAAAGAAATGAGAAATCCAAGGGTAAGGCTTGGATCAAAAGCTGAAGGTCAAAGTCAAAGGGACCCTAGCTAGTTGAGGGTCAAAGTCAGAGGGACCCCAGTTGAGAGATTTCATGATCAAAAGTGCATGAAGATATTCATGGAATGAAAAGAATGTTCACCACTCAAGATCCATGGGTTGGTTTTCTCATTTTGTTCTAAACCAGTATGGTCTCAGGAAGAGGACTCTCCAACCCTTGCACCTTGCTCTAATACCAATGATGTGGGAAACACTCTTAATAGATGATACAAAATGGCACAAATGAAAACTGAGAATTGCATTAATCAAAAACATATTTATAGGCATGTGTACCTTTATAATTTGACATTTAATATGCATGGTCCGTGTGAGCATTAAATGCCATATATCATGATCCATGGGAGGAGGGATAGTATTATAGAATATAATATTAATACTTATTAGGGAGGTGCAACACAACCCTAACACACATGATCCATCAAATATTTTGGTGTGGATTCAAACACAAGTGTTAATCATTCAATTTATGCAAATCAATAGTAATATTGCATTACAAACAAATGGTATCTAGAGAGCATATTTGATTAAATTTATTAACTTGCTACATGCATGTGTTTACACTAAAGGCTATGGAATGTTTTATCCCACATGAATTGAAGGAATGGATATATTAGATTTTATATTGTATTAGTCCTTCATAAGGCTTCGATGTCATGCGGTAGAATTTAGTTCCGTGCACTTTAGAGATCCTTATAAATTTGTAGTTTGAATTATTATTCTTGCCATGCAAAGTTGAGGTCATTATGTGGACATGTCATGTTTGATTTATTTTTGAGATCCATTATATGAAATCCTATATTGGTTTCATTGAAGACATTTTGGCACTTACAAAGTGTTTTTATGATTTGAAGTTTTCACTCACATGGTGCGAGGTACATGACTAGTTTTGATAATTTGAACTTTCCACTTACATGGTGTGAGGCACATGACCATATGTTGTGAGGTGCATATGGTGTGAGGCTTATATTTGGGCACCCTTGGTTTTTTTAGACCCCTTATAAATATTGTATTAGATGAAGGTTGATGAACATTGCCAAAAATATTATACCTACTTGATTGGTTGAATTTCTAAATTTGGTATCCTTATTTTTTGTAATTTTTGGAGATTTAAACTTGGGATAAATTAATTATTTTTTTTGAATGTCCAATTACAAAATATAGGTTTAAAAATAGTCTCAAAAATATATTTTTGAGGCTACTACATTTTTCAAAAGAATTCCAAATATTACAATGATCTTTGATGATGGTCACTTGATTGAGGGTGGGTAAATGAATACATGTCTCTTGAAGTATTCAATCCATCATGTTTTTTAATTATTATGCTATTTGAGGATATAATATATTATTCCTTACCAAGTTCAATGATTGTGTTTATGGTTGCCATAGTTTGTGATAATTAGGAGCAAAGGGCTTAATGTTGACAATATTACATTATTTGGTACCTTGAGTACCATTGTAAATATTTAGATTAGGAATATTGTTTAATATTTGTGTCAATATTAGGTGTCAATTTATGAAGTGTATTTATGTGTCATGTAATTATGATAGAGTATATTACATTATTTGTTGCATGCCAATGTACCACCTTGGTACATCATTGTAAATATTAGATTAGGGTTGTGTCCTATATTAGTGAGTGAATTAATATTTTATGTAATGTAATAATGTGCAGGAAATGCACAAGTAATATGTAAATATGTGTGCAAGTGTTATGAGTATAAATGTGCACAAATGTCCAATATGTAACACACATGTGTTCTTAGATTAGGAAGAATCATAGTAACCAAAGAGTCATATTATAAAGTCTATATATTACTCCATAGCCTATATAGTCAAACATAGTGATCATAGCGAGAATAGTGACAATAGCGATAATAGCAACAATAGTGAGAATAGTGATCTACATTGTCATATCTATGAGAAATTTGTAATAGAAAGAGGAGTAATACAAGTTTGCATACATTTGAGCAACTATTATTATAAGTGTTGTTATATTGTATGTTTTAGGCTTTACATTCATATTTGAGCATATTATTAAATGTTATTGGGTATATTATTAAAGCCTTGATAATACATATTAGTTGGCTCATATTATCTCTATTACAATATTATTGGATTCATTATATTGTAACTTCATTATATTTGATCCTGTAATTATTTTCCTTTGAAATTTATATTATCATTAAGGCTTCAAAAACCATCAAATTAAATATGAGTTATGAGTGAAAGGTGTCATATGTGCAAGTGAAGAGTCATAAGTGATAAGTGTCAAGAGTGTAAGTGAAAATTCATGAGAGATGTGTCAAAATTAGAAGTAGGAGGTTATGTAATCATGAGAGACTTTGTTATAGTATAAGGCAAGTGAAAGGTTGCATCTCCTATGTATTTGAGGAGAGAAAAAATAAGGAATATTGAAGTCTTATGTGAGATTATATATTGGTGATAAAGATCTATTCAATGTAATAGAAGAAATATAATGATCTTGTATGAAGCATTTTGTCCTTTGAAAAAGAATTTGAGAAAATTATATTAAAACAAGATCATTTACAAGTTGGTATAAGACTCCTCCCAAATTGTATGAAGCATTTTATTATCAATAAAGCTTTTATTTTGTGAAATATTGGTGTTGCTATTATGTGAGATTAGTTTCAAGTGATATTGCGATCATGGGGAATTAGACCTTTGATATCATTAGTCCCATTGATAATAGTGGTATTAGAGCCATCTTGGTTCAGAGCTACATTGGTGAAAAGTATCAAAGATAAAGAGAATGTGAGATTGGAAGTAGAGGAGTAGAGATCATTAGAAGAAGATATTATTGGAGATATTTGCTAGAAGACATGGTTTTTTTTGGAATAGATTAATTGGAAGAAGATTATTTGATTTGAAGGAGATTATTGAAGGCATATATTGGGATTTTGGAGGATGAATATTGGAGTAGTGGAAGAGATTAATTGGGGGAAGCTTATCGATTATTTAGAGGTTTTTTTTAAGGGCATATATTGGAACGTTGGATGAGGATGATATTAATTGGAGGAGAGAGTTTGAAGATGATTGAAAGTTGGATGTCTATTATTGAAGAAGTTTTCTAGAGAGCATGACTACAAGCCAGAGGACATTAGTCTATGTGTAGGTAGTGAATTTGAAGGATGAATATGATCATATGTGTATGCTAAAGGACATTAACCTAAGCATAAATATTGAAGTCAAAGGACATAGACCTGCACATAGTAAAGTTCAAGGACGTTGCTAAGACTTGGACCTAAGGAAATTGAAGCCAAAAAATGTTACTAGACCTAAATCGAACATAGTGAAGCTAAAGAGAGCACATCAAAATTAAGGAGATTCAACCTAAGTCTCTAGAAGTAGATTAATTGAACTATAGGAATGCTTGTAAGTCGTGTGTATAACACTTATCTTGAGTGCCCTAAATTGATTCCAATTTGAGACATGGTACCATAATTAAAGTAAATCTTTGATTTCTTGAGATTATGAAGGAGCACACACTTTATTTATTTGCTTGGACATATTATTTGGAAACGTGTTTGAAATTCTAAGATTTTCTTAATTATAAAAAAAATTAACTAAAAGGTTCAAATTTGGGAGTTAAAAAGAATCTATAAAAGGAATGCATTAATTAGGAGTTATAAGGAAATGAAGTGAAATAAAATTAAGGTCTTAAGAATGATTAATATTTGGGATTGAAATTTGTGAAGTGCAAATTGAAATTAGGGAGTTATAAGAAGATAATTTAAATTGATTGAAATTGAGTTAAAGGAAAAATAAGGAGATTATAAAATTGATTGATTGAAGATTAACATTTGAGAATTAATAATTGACTAATTGAAGTTGAATTAAATTTGAGCTTTTTTTAAGTGATAAATTGAACAAATTTTTTAAAAAGAAGACGAATATTATTTTTTTTATGGCTAGGAAGTAAGGGAAAAAATATTCAATAAGAGGAAAAAGAAAAATCTTCCAAAAATCATTTACAAGTTATTTCAAAAGGAAGAAAACATGGATCAACCAAATTAATGAATCACATACAATTCATCCAAAAAAAACTAAAAGCATAGTTATTTTTATTCTTAAACATAACATAAATATTTTTTAAATATGCCAATAATTGCAATGTATGGAAATCAATTTGTGATGTAGCAATTTCTTTCAACAATCTAAAACCAAAACCACCAAGAAAAAATGAAGGTTCAAAAGTGCCTATAAATGCAAGTGATAATCATACACAATATGGAAAAGGAAATTACAAGTGTAAATTTTGTAATAGATATGGACATAAAGTTGAAGATTGTTTGGATCTTATTCATTGTAAAAAATGAGGAAGCCATGAGACCTCCCACTTTGGGGGGGATGTCATCTTTTCAAATTCTTGCTCCCTCCATGGCTCCTTTTGAGGATTTTCGAGTGGATCTTCTATTTTTTCAGGCCTGTCAAGCCTTTCTAGTCTCAGCTTGGTGTGCCTAGAGTGTTGTTCCAAGATCTTCTCTACATTTTTTTAGTGGTTTTTGGAAGGTTTTTCTTTGTTTTCCTGCTTTTTCTTGGATGGTGCTACCTGGCCAGATAATATTGGTTTTTCTTCAGTATGGGTTATTTGGGGGGCTTCATTTCTTGCTTGGTTTTTTAAGTGGATCAACAAAGCTCTCCCCTATAGTATTTATTTTGGCTATGGGAGGGGGCCATGCACTTTATGGTATATAGGGGTGGCTCTTTGTTATTTCCTGAGCCTTGCTTTGTTTTGATGTGGTCTCCTGTCTCCTATTCTACTATTTCCTAGAGGGTCTTTCTTAGTGTTTCTTTTGGTATTTGGGAGGAGACCATGGTTTTATTGCCCATATATGAGAGGCTCTTGTGGTTGACTCTAGTTCAAGGTTTCAATGGTGGTTCTAGTTCAATGGTTTCTTGACGGTTCTCTTCTCTTTATTCTTCTTGTCTTGGAGGGAGTACCATGTGCTCTATCATGTTACAAAAGGGTTCTACTAGATTCTTATTATTTCATGGTAGGGTTGGGCTTATTATTGTTAGAAATAGAGCATTTACATTATTTGGGTCATGTAAATGTACCTTCCTTTGTACATACTTAGGATATTAGGTTACTTTAGGGGGAAGTTATCTAGTTACTTCATGCAATGTAATAAATGCATAATTGTCAATGTCCAAGTTGTAATGTGCAAAGTGTCCACTTGTACATTATCTTCCTATATAATGGCCATAGATATAGCATTAGAACAACAAGCAGTATCATAATAAGTGTATGGTAGATAGGCAGTAGGGTAGTATGTGTGTGAGTTATAAGCTCAAAGCTCATTCATGGAGTAGTAGCATATATTATGGAGTACCCATTTCCTCCATAGGTACTATTGTAATATATTTACCATTTTTATTTATAGCATATTTTAGTCATATTGCAGATCCATTTTATTTATTTCTGCATCTTGTGATTGGTATCTCCCAATGTATGTGGCATCAAAAGCTAACAATTATAGATTTGCTAGTGTTTATTTTGATGGACATACCTATAGTTTTTTTTATCTTGAGGGGAGATCATGTGTTGATTATTTGTTGTAGTGGAGGGCTTCCTAAAATATAATATTGTGTATGATCTGCTTCATGGTTCTGATTCAAGGGTTTCCTAGTGGTTCCCTTATCTTTATTTTTTGGTCTTGGAGGGAGGAGCCTATGCACTATCATGTTGCAAAAGGGTTTTGCTAGTTTCTTCTTGTTCTATTGTGGGATTGAGATTCTTGTAGATATGTTGGTGTTTTTTGATGGATATGCCTACAAATGTTTTGGTCTTGAGGGGATATCATGTGTTGATTATTTTTTTAGTGTATGGATTCTTAAAATTTAAAGTTGTGTATGATCTACTTCACAGGTCAGGGGCATCATTTCTTGGCTAGGGTTTTTTGGATCTGGTTGTGCATCACCTTCTCTACAAGAAGATCTTATGGCCTATGGATTCTTTCTTAGGTTGTTTCATTTCTAGGTCTTCAAAATACCCAATGTGGGTTATCTTTTAGATCTTGTGTTTATTATTATTACGATATGCTTAGTGTTGGTATTTTTGAGTTATGGCGGGTAGATTTATTGGGTGTTTTCTCTCTACTCTTTGGTCCTTCTAGGACTATTTGGTTTTCTCCTGGGTAAGAAAATCTTTTTCAAAATTTAGTGTACAAGATTGTTTGATTTTCTCCTAGGCAAGAATTTTTTTTTAATTTTAATTTACAATATTGTTTGGTTTTCTCTTGTGCGGGAAAACCTTTTTCAACTTTTAGTGTATGAGATTATTTGGTTTTCTCCTGGGCAAGGAAACCTTTTTCAAATTTTAGTGTACGAGGAAGCCTGAATCTGTGGTTGTGAGGTTTTACTTCGATGGGAATACTTATTTCAATTTGTGTGGGGGTGTTTCCTGGTGTGTCGAGAAACCTACTTTTCATTTTTGTTCCTATCTAGAGATGGTTCTGAGGAGATAGTCTCTAGGTGTCTTCTTTTGAGATCATATCCCTAGTTCTGGGAGGTTGTTTCTTTTGTTTTTTCCTCATTGTAAAATGTTGTGGGACCCTTTCAAAACCCCTCTTACCAATCAAAAAAATTGAGAAAGCCATAATAATTCTCAAAATAATTATTGGCACAAAGGAAATAATGTTCATGAATGGGAAAGTGTGAAAGACATATTGATGATGGCTTTATATGAATTTATCAAGCAAATTATTTTAAAAGAAACTATGAAAATAGTCATAATAACAACAAATGCAATAGATGGATCATATTTAGTACTAGCAACATCAAAGCCAGAAATAGAAGATGAATACAAGATAAAGACCAGAGTTGAAGATTGAAGTCTAAAAGCCTTTACGCCAAACAATGTAATACAAGAGGGGTATTGGTACCTTGAATACTATTGTAAATATTTAGATTACAAAGAGTGTTTAATATAGGTATCAATAGTAGATGTAATGTTATGAAGTATGTTTATGTGTCATGTAATTATGTTTGAGTTATGAGTGAAAGGTGTCATGTGTGCAAGTGAAGAACCATGTATGATAAAGTGTCAAGTGTGTAAGTTAAGAGTCGTGAGAGATGGATCAATATTAGAAAAATGAGGTTATATAATCATGAGAGACTTTGTCATAATTATGGCATGTGAAAGTTTGCATCTCCTATGAGTTTGAGGAGAGCAAAAGTCAAAAGTATTGAAGAGTCTTATGTGAGATTATATATTAGTGAAAAATATCTATGCAATGTAATATAATAAAGAAAAATATTTTGTATGAAGTATTTTATTATCAATAAAGCTTTTATTTTGTGCAATATTGGTATTGTGATTGTGTGATATTATTTGCAAGTGATATTACAATACTAGAAAATTAAACCTATGATATTTTTGGGCCCATTTGCTAACACTTGATGCTTTATTTTAGTTTGTTTATGAATTTTTAGACATCACTATTCACTTGTTGGTCAATATAACATTTTTGTTGGCTAATATGACTTGATTATGTACTTGTGTGTATACTTGATAGTTATTTGTAATATAGTAAGGTGAATCCCACTATAAAATACATTGTGATGTGTTATCCTAGTCTAGTCCAATTGTTGATTTCCTACCCCTATTGAGCATTGATGTAATGAAGGGGAATGCTAGGATTATTACATTTTCAATAAGAGTGTTGAGTAGTGTTAAGGTTAATGTTAACTATTTTTATCCCTCTAATGAGTTTTGTTAATGCTCACACTTTAAATTGTCAATGTAGGGTGGATTTCAATCGTTGTATGTGCTAGAGAGCAAGGAAACATAACTTGATATAGGATCTTTTAAGGTTTTCCACTTGCTAACAAAAATCACACTTGCTAAAAATTAAATCACATTTGTAAAAATTTAAATCACACATGAAGAAATTTTAATACACAAAAAAATTTAAGTCACACTTGCAAAAATTTAAGTCATGCTTGCAAACATTTAAATGCACAATTGTGGAAATTTAAATTCACAATTTTAAAAATTAAATAACACACTTTGTGAAAAAAATTAACACACTTACAAAAAAATAAATCATCATGCTTGTAAAAAAATGATAATCTAATCTAGCAGTTGTATAAAACCAACCTAGAAGATTAAAATAAGTAATTAAAATAATCTAAAAATTAATTACAAATAAAAATAATATACAAATTAATTACAAATTAAGTCATTAAAATAAATAAATAAATAATTATTAATTATTCTATCAACATATCTACAAGAAACAATATTTTTAATTATACTTATGGAGTGGGTCCTTACTCCTAAACCTAATAAAAAGTAAATTTCAATTCAATATATAATTAAAAATACATACAAATGAGAAAAGAACAAAATCAATATTTATTTTAGACAAAATTATTATTTTGGATGCGGTTAGGAAATGGGCATCTTCTAAGTGGAGGTCATATGGTAATATGGATATTGTGGCCCTCCCCAAGAGCTTTTTTATGGTGAAGTTGAACTGTTTTGCTGATTCAAAGATAATTCTATGGGGTGGTCCTTGATTCTTTGGTAGACATGGTCTTTTCTTGAGGAGATGGGGACCTGATTTCAATCCAAAGACCCAAAATATTTTGCAGGTTCCATTTTGGGTAAGATTAACAAGTCTTCCTTTTCACTATTGGAATGAGGATATTTTTGTTGGTATTTCTAAGGAAATGGGCCAACTAATTATTGTGGATCTAGCCACTAAGTCTAAATCTTGCCTCGTCTATGCCAGGATATGTGTTAATGTGGAGCTTGGAAAAAAATTACCATATTTTACTTGGATGGTGTTGAGATTAGGAGTTTGGAATTAGCTTTTGAAATATGAGAACTCCCTTGTTAAATGTGGGATTTGTAAGATATAAGGGCACTTGGCCCAAGCCCAAACAAAAAGCTTTCTTCTCATGGTTTTAAGGTTTGGTAACTAAAGCAAATGGAAGAAGATAGTTCTAGGAAGAAAGCTAAAAATATTGAAAGTGAAGTTGGAAAATAAAAAATGCAAAAAGATTCATCCATGGAGGACCCTAGAATAGAAGATACCTTGGAAGCTAAGATCCTTGAAAATGAAGAAAGTAAAGTTGATATGCAGGAGTCTTCCATTGAGAATCAAGTTTTAGAAAATAAGATGAAGGTATGTGAAACTTTGTCCTCCTCAGAGATGAATCTTGCTCTTTCTTCAAATTCCTTTGATATCCTTCAAGAAATAATTTTTGGAGATGAAGATAATGTCTTATTGGAAAATCTAGTTGATGGAAACCCTCAGTTAGAAAATGAGGATGGTGAAGATGAACAAATCCAAATAACTTTGGAAAATATGGTAAATCAAATAAAAAAGAACCTAGAAAAATTATCTAAACCAAAAAAAACTACCCAAAATCCAAAAACCAGACATCAAAAGAAGATAATGGTTGATTTGGGTACTATTAAATCTCAAGGGAGACCTTTCAATATAAAAATCAAAGAAAAAGAGACATAGGTAGATATTTTGAATAGAATCCAAACAGTATTAGCCTTGGGTGGGAGAGGTAAAAAGTTTCTCAAGGCAAGAGGAAAAAGATGATTTTATTGACATGCTTGAGTCTAGGATTAGATTGATCCAAATGTTGGCCAATATCTTTGAGGAGTATATCACCCAACTAGAGGACATTAAAAGCAAAAATGACTCTTTGGCCAATGTGTAAGTTTGATGTGAAGTTTTTTAGTATTTTAATCCAATTTCTTTGGAATCCTATTTTTTTTGGTCTTGGTAGACCATTTCATTGTGTGGACTATTGCACATTAGTTTGTTTTAGTTTTTTGGACTATTTTATTTGTAATGTCTCAAATTTGATATTGTCAGGAGATCTATAGGTGATTTCTACAACTATGATTATAGTGCAGCTAAAAGGTATACCCTAAGTCCCTGCAACTATGATTACACAAGGCACCAAGACCTAGTATACCCTAAGTCCCTACAACTATGATTACATTGCAGCTAAAAGGTATACCCAAAATTAATCCTTTGACTATGTCAAAAGTAAATATATTAAGAATGTATGCCCTTTTCATAATGGAGGTATCCAAATTTGATTAGGTTAATGAATAAACTTAATTATTTAACGATTTAGTTATCTATTTTTTCTCAGTGCTTTGTTGCACATAGCGCGTCCCAAAAAGGGGCATCTTTAGACACTAAAATCATGTAAATAAAATAATACTATCAATGAACCACTTGGACCACTCTTATCGACATCATATGGCTCCATTGGGTAACCCTCTAGAGTAACATAAGATTCCATAACACTTTTGGGAAGGTTCCCAGCAGTTTCAGGAGGTTTTGGGGCATATCCTTATGACCATCCCACTAAGGGATGGTCACAGATGGTGATCGTCCCACCTAGGTACAGCCATCCAAAACCATCCCTGGGTGGGACGATCCCTAAATAGACACCCCAAAAGTCAAAGGGGTGGATAAATGAAAATTAATTACTACCATATTATCCATTGAATCACCCAAAATTGATTGGGAGCTTATCATGGAGACCAGGAACTCCAATTAGAGGCTCCAAATGGGCAACCTCTTACACCCAATCATGGCAAGGGTTTTGACAAGTGATGGCACCTACTTTGCATGACAAGACTTGCCCCTTTTCCCTATATGCCCTATTTGGGCTATAAATTGAGGTGTGCTTGCCCAATTTCAGGGAGAAGAGTTGAAGCATTTTCACAATGAAGTTCTACCCAATTCTACCCTCACTTTTGCAATCAAATTCACCCTCACATTTCCTTGAAACCCTCTTCATTCGAAGGCACT
This sequence comes from Wollemia nobilis, assembly GCA_028583015.1. Taxonomy (NCBI): domain Eukaryota; kingdom Viridiplantae; phylum Streptophyta; class Pinopsida; order Araucariales; family Araucariaceae; genus Wollemia; species Wollemia nobilis. Next base: position 564,991 of record JAQPPZ010002094.1, read on the forward strand.
TTTAGGGGCATCCCAAATCCACTAAAACCATTCCAAAACCAGTCAAATTGGAGAGTAATTTGACCATATTTATCGACACAACTTTTAGGATAGTTTTAGACCAGATCCCTTGGGAATTGGTGACAAATTCCAAGCCAATTTGTAATCGTTCCACCTAGGTATATTTAGCAGTAGCTAGTTGCACCTATTAGGTATGGTTAGAAAATAGTATCTTGCAGTATTGAAATGTATCAAAGGAAACAACTCGAAGGGGGATGTATTGTAATCTTATTTGAATTAATGAATGAATAAATACAAGGATAAATCCACCTCTTTTATTTTACATTACTCTTCATTTCAGTAGATTACTTATTGTGCACTTTCCCTTTGAATGCTTACTTTAACACGCTTTACATTTCGATAAAGAGCCCTTAAGGCATGCCATAAATTTCACTTCTTCAAAATCATAATAAAAGAGCCATTTTTTTGGAAAGCATAAATGCATCATTATCCATATAAAATTGCTTGTTAACAAAATATTACATCATACAACATTTTAATATTCATCTTATATGAATTTGAAAAGCATCATATTATTAGAAAGCAAGTATCATTTACTTCTTTCATCATATGCAATGTCCATGATCTATCTAGATATCATCATACTAGAGAGTAAATACAACATCCATGCTTAACAACAATATACAAACCATAAATAGAAGTACACAACATATACCCTAAGAATCCTCACAAGGAATAAACCCAACCTCCAAAATATGGTTCTCCTCTCATTTCATAAACTTAAATTGTCATAAATACAAATATAGAAAAGGCATCCCATAGATCCTTTCCTAAATCATTATGCAATACAAGGAACCAACTTGTTCCATGTTTTAATTATGATGCAATTAAGGAAATACCACATTTCCTTTCTCTAAGCCATCAACCAATAGGAATCACAAATTCTTATATCTACATATTTATGAAAGATCATTGGTTACATATTAAGGAGAAATTTCATCAATTGCCAAGATGGAGCCCCATAATTCCCTCATGAATGAATCCCTCGTTCATTCTTCTAATCTAGATGTCATTATAACTCAATATGGTACATAATTTGTTAGGATCTCATCCTAACCCTTAATGTAATAACTCCCCTTTTGTAATAATTCCTAGTGAATGTGGGTAGTACCCATGATTAATATTTTGTAATGTTCTAAGTTTTAGCTTAGGTAGTGCCTATGACAAATGGCACCCTTTTTATGTAACACATGGTAGATAGGTGGCATTGTGCATGTAATTCAAGTGGCATTGTGCATGTAATTCGAGTGGCATTGTGCATGTAATTCAAAGTGGCACTATGCATGTAATTCGGGTGGCATTATGCATGTAATCCAGGTGGCATTTTGCATGTAAGCCAACCTTGGAAGGAAACTCCTTAAATACCCGAAAAGGCACCAATGTAACCATCTTTTGCAAAATTAATGAAGTATTGAAGGAGGTTGCCCCCTCGAAGAGGCCTCGCGATTCAGCTTCTATTGTGAGATTGTTCTTTATGCAAATTTTTGTTATATTAATGTGATGTTTATGTGAGTTATTTCCAAGCAATTGTGTGAGAGTGTGTTATTTGGGTTTATTTTATAGCAGGATCTTAACAAGTGGTATCAGAGCGCTTTCCAGGGCCAAGTTCTGCTACAACTGCAACGATTCTTGCCATCCAATCCGCCTGTTACGTATAAATTTTGTGTTTTTTTCCATTCTGTTTTTCCTTATTAAAAAAATCCAAAAAAAATACAGTTGTTTTTTTTTCTAGACCAAAAACAAAAAAATATATTATTAGTTGAGTAGGTAGAAACCCTGTATCGGGGGTTTTAAAATATCGCGAAGGATCTGTCGTTATTGGCTAAGCTAGATAGCCCATAAAGCATCTAGTGAAGTGAGGGGCGATCAGGCTCCAATACCCAGGCCTCAGATAGAACTCGCACACGGACTTGAGCTCCCACGTATCTTCGGGTATATCGGGAGACCATCTAGGATTAAACAAACTTTTAGCCATTAGGAAGCTCTTCGGCCTTGTATTACTCATAGTCTACGGGACACAGCATCCTGGACGATTACCCTTTCGTATTGTCGTAGAGGCGGGTAGTGTGCTCAAGGGTATGTGTGGAATCCTCCTTGAGTAGTGGCCTGAAATATTGGTCCGAGCACTATTGTTCATCACTGTCGGTATATTAGAGGGCCTATGGGTGGTACATACTCCTATACTTAGCATTCCCTGGTTCTGTTAAAACTGCAACCTGTAAAAAACACAAAAATAAAAATCAAAATAAGAATCCAAACACCCCCGTTCGTAAACCTGCATTTCAAAAGTGAGCATATGAGAAAGGAGTCCTCTACCAAAAAAATAATAGAAGGGACATGCATTCGGGATAAGCCATGAGGGTGACACTTAAGTTGAAATTCTGGAGAGTAACAGTCAAATTTACAGAGTGGCCACAATCAAGTCGATCGAGTCGGAGAGGTCAAGACAGATCGGGGCAAAATTCACAGTCTTCAGAGTCAGAACAGAACTGTCATATCAGTCACCTGAAAAATATAGAGAATCTTGAGTGTGAAACACGGCCAGTTTTAGATAGTGCTCTAGTACCCAACTTTTGCTCAGTAGCTCAGAATCAGAATCTGTAAACACCGTTAGACTCAGCAAAACAGGAGAAAAAAAAATAAAAAAATAAAAAATAGCTCATTGTGACCACCTCCTCCTGCTGATCATTTTGATATATAGCACCCAAGCACTTTTTTGGGCACTTACTAAAAATAGTAAGTCAAAAAAATTCAATTCTATTTTTAGTAACTGGTCACAAAAGGGCAAAAAATGGCCCAGGGTACCCGTGGACACCAGAAAGAACTAGAACACTTGGATTCCCTAACAAAAGCCATTGAGAACTTGAACTCGGCTTTTCACTCCATAAGGGAATAAGTCCAAGGTCTTCGCCTAGAGCATGAGGCCACTAGCAATCGCTTAGAAGAAGCATTGACTGAAGTGGATAGCAAACTGAGAAGAGAACCACCCAAATCAGAATACCAAGCTGAGAGTTCTACAAGGAATCGTGACCATGATACACCCTTCAAATGCCCAAGTTGGACTTTCCCAAATTCGGTGGGAAGGATGTTGATGGGTGGCTATGTCGGGTTGACCAATTCTTTCAACTTCATAATGTACCAGTATTTCATCGAGTCCAGATGGCTTCCTTTAACTTGGAATCTGAGGCTTTACACTGGTTTCAATGGTTGCGTCTTACCTACCCAAATATCTCTTGGGAGGATTTTGAATCCCAAATACTCACTTGATTTGGTCCTAGTGAGTTTGAGGACTTCACAGGAGCCTTATCCAAACTACAACAAACAGTGTCAGTTCGAGAGTACCAAGCTCAATTTGAAAAATTGGCCAATCGAACAAGAGGATTGAGTGAAGGGTTCTTCCGAGTTGTTATATCGATGGGTTGAAGATGGAACTCCAAGCGGAAGTCAAAATGTTGAAACCACGAACTATGATGGAAGCTATCGGTTTGGCCCGTCCGGCCGAATCTAAACTCTCTCGCCCAAAGACGCCCATCAAAGTTTCTCGCAAAATAGACCTTCATTTCCTCCTAGAGCCCAAAACCCAGTTGATAATAAACCTGCTGCACCAAAGCGCCTCACCACCAAAGAGATGGATGCACGTCGTGCCCAAGGATTATGTTATAATTGTGATGAAAAGTTTTTCAAAGGGCATAAGTGTGCACACAAAAAATTGTTCCTGATCGATGTTGAAGAACCTGATACCTCTGATGAGAGTGATAAGGATGAGGACCCTCCAGAAACACCTCCTCCACAAGAAGAAGTGAAACAGAACCTAAAACAGCAATTACAGTCCATGCCCTTGCAGCATTACTACCCCTCAAACCATGAAGGTTACAGGATTTTTCAAGGGCCAACATCTTTCCATCCTTTTGGACTCGGGAAGCACACACAACTTTATTGACCCTAGAGTTGCTCAGCGGGAAAATTGCTATATCCACACTTGTAACTCCTTTGAGGTCATGGTAGCCAACGGGGGAACCTTACCTTGTAAGGTAAAGTGTCGCAATGTTAAAATCCAGATAGGGGACTATGCACTCAAGCAGGACATGTTTGCCCTCTAGTTGGGTGGATGTGATATTGTTTTGGGATCTCAATGGTTGAGTACACTGGGCACTATCAGTTGGAACTTTGCTGAACTTTGGATGTAGTTCTCCCAGAATGGCCAAACACACATCATCAAGGGCTCCCCAAACGAGAACACCTCAAATTATCGGCTCAAACGGCATGGAGAAATTGCTAAAGAAATCATCACGTGGGGTCATTGCACAACTATTCTCCATCCAACCATCCACATCCTCAATGGGTGAAATTCCACCAGACATGCAACAGGTTCTCCACAAACATGAGGCCATATTTTTAGAACCAATCACACTACCACCGCATCTCTCTCATGACCATGCCATTCCATTATTGTCGGATAGTACACCTCCCAATATCTCGCTCCGTACGGATACCCCCATGCCATGAATTCGAGAGATTGAGAAGATGATACAGGAATTACTCAAGGCGGGTGTCATTCGGCCTAGTACTAGTCCCTACTCCGCACCAGTCTTACTGGTCCTCAAGAAGGATGGCTCTTGGCGATTGTGTATTGACTACCGAGAGCTCAACAAGATAACGGTCAAGGATAAATTTCCTATCCCTGTGGTTTATGAATTACTATATGAATTACATGGGACCATGTACTTCACCAAGCTAGACCTTCGCTCTGGGTACCATCAGATCCGGCTTAGGGATGAAGATATTCCTAAAACTGCTTTTTGCACTCATGAAGGTCATTATGAATTCTTGGTAATGCCATTTGGTCTCACAAATGCTCCTTCCACATTCCAAAGCCTGATGAACAACATCTTTCACCCCTTCTTGTGGAAGTTCATCCTTGTGTTCTTCGATGACATCTTGATTTACAGTCACACATGGGAAGAGCATCTCAATCATGTAGATCAAACTCTCCAACTACTGGCCGACCATAAATTGTTTGCAAAAAGGTCCAAGTGCTCCTTTGGTTTGACTGAAGTAGAATATTTGGGACACATTGTCTCAAAGGATGGTGTCAAGGTTGACCCTAAGAAGATCCAAGCAGTCCAAGAATGGCCAAAACCTCGCACACTCAAGGGACTTCGAGGATTTTTAGGGATTATAGGATATTACCGTAAATTTGTCTGCAATTATGAAAAGATAGCCGCCCCCCTCACCTCCATGTTGAAGAAGGATTCTTTTATGTGGACAAGGCCGGCTGAGCAAGCATTCCTGGACCTCAAACATGCCATGACCACCACTCCGGTTTTAGCCATGCCAGACTTCTCAAAAAAAAATTTCATTGAAAGTGACGCTTCTGGTCGTGGTATTGGGGCAGTATTGATGCAAGAAGGACGCCCTTTGGCTTTTACCAGCAAAGCCCTATCTGATCGCAATCTGGGAAAATCCACATATGCTAAGGAAATGTTGGAAATATTGCATGCAGTCCTACATTGGCGGCCTTACCTCATTGGGCGCCATTTCTCCATCAAAACTGACCACCATAGCCTTAAATACTTTCTAGAACAACGAGTTGCCACTCCCGAGCAACAAAAGTGGGTATCAAAACTCATGGGCTATGATTATGACATCACGTACAAAAAAGGGAAGGAAAATCTTGTGGCAGATGCTCTCTCTCACCAATTTGAGGCCCTTAGTATGCTGTGTGCCATCTCTGCACCATTGCTCCAATGGATTGAGCCCTTACGTCAGGAAATACTTCAGGATGTAGATTTGAAAGACCTGGTTGCTTCACTTAGGGATGATCCAGAGTCTACACCAGGATATAGTTGGGATGGCCAAGATCTGCGTTACCATCAACGCCTGGTTCTTCTTCCTAAGTCCCCACTTCGAGAACTCCTCATGAAGGAATCACATGCTACTCCATCTGCTGGCCATTCAGGGTTCCTAAAAACTTATGAACGACTCAAGCGCACCTTCTTTTGGAAAGGCATGAAATAGGACATTCACTCTTTTGTAGCGGATTGCGACACTTGTCAACGGATGAAAGGAGAAACAGTGCGCTCCCCAGGCACTCTTCAACCATTGCCGATACCAGATCAGGTGTGGACTGACATCTCCATGGACTTCATAGAAGGGCTACCTAAATCTGGAGGCAAGTCTGTTATTTTTGTGGTAGTGGACCGCCTTTCAAAGTATGCTCACTTTTGTGCCCTAACCCATCCTTACATAGCATCCACTATTGCCCAAACTTTTCTTGACTCCATATTTCGCCTTCATGGCATGCCCGCCTCCATTGTATCTGATTGTGATCCCACCTTTACTAGCAATTTTTGGCAAGAGTTGTTTAAGTTGCAGGGGACTCAGCTCAAAATGAGTTCAGCCTACCATCCGCAAACGGATGGTCAAACAGAGGTTGTTAATAAATGCTTGGAAACCTACCTTCGCTGCTTTGCCTCTGATCATCCTACTCATTGGGAAAAATGGCTTTCTTTGGCTGAATGGTGGTACAACACTTCCTATCATACCGCCACCAAACTCACACCATTTGAGGCAGTTTACGGGCGCCCTCCACTCATGCCTTCCTCCTACATTTCGGGCAGCTCCAAGGTCCAGGCCGTTGACAATGCTCTGAGTCAACACACCGAGGTCCTCCGCCAACTCAAGCAAAATTTGAACATGGCCTAGAATCGGATGTGCCAACAAGCTGATCAGCATCATTCTGAGCATAGTTTTGATGTGGGTGATATGGTCTTCCTTCGCTTGCATCCATACAAACAATCATCCCTACAACTCCACAGGTGTCAGAAGCTTGCTCCAAAATTCTATGGTCCTTATCAGGTTCTGCAACGGATTGGTCCAACAACTTACAAATTGGCTCTTCCCCCCACTTCCAAGATCCACCCTGTTTTTCATGTTTCCCTTCTCAAGAAAGTTGTGGGCACAAAGGTATAGGTTCAATCAACACTCCCTGAATTGGATGAAGAAGGCTCCATCTTACTTGCACCGGAACAGCTGCTGGATCGTCGAACTCGCACTCTGTGCAACCGTACCATCACAGAGGTCCTGGTTCAGTGGCATGGACTTCAACCTGAGGATGCTACATGGGAGTCTCTCCATCAACTCCAAAGAATAGCTTCCTCATTTTTAGCTTTGAGGACAAAGCTCCTTTAAGGAGAAGGGCATGTTAGGATCTCATCCTAACCCTTAATGTAATAACTCCCCTTTTGTAATAATTCCTAGTGAACGTGGGTAGTACCCATGATTAATATTTTGTAATGTTCTAAGTTTTAGCTTAGGTAGTGCCTATGACAAATGGCACACTTTTTATGTAACACATGGTAGATAGGTGGCATTGTGCATGTAATTCGTGTGGCATTGTGCATGTAATTCGAGTGGCATTGTGCATGTAATTCGAGTGGCATTGTGCATGTAATTCAAAGTGGCACTATGCATGTAATTCGGGTGGCATTATGCATGTAATCCAGGTGGCATTTTGCATGTAAGCCAACCTTGGAAGGAAACTCCTTAAATACCCGAAAAGGCACCAATGTAACCATCTTTTGCAAAATTAATGAAGTATTGAAGGAGGTTGCCCCCTCGAAGAGGCCTCGCGATTCGCTTCTATTGTGATATTGTTCTTTATGCAAATTTTTGTTATATTAATGTGATGTTTATGTGAGTTATTTCCAAGAAATTGTGTGAGAGTGTGTTATTTGAGTTTATTTTATAGCAGGATCTTAACATAATTTGTCTAAGGTTCACCTCACATGGAGAGATCTCATACTCTCTCCAATATTAGATCCCATATCTAATATTCCGCATTCACATTTCACACTTAGACAATTTCCACCACATCCTATTATAGATCTCATAATCCATTAACAATATTATTCATATGGTTATGCTAGAGTCCTTACAAATTTTACCCCTTATTAATCTAACAAACAAGATTACGTCTTCTTTATCTCGTAATCTAACTACAAGGTTAACTATCAAACAAGATTAAACCTTTAAGCTCAAATCATCCTTTGTAATATATCACACAATATTACACCTTTAGGTTCAAATCAACCTTGTAATCCATCACACAATATTACAAACTAACCTCGTAATCTATCACACAAGGTTACACCTTTAACTCAAATAAACCTTGTAATATTTCATATAAAATTACACTTTTAAACTCAAACCAACCTTGTAATATTTCACACTAGATTACACTTTCAATCACATATTTGCCTTGTAGGAAATATTACCTTATAGGATGCATTTTGTAATCTTATCAAACAGGATCACATCTAACATTCTTGTAACTTCATCCACAAGGTTTACCTCCATTTTTCTTAATAGGCATATTCTCATTTAATGCTTGTTTAGGTAACTAATAGTTTTCCCCTTGCATTTATTTATAATACATGAGTTACCTCCTAAATTTGATCTTGAATTTGGTTTTTCCCAAATAACACCTTCAATACTGGTTTATGGAAGTAATCTCAACATTTTCACAAAATATTATCAACTCACTCCCTAGACTATGAATACTTCACTTTATATTACACATGCAAGTTTCATCCCT